>RCUC01141342.1:0-430695 GCA_003697995.1 Taxidea taxus jeffersonii | reverse complement strand
CCAAACCAGCTCTACAGGAAATATTGAAAGGGGTCCTCTAAGCAAAGAGAGACCCTAAAAGTATTATCAGAAAGGAACAGAGACAATATAGAGTAACAATCACCTTACAGGCAATATAATGGGACTAAATTCATATCTCTCAATAGTTACCCTGAATGTAAAGTGGCTAAATGCCCGAATCAAAAGACACAGGGTTTCAGAATGGATAAAAAAACAAAACCCATCAATATGCTGCCTACAAGAAACTCATTTTAGACCTGAAGACACCTCCAGATTGAAAGTGAGGAAGTGGAAAACAATTTACCATGCTAATGGACATCAGAAGAAAGCTGGGGTGGCAATCCTTATATCAGATCAATTAGATTTTAAGCCAAAGACTATAATAAGAGATGAGGAAGGACACTATATCAACTCAAAGGGTCTGTCCAACAAGAAGATCTAACAATTTTAAATATCTATGCCCCTAACATGGAGCAGCCAACTATATAAACCAATTAATAACAAAATCAAAGAAACACATTAACAAGAATACAATAATAGTTGGAGACATTAACACACCCCTCACTGAAATGGACAGATCATCCAAGCAGAAGATCAACAAGGAAATAAAGGTCTTAAATGACACACTGGACGAGATGGACATCACAGATATATTCAGAACATTCCATCCCAAAGCAACAGAATACACATTCTTCTCTAGTGCCCATGGAACATTCTCCAGAATAGATCACATGCTGGGTCATAAATCAGGTCTCAACAGGTATCAAAAGATTGGGATCATTCCCTGCATATTTTCAGACCACAATGCTCTGAAGCTAGAACTCAATCACAAGAGGAAATTTGGAAAGAGCACAAATACATGGAGACTCAACAGAATCCTTCTAAAGAATGAATGGGTCATCCAGGAAATTAAAGAAGAATTGAAAAAAACCATGGAAATAAATAATGAAAACACAACAGTCCAAAATCTGTGGGACACAGCAAAGGCAGTCCTGAGAGGAAAATATATAGCAATACAAGCCTTTCTCAAGAAACAGGAAAGGTCTCAAGTACACAACCTAACCCTACACCTAAAGGAGCTCGAGAAAGAACAACAAAGAAAGCCTAAACCCAGCAGGAGAAGAGAAATAATAAAGATCAAAGCAGAAATCAATGAAATAGAAACCAAAAAAACAATAGAACAAATCAATGAAACTAGGAGCTGGTTCTTTGAAAGAATTAATAAGATTGATAAACCCCTGGCCAGACTTATCCAAAAGAAAAGAGAAAGGACCCAAATAAATAAAATCATGAATGAAAGAGGAGAGATCACAACCAACATCAAAGAAATACAAACAATCATAAGAACATATTATGAGCAACTCTATGCCAACAAATTTGACAATCTGGAAGAAATGGATGCTTTCCTAGAGACATATAAACTGCCAAAACTGAACCAGGAAGAAATAGAAAACCTGAATAGGCCCATAACCAGTAAGGAGATTGAAACAGTCATCAAAAATCTCCAAACAAACAAAAGCCCAGGGCCAGATGGCTTCCCAGGGGAATTCTACCAAACATTTCAAGAAGAATTAATTCCTATTCTCCTGAAAGTGTTCCAAAAAATAGAAATGGAAGGAAAACTTCCAAACTCATTTTATGAGGCCAGCATCACCTTGATCCCCAAACCTGGCAAGGATCCCATCAAAAAGAGAATTACAGACCAATATCCTTGATGAACACAGATGCGAAAATTCTCACCAAAATACTAGCCAGTAGGATCCAAGAGTACATTAAAAGGATTATTCACCACAACCAAGTGGGATTTATTCCAGGGCAGCAGGGTTGGTTCAACATCCGCAAATCACTCAATGTGATACAATACATTAACAAAAGAAAGAACAAGAACCATATGATACTCTCAATAGATGCTGAAAAATCATTTGACAAAGTGCAACATCCCTTCCTAATCAAAACTCTTCAAAGCGTAGGGATAGAAGGCACATACCTCAATATTATCAAAGCCATCTATGAAAAACCCACTGCAAGTATCATTCTCAATGGAGAAAAACTGAGAGCTTTTCCGTTAAGGTCAGGAACACGGCAGGGATGTCTGCTATCACCACTGCTATTCAACATAGTACTAGAAGTCCTAGCCTCAGCAATCAGACAACACAAAGAAATTAAAGGCATCCAAATCGGCAAAGAAGAAGTTAAACTATCGCTCTTTGCAGATGATATGATACTATATGTGGAAAACCCAAAAGGCTCCACTCCAAAACTGCTAGAGCTTGTACAGGAATTCAGTAAAGTGTCAGGATATAAAATCATTGCACAGAAATCAGTTGCATTTCTTTTCACCAACAACAAGACAGAAGAAAGAGAAATTAAGGACTCAATCCCATTTACAATTACACCCAAAACCATAAGATACCTAGGAATAAACCTAACCAAAGAGGCAAAGAATCTATACTCAGAGAACTATAAAGTACTCATGAAAGAAATTGAGGAAGACACAAAGACATGGAAAAATATTCCATGCTCATGGATTGGAAGAATAAGTATTGTGAAAATGTCTATGCTACCTAAAGCAATCTACACATTTAATGCAATGCCTATCAAAATCCCATCCAATTTTTTCAAAGAAATGGAACAAACAATCCTAAAATTTATATGGAACCAGAAAAGACCTCGAATAGCCAAAGGAATATTGAAAAAGAAAGCCAAAGTTAGTAGCATAACAATTCCAGACTTCAAGCTCTACTACAAAGCTGTCATCATCAAGACAGTATGGTACTGGCAGAAAAACAGACACATAGATCAATGGAACAGAATAGAGAGCCCAGAAATAGACCCTCAACTCTATGGTCAACTAGTCTCCGACAAAGCAGGAAAGAATATCCAATGGAAAAAAGACAGCCTCTTCAATAAATGGTGTTGGGAAAATTGGACAGCCACATGCAGAAAAATGAAATTGGACATTTCCTTACACCACACAAGAAAATAGACTCCAAATAGATGAAGGACCTCAACGTGAGAAAGGAATCCATCAAAATCCTTGAGGAGAACACAGGCAGCAACCTCTTCAACCTCAGCCGCAGCAACTTCTTCCTAGGAACAACGCCAAAAGCAAAGGAAGCAAGGGAAAAAATGAACTATTGGGACTTCATCAAGATCAAAAGCTTTTGCACAGCAAAGGAAACAGTCAACGAAACCAAAAGACAACTGAAAGAGTGGGAGAAGATATTTGCAAACGACATATCAGATAAAGGGTTAGTATCCAAAATCTACAAAGAGCTTAGCAAACTCAACACCCAAAGAACACATAATCCAATCAAGAAATGGGCAGAGGACATGAACAAATACTTCTGCAAAGAAGACATCCAGATGGCCAAGAGACACATGAAAAAGTGCTCCACATCACTGGGCATCAGGGAAATACAAATCAAAGCCACAATGAGATACCACCTCACACCAGTCAGAATGGCTACAATGAACAAGTCAGGAAATGACAGATGCTGGCGAGGATGTGGACCAAGGGGAACCCTCCTACACTGTTGGTGGGAATGCAAGCTGGTGCAACCACTCTGGAAAGCAGCCTGGAGGTTCCTCAAAAAATTGAAAATAGAGCTACCTTAAGACCCAGCAATTGCACTACTGGGTATTTACCCTAAAGATACAAACATAGTGGCCCGAAGGGGCACGTGTACCTGGATGTTTATAGCAGCAATGTCAACAATAGCCAAGTTATGGAAAGAACCTAGATGTCCATCAACAGATGAATGGATAAAGAAGAAGTGGTATATATATACAATGGAATACTATGCAGCCATCAAAAGAAATGAAATCTTACCATTTGCGATGACATGGATGGAACTAGAGTGTATTATGCTTAGTGAAATAAGTCAACTGGAGAAAGATAACTATCACATGATCTCCCTGATATGAGGAAGTGGAGATGCAATGGGGGTGGGGGTTAAGGTGGTAGGGAAAGAAAAAATGAAAGAAGATGGGATCGGGAGGGAGAAAAACCAAAAGAGACTCTTAATGTCATAAAACAAACTGAGGGGGGTGGGGGGAGAGGGGTTGGGAGAGGGTGGTGAGGTTACATTATGTTTAAATAAAAAAAAGCTTAAATAAAAAAAACTTTAAAAAAAGTAGAAAATAGCAAAGATAAAAGCTATTAACTCCCATTAACTAATAATTTATTATTCAATATTGATGTAAAAAATGTAAAACTTCAAAGAAATTTTGTATTTTGAATTCATTTTAACTCTCCTTTCAGAGGTCCATTTACTCTCTTTTACCTTCAGGGGGACCATAGTGGAAAAGTTGGGAGGCTTGAACAGTTTATTCTTCACAATATCAGTAGAGAAAGTCATATATATTCTCATTTTACAAAGGAGAACAGTAAGTAGTTTTGAAATTCATCCAGCTCTATGTTATTGATAATGCAGCCAAAAGTTGAACCAAATCAGTCAGACTTCTCAGATAATGTTTTTGTTTTGTTTTGTCAAACTCTCTATTTGTCAAACACTCTATTGGGAGACACAATGGGACTTAAAGAGGAGAAAATAAACCTATGTCTCATCTTAATTTTTTTCTTATTTCAAACATAAATTAGTTGTTTCTGTCTTTGAATGTGTGTGTGGGTGTGTGTGGGGGGTGTAGCAAGAGAAGTGGAAAGAAATGATAAATAGAAAATTTCATTATGAAAGCATCTCAGTAGTTTTACTGAAATAAACATATGTATTGGGGATGTCAAGAAGAAGAACCAAACTGTTTTCTAAACTGAAAGCCAATAAAATAACCAGAGTGGAAAATTGAAGGAACACCTCAATGTTTCATTGTTTACAAATGGGAATATTTAAATTTTTTTTTAATATTTGAAATTTTTATTACAAACTAAAATTGTTACTCATTTTTGTTATCTTAGGTAGTATTTTATAAATTCAAACTGTATAATTAATTCAATAACCTTGTGATAATCCTTTAAAATTTTTTTTAAATTTAATTTTATTTCAGTGTTCCAAAATTCGTTGTTTATGCACCACACCCAGTGCTCCATGCAATATGTGTGATAATCTTTTTAATGAATTGAAGCTATTTAATGTTTTGTATTCCACCACTAGTCACTAACTTGAGTATTTAAATTACAGAAGACAAGACATAGGTGAGGTTCAGATGATGAGAGATATCTAAGATAAGGAAGCAAAAAAATTCATCGTCTTATAACTTACATATTAAGTTTTTAGTTTCCCTTGTCAGAAATATGTTTTTGTTAGCACATGAATATTAAGAAACATTGGGAAATCAATAATAATGATTTTTAAAATCCATCTGTTGCAGAAATCCTGCATGAGACTAAACACAAATAAAGGCTGAAAGTTTTGAGCAAAATGATTCTGTCAGGACTTTGGCACAATTATTATAAATATCTCAAAGTTGTTAGTTTAACTGAGTAGTAAATTGTATGGCATCTTATATTTGCCAAGATTGAGTGATAATTTTTAGTTTCCAATTAAAATGTATTTTTTATGATATAAGAAAATACTTGCCAAACTACCTATCCATAATTCAAAGAATTGGCAAAGCAGCAATGTGATTTGGGATGTTTACATGGTTCTCTGTCCATTCACAAATTCTAAGAGCTTACTTGCTGGGTGAGTATAGGGAGATGTGTCTACAGATGTATTATAGAGCAAGAAAGCTCTAAGGAATTATTCAGGGTTAAATCATTCTGTATTGACATATTTTATGAAGACTACAAGTACACTTGTGTCATGTTTTAGTGCAAAGGTTATCAAGTGTTTGGCCTATGTTAGTTCAGTTGTCAATAACATTAGAATCCTCAACCTCACTTAAGCTTTCAACTCTCCTAGTGCTTCAGTGTCACCACAGATTTTGATTACAGGTAACTCCCTGCTGCTTCAGTCTTTTGCAATGGGAGGTGCTGAGGAACTTCCTAAGAGAGTTTGCCATCTCTAGGTCTACTTAATCACTTTGAACTACATCTTCTCCAATTAAAGCGTCTATATTTTAATTGATTTATTTCTTCTAAGAGTTCTTTGAAGTGCACCATCCTTACTATCCAGGTTCCCTTCAACTATTATCAGAAGTCTCTCTTTTTTTGTCCGTCATCATATGAACATTATCACTGGCCTTCCTTCCCATCCGACTTTCTTCCCTCATCCCCAAATCCTCTTATGGTGCTCTTTGGACCTATAATTTTTCTTTTCTTTTTTTTAGATTTTATTTATTTATTTGATAGAGAGGGATCACAAGTAGGCAAAGAGACAGGCAGAGATAGGGGGATGCAGGCTCCCTGCTGAGCAGAGAGCCCAATGTGGGACTGGATCCCAGGACCCTGAGATCATGACATGAGCTGAAGGCAGAGGCTTTAACCCAGTGAGCCACCCAGGTGCCCGATGAACACCTACTTTGTGCCTTTAAAATAACTTTTCTTCAGTTCCATTTAAAAAAAAAATACACACACATATATTTTTTTTAAGATTTTATTTATTCATTTGACAGGTAGAGATCACAAGTAGGCAGAGAGGCAGAGAGAGAAGAGGGAAGCAGGCTCCCTGCTGAGCAGTGAGCCTGATATGGGGCTCGATCCCAGGACCCTGAGATCATGACCTGAGGTGAAGGCAGAGGCTTAACCGGCTGAGCCACCCAGGCACCCCTGGACCTATGATTTTTCAATGTGTCCTGTTTCTTAAACTATTTCTTTTTTTTTTTTTAATTTTATTTTTTTTGTTAGAGAGAGAGATTGAGAGAGAGAGAGCACAAGGAAGGGGAGCAGCAATCAGGGGGAGAAGCAGACTCCATGAGGAGCAGGGCTTCATCCCATGACCCTGGGATCATGATCTGAGCCAAGGGCAGTTGCTTAACCAACTGAACCACCCAGGCATCCCTTTTAAACTATTTCTATTAAAATTCTCTTCATCCATATGCTATAGTTTAAGTAGTGCCCTACTCTTAAGATATTGCTCCCCTGAAATTACTCCTCACCTGCATTTATCTCAAGGTGTATTTGGGTTGGTTTGTTTAACACTCACAACACAATTACTCCAATATATAATTTGGTGGTAATGAAAAATCTTTGTTCTTCGTTACTGCTTTTAAGTAATTTTTTCTCCATACCTTAAAATCCCGGCTCTTTTAAAAAAGAGTATATTCAAAATTTTCCTCTTATTACCCCTCCTTGTTACTATTATTTGCACAAGTGTCTTCCTGATGACTCCCTCCCTATGAATTCTCTAGAGAAACAGAGCCAATAGAGATTTATTATAAGGAACTGGCTCATGTGTTTATTTAAAGACTAAGAAGCCTCAAGATCTGCAGTAGAAACCTGGAGACCCCCAATCTGATAGTGTAGTTCTACTTTGAGTCCAAAGACAGGAAAATACCAATGTCCTATCTCAAGTACTTAGGCCAGAGAAGTTCCCTCTTAGCTTTTGTGTTCTGTTCAGGTCTTCCATTGAGTAGATGAATCCCACCCACAAAAGGGAGGGCATTCTTTTTTACTTAGTCTACTAATTTAAATATTAATATTATCCAGAAACATTCTCACTGACATTGAAAATAATAATTGACCAAGTGTCTGGGTGACTCATGGCCCAGTGAAGTTGCTGTGTAAAATTAACTATCACATTCACCTAATCAGACGTTTTAGCTCTGGCTCAGTCTTTTTCTAACATTTTCTTTTCATCATCCTAGGTGATTATTCTAGGTGATCACTTATCCACCAACATAACAGACATTGCTAACCTCCTAGCTTCTTATTTACTTAATCTCTTTAAGTATAATTTTCTTTCCATCCACTGCACTTTAACACTCCCTAGCCATGTTGATACCTTGATCTGAGAATTAGATTTCTGTATTCAGATCTTAAGCAGTAGGCAGTGCTGCTCAAACTTTGATGTGTATAATAATTACCTGGGGAGCTGTTTAAAATGCAGCCCAATTTATTGGTCTGGAGGGGAGTCTTAGAGTCTGTGTTTCTTAACAAGATCCCAGACGGCACCTGTGCTGCTCCCATGGACCACAGCTGGAGTACCAGGATGTTGTATATACTAGTAGCTGACTTGATAAAACAAACAAACAAAAACAACCTCCAGTACTTCAAAAGAAGTTACTTCTTTGTCATGTAACAGTCTAGAGGTAGACAATCTATTTTGGAGTGATAGCACTGCCCATTAGGTCATTCAGAGATCCAGGTTTCTCCATGGTATCATTAGCCGTTCTTGATGGGTGTCCTGATCCTCAAGATGGGAACTGGATCTTACATGTCCACCTTGTAGATTTTGGGAATTTAATTTTTGAGGTGGGCAGAATACAGAGTCCAGGAAAGTTGCTTTCTCTTGTAGAGATGATCTAGATGTAACACTCATTGATTCTGTAACCAGAGGTAGCCTTAGAGAGGGCACAGACATATAATGTGTAGCTTGGCATTCATGTGACTAGATGGCATGAGTCTGTTGCTACAAGAAAGGAGATAATGATTTGGGGGAACTCTGGGTAGTCTCCACCACTTCATTGTGATGGTTAACTTTATGTGTCACCATGACTGAGCTCATATAGATAGGAACTCATTATTTTGGAGTAGGCATGTCTGAAAAAACATTTCTGGAAGAGATCAGCATTGGGTTTAGCAGACCAAGTAAAGAAGATCTGCTCTCACCAATGTGGGCAGGCATCATCTAATCCATTGAAGGCTTTAAAGAACATAAGGTGAGGGAAGGGCAAATTCTCTCTTTCTTCTTGAACTGGGAAAATCCTCTTCTTCTGCTCTAGGACATTGAGGTCATTGTTCTTAAACCTTCAGACTCTGGATTTATACCGTTGGTTCCCCTGATTCTCAGACCTTCAAACTTGGGCTGAATTATACCACTAGCTTTCCTGGCTCTCCAGTTTGTAGATGGCAGAAGGTGGGACTTCTTGGTCTCCATAATGTGTGAGCCAATTCCTATAATAAATCTTCTCCTATCTCTATCTCTTTATCTTTGTCTTTTTTAAAAAGATTTTATTTATTTATTTGATAGAGACACAATAAGAGAGGGAACACAAGCAGGGGGATTGGGAGAGGATTTCCTCAAACAGGGAGGTGACATGGAGTTTGATCCCAGGACCCTGGGATCATGACCTGAGCCAAAGGCAGACACTTAAGGACTGAACCACCCAGGTGCCCCTCTTTATCTATGTCTATATTTGTATCTGTTTGTCTCCTGTTGGTTCTGTTTCTCTCAAGAACCCTGACTAATACAATTAGCAATAACAACACTGCCTTTGACATCGTGAATTCAACCAGTCTAGCACCTCCCATTTTTCTAGCTGACTTACCATGTTTCCAGTAATTCTCAGACATCCATTTTTGTCTGGCCTCCACCACTTTTTCATTATCAATACCAGCCCCCTCTAAGAGTTCCTAAATTTCCTCCCTTATCCATCATGTATTCTAAAATTCAGCATTATAATTGCTTTCTGTAAATGCTCTTAGTGATGTTTTCTTTTCTCCTGATGTCAATTATCTGGAAAAAAAAAAAATGCAAACCAGGTCATTCAGGGCACAGTTGAAATGTTAGCTCATCAGAGAAGTTCTACTTGTTGGCCCAGTCTGAAATAATCCTCCCTGTCATGCATGGCTCATTCCCTAATCCTACTTTTAATTTTTTCATAACATTTAAAACTATGCATTATATTATATATCTGTGCATTTGTTCGTTTTCTCTCTTTTTCATTAGAATTGTAGGTGGACAGATTTTATTCTGTCCATGGGTACTTCTCCATTATAAAAAATTACCTAGCCTGGAATAATGCTTAATAAATATTTTTGAATGAATTAATAACATTGGGTAGGAAGGGAAGAAGGTGATTTTTATTCAGTCAATTCAATTGTATGTTGATATATAATGTATATATACATTTACATACATATGTCTATGTCTGTGTATGTCCATTAATACCCACAATCAAAGAAAAATAGGGCTAAAGAGAACCTTGAAAATTACTTTAAACTACTAACGGTACAGTTAAAAAATTAAAAAGAAAGTTGGATGAATTTCTCTTTGATATATTTAAATAATGCTTCAACTCTGAATAAAAGGTATAATGTTGTTAGGCCCTATTTCTTTTTGTGATAGAAATAGTATAATAGAGATATGAATGTTCTCTTGACTGGAATTCTTCAACCAAAATGACATTTAATACTAACCAAAATAAGGGATCAAATTATTAAAACAAAGTATTTGGTTACCTTGGGATACAATATCAAAAGCAACTCCCAGGAGGTAGGAGTCGAAAAGCAAGGGACCAACCAACCACATGTGCCCCAGGACCAGGGAGGCTTCAGGTTCTGCCTCAGTTACCATCAGCTGCCTGATCTCAGTTCATTCATCTTAGGAGAGCAAGGATTTTTTGAACAAATGAGTCTACTGCTACATGGAGATGGGATTAATAGGTATTGGAGAACTGTGGTGGTCTCCATTACAGACCTGTCCCCCCTGATGCTTTGCTCAAATACCCTAAAAGACTTCAATTCAATATGAAAACCTCATATAGTAATAAGTCTTGAAATTTCAAGGGATCTTCTGCCGAGATATACCTTTATTCTCTTAACAATAGCCGCAAAAGTCAATCTACCGATTTATAAGAAGCGAACCCCAAGGTATATTTCAACTTCTTCTCCCACCAACCAAATCAATATGATTTTTGCTGTTCCCTAAGACATAGTCTATCCTTTTGAGCGTCTATGCCTTTGCCTGGATTGTTCCCTCTGCCTTGGCTTTCTTCTTTCACTCAACTTCATATTTACTGTTTTTTTTTTTTAATATTTTATTTATTTATTTGTCAGAGAGAGAGGGAGAGAGAGCAAACGAGCACAGGCAGACAGAGTGGCAGGCAGAGGCAGAGGGAGAAGCAGGCTCCCTGCTGAGCAAGAAGCCCGATGTAGGACTCCATCCCAGGATGCTGGGATCATGACCTGAGCTGAAGGCAGCTGCTTAACCAACTGAGCCACCCAGGCGTCCCATATTTACTGTTTTTTAAATGCCATCTTTTTACACAGAATCCCCAAGTAAAATGATTTGCTTTGTTGTGCTCACTTAGCACTTCTAAATAGAAATTGTTTTGGTGTTTTCCATATCATTTTGTCATTATTTGATTACCATATCTAATTTTCTACCTAGAGCATGAATTTTTTAAGGTAGAAACACAATCTTACACAATTTTTTTGTTTTTGGTAGCAGAGCTCATTATCAAATTCCTTCAATGGGAGAGCTTTCTTTTCTTTATAATGAGAAATTAAAGAATTAAAAGTGAAAGTCTATTGATTTAAGGCCTAATACCTGTTTGAGACAGAACCCTGATTGGAACTAATTTATAGTGAAAAATTCTCACTTGGTTTCCAGCATGTCCAATTTATCCTCATTAGGAGATCAAGAAGCTTCTAGGAGCAGAAGGGCATCAAGGACCAAAGAGAGTGGGGAGAGGGCACAGGAGCATGTACTTTATTATACTGCTTTGTGATTATTTTCAGAAATTTGGTTATTCTTGCCAAAAGGATTATTATTCCAGGAAGATTTTGTAATCAAGGAATTGCCCTGTAGCAGCAATATTGAATTTAAAATAAAATTTAGGGGTGCCTGGGTGCCCCAGTGGGTTAAAGCTTCTGCCTTAGGCTTGGGTCTTGGTCTCAGGGTCCTGGGATGGAGCCCCGCATCTGGCTTTCTGCACAGCAGGCTCCCCGCTGCCTCTCTGCTTGACTCTCTGCCTACTTGTGATCTCTGTCAAATAAATAAATAAAATCTTTAAAAAATTTTTAAAAATAAATAAAACAATAAATTCATTGATTAATGTTTTAAAAGTGTGGAAGCACATAAAAGCAGAAAAAATAATAAAAATTTCCATAGTTCTACCTCTTAGTCGCTGATGTGGGCATTGTTTTTTGTTATTTGTTTTCTTTAACTTTTAGTATTGCCGAGTTCATATTTAATGCATAAGAATTCCCACTGCTATAGCATTGTGAACTAACTTTTGATTCAATTTTGCCAATTTGTTAAGCTGAATATTGCATAACTTTTAATTGATAGTTGTCGAATTTGAATTTTCAATGTATTTTTGTTTGTTTAATTAGATCCTTATGCATACATTGTTCCAAATTATCCTGGTTTTTCAAAATTTTGAATAAGTTGCTACAAAATCTTCTGGTAATAAAACTTTAATTATAAATCATCTGAAATTAGAGTATACAAAACAAAAAGACAGTTGCTTAGAGTCTAGAAATTAATCTAAAATTGAGCTTCACAGAGAATAAAAGTGAAACCTAAGAAATACATATTATAATGTGTTTGTAAAGCAAAGAAACTAGAAACTTCACAAGGCAATTATGCATTTCAATAATGGAAAAAAAACATCTTTAGCAGATGCCTGGTGTGTTTTGTCTCCCACCTTTCTCCACTATTCCAAAGGCTCAGTCAGAACCTCCCAGACAGTGCGTTGATTATAGTGACTCCCAAACCCCATTGAGGGTCAGAGAACACTTTCTGATTAAACAAATGAAAATGAAAAGATTCATGACTTCTTATGGTGCCATAAAGGTGAGTGTAAAGCAAGAATATTCTACAACTTAGACATTCCCCTATATTTTCACTATAGAACAAGGAGTCTGGGATTTCTATAACTTGTTTAGAAAGGAAGCACTGTCTTCTAATCCCTATTATAATGAATTCTAATTCGTTAGAGGGGATCCTTGAAGATCCTCAGAGAAATAAAAACAAATATCATACCTTAAAATTGAACTTTGGGGGCACCTGGGTGGCTCAGTGGGTTGGGCCTCTGCCATCGGCTCAGGTAGTGATCTCCATGTCCTGGGATCGAGCCCCATGTCAGGCTCTCTGCTGAGTGGGGAACCTGCCTCTCTGCCTACTTGTGATCTCTCTCTCTGTCAAATAAATAAATAAATAAAATCTTCAAAAAAAAATTGAACTTTGGATAGTTCCTAAGCAATAAAGTAACTTCAGAGTCCCAGTTCAAAAACCACACTGGTATTACTATGTTGAAGTGAAACAGCAAAGCTTTGCAAACCTTAAAATTTAAGTTTTTCCATATGTTGGAAAACATATCAGGGCTCATACCAAAGGAAAATAAATCTCAATTTAATCTTCTGACTTTCTAGTTAATATAGGCTATGTGAATAGTAAATTTATTTCACACATAAAAATAAATATACAAATAGTTGATTATACTGGTAGTGCAGTGATAATTCCTGTAATATTTTTTATGATAGTAATTTTTATGTACCACAATTTTTCTTTTCCCAATGGAAAAGAATCCATGACCAGAAATTATGTGCCCATTGATGAAAAGGTCAAATGTGAAAGTACCTATTAAATTTTTACAAATAAACATCAATCAACAGAATGATTAGAATATGTAACCCATGTAATCCCTTCTTGGAAATCTGGATCATCTGAATTCAGGATATTGCTTTTGATGCTGATCTTATGTGCAGTCCTTAAATCATTTGGTAATTTAAACATTTTCCTGGTACTGATTATAGTCTCTGGAAATTATGTATAAAACTAAAGATCTATGTCACTGGTGGAAGAGGAGATAAATATTTCTTGAATGGAGGGCAGTCTAGGGACTGAGACCTATTTGATGAAATTCCAGGGCAATATACCATAAAAATTGTGATCTTCCTAGCATAAAATAGTGTTGAAAAGGGGGGAAAGGCATGAGGCATGGCAGGTGAGGAAAAAGGAGAGAGAATATGAGAGTCTTTTCCATCTTGCTCTGCCTGTCACCCTGTGGCAAGTTAAGTATTAGGCCAAGCAAAGGGATGTAATTGAAAAGCACCGGGCCAGCAAATGTGAACGTTCTGCACATTAAATGTTGAGAGACCATGCAAAATGGATTGAGGAGAACGTCAACAAGCAGTGTCATGGAAAGATTTGGCAGTTTCTCACTCTCCTTACAGCACTTCCTTGTGTTCTTTTTTCATGGAGGGACATACTATTTCCTTGATAAGGTTATCTGTTCTTTTGTAACCTTTGTGTAATGTTAGAATGCAAAAGCTGTAAGGCTAACTTATGTTCTTTATGCATCTGTTGGATATTTTGTCTTTAGAGTAAGATGATGGTATCCCCCACCCTGAACAACCTAGATTACTTTACAAATCATTTTTTTCTGATACAGTCTCTATGACACACAATATATGCTTATGGTATTTTTTTCATAATCTTTTCTGTTGCTCATTTCCAACTGAAAGAATATATTTTTAAATTTCAAAGGCAGGACAATAACAAAACATATGACTTTCCTACAAGGAAGCCATGAATTTCACAGAAATATAAAGAAAGGATAAAAGCAGACATTAAAGTAAAATTATATAAAATTAAACATGGTGAAATAAACTGAGCATATCTATAATATTCATGTTTCCTCAAAATTGCTGTGCCTATAAGAAATCTATCCATCTGCTAAAGATGCCTTATTTTGCCTATGGTTGGCAAGAAGGCTTTCATAAATCATAGTTACAAAATTTAAAAAATATATATTTGCGATATAGTGAAGACCTCCCAGAGTTACTTCATTTGAAAAATTTTGAGATTCTTGTATTGCTGATTAGGAGGAGAATCTACCACTTTATCAGTTTTCCTCCTTTTCTCTCTGATAAAATCTCCTTTATGAATAGTTACACATTTCCCTTGCTGTATATTTTTCTGTGTTTCAGTGTCACAGACTTATTTTTTATTTCATAGGCAATGATTATGAAACAATGAAAACCTGATTTTGGAAAATATGCTAATATAATAATCCAAATCAATTTAATATTCATGAATGCTGTATATAGGTGTGAATGTATATATATATGTATATGTATGTATATATGTATATATATGTGTATGTATATCTGTATATATGTACATATAGGTTTTATATATAACTGTATGTTAATTTCTATATACATTTATATTTGTGTATTTTAATTTTGTATATTACATTTTATTTTATATAATATATAT
Source organism: Taxidea taxus jeffersonii (assembly GCA_003697995.1). NCBI lineage: Eukaryota > Metazoa > Chordata > Mammalia > Carnivora > Mustelidae > Taxidea > Taxidea taxus. Next base: position 415,684 of record RCUC01141342.1, on the reverse strand, counting down.
TTTCCTTTTGTTGATCCAAACATTTTGTAGCTGCTTTCAGAATAATGAAAAATAAATTATTTTCATTATTTTTTAGTTAGAGCAAATTTTTAAATTTTTATTATTTAAAAAAATTTATTAACATATAATGTATTATTTGTCCCAGGGGTACAGGTCTGTGAACCATCAGGCTTACACATTTCACAGCACTCACCATAACACATACCCGCCCCGATGTCCATAACCCAGCCACCCTATCCCTACTCCCCACCCCCCAGCAACCCTCAATTTGTTTCATGAGATTGAGATTCTCTTATGTTTTGTCTCCCTCCCGATCCAATCTTGTTTCATTTTTTTCTCTCCCTACCCCCAACATGAAATATATATATCAAGTGATATATACATATATATCGCTTCTTCTTTATCCATTTATCTGTTGATGGACATCTAGGTTCTTTCCATAGTTTGGCTATTGTGGACATTGCTGCTATAAATATTCAGGTGCACATGCCCCTTCAGATCACTACGTTTGTATCTTTAGGGTAAATACCCAGTAGTGCAGTTGCTGGGTCATAGAGTAGCTCTATTTTCAACTTTTCGAGGAACTTCCATGCTGTTTTCCAGAGTGACAACACCAGCTTGCATTCCCACCAACAGTGTAGGAGGGTTTCCCTCTCTCTGCATCCTCTGCAACATCTGTCGTTTCCTGACTTGTTAATTTTAGCCATTCTGACTGGTGTGAGGTGGTATCTCACTGTGGTTTTGATTTGTATTTTCCTGATGCTGAGTGATGTTGAGCACTTTTTATGTGTCTGTTGGCTGTTTAGATGTCTTCTAAGAGCAAATTTTTTTAAAGATCAAGCTTGTTTCCCAAGGTGAACTTCAAGTGGCTTTTCATTGTTAAAATAAATAAAAATTACATTTAAGTTATGCCATAGTATCCTTAATAATAGTCTAAGAAATGTACTATAGGTGGTGTAAATAGTCTAAAATAATATTAGGATGTCAGGGTTTGGTCTTGGTTCTGCATTATATTACTTTGCAACTTTGACTGAGACATTTCACCCCTGCTCTCAGTTTCCTCTTCTGTAAAGACAACAGAAGGTTTAATTAATTCGATCTTTCTACGATTCCAGGTGTTCCCTAAAAAAAAGTCGTAGGCCACATATCATAATCCCATCTTGTTTTTTTACATCCTAAAATGACTGTCTTTACTTTCCATGTTGTCCACAGATGTTTAAAATTAACTGTCACACCTGTTTGTGTCCAGTGTAGTATATCGTTTGCCTGTCTATCTTGGGGTCATAATTGAATATTAGTGAATACAGTGGTAATGTTGTCATAAATTACAGTATGCTCCTTCCTTTTTCTAGATAGCTTTGCATTGTATTTGTCAAAATGCAGTTTTAAATTAATATTTCTCTTTTGCTGAAGTACCTCACTTTGGTTAAACTATAATTTTAGTAATCATATAGACCTTCTAATCATCTATGAAATACTCACCAGATCCTGGTCTCTTTGAGAAGATGTATGACCTGCAGAAAATCATTGGTCTACCTTATCATGAAAAAGCAGCACTATTAATGTGAAACCCTGACACAGGACACTGGGCTTAAAATGTGGGGATATTTTAAACACCACCCACTTTCATCATCCTACTACTTGTTAGGAATGTGGGTGCATGGCTGGCTCACTTGTTAAGCTTCTGCCTTCAGCTGGGGTCATGATTCCAGGGTCCTGGTATGGAGCCCCACATCAGGCTCCCTGCTCCTGCTCAGAGGGAGGTCTGCTTCTCCTTCTCTCATTCACCCTGCTTATATTCCCTCTCCCACTGTATCTCTCTCTGTCAAATAAATAAATAATTTTTAAAAATGCAGAGTTACAGGGGATTTAGTGTAAATGTAGCTGTCCCCTAAAATCCCCTTTTTAAAAATAATTTAAATAACTTAGATTTTTAAACTTAATTTCTTTTTTTTTAAAGATGTTATTTATTTATTTGACAGAGAGATCACAAGTCGGCAGAGAGGCAGGCAGAGAGAGAGGGTAGGGGGAAGCAGGCTCTCCATTGAGCAGAGAGCCTGATGCAGGACTCAATCCCAGGACCCTGGGATCATGACCTGAGCCAAAGGCAGAGGCTTTAACCCACTGAGCCACCCAGGTGCCCCTAAACTTATTTATAAGCTGGTGTACTTCTATAATAATTCAGTTCTATAGGGGCACCTACGTGGCTCAATTAAGCATCTGTCTTCAGTTCAGGTCATGATCCTGGGGTCCTTAAATTGAGCCCTGTGTCTGTCTTCCTGCTCAGTGGGAGTCTGCTTTCTCCCTTTCCCTCTGGTGCTCCCCCTGCTTGTACTCTCTTTTTTTCTTTGTTGAATAAATAAATAAAAAATCTTGGAAAAAATTCAACTCTATAGCATTACTTTTTGTTCTCATTGTTAAATGGAAATTGGTACAGCTAACCACTGTTCCCCATCACATTTTTTTCCATTTTATTTTATTTCTTTTCAGTGTTCCAAAATTCATCATTTATGCACCACACCCAGTGCTCCCATCACACCTTTGCACATTGGAACAAACTATGACCACTGAAACCAATGGTAAAACTACATAAGGGGCAAAACTTAGATACTCATTTCCCACATATGGATGTTAAATATACCAGAACCAGGGAGTTCAGTTTGATAATATATCCCATCCTTATTTTTAGAATGGGTAAATCATTTTATTTAAAAAACACAGGTACAGGGCACCTGGGTGGCTCAGTGGGGTAAGCCTCTGCCTTCAGCTCAGGTCACGATCTCAGGGTCCTGGGATCAAGGCCCACTTTGGGCTTTCTGCTCAGCGGGGAGCCTGCTCCCCTCTCTCTCTCTCTCTGCCTGCCTCTCTGCCTACTTGTGGCCTCTCTCTGTCAAATAAATAGATTAAAAAATCTTAAAAAAAAAAAAAACACTGGTACAATAAAAAATAAACTAGACTGTGAATATCCCATAGTTATGATAGACCTATGTTTAAGCTTTTCACTCTGGAATATCATCTACTGGTGAGACATTTGCTTTTATGACTGTGAAATAAAAGTTGTATTATGTGGAAATGATATTAAAAATTCATAATGTTCACTAAACATGACTATTAATGAAAACCTTCTGATTCTATGAGAAACTGTCAGAAGAGCACTTAATGTAGTTTTCTACATTCTGTAGGTGTATATTTAATTTAGTTATATGCTGTGTCTCACAGGACACATAGGTTTTCTAGGATGATGGTCTTTAAAATGATGCATGCATGACTCAGAGACTGAGCAAAGATGTTCCATAAAGGACAGGAAGAAAATATTACAACTTTTCTTTTACTAGTGTTTATTTAAAATTTTTGCTTTTGGAAATCTTTTTGTATTTTATATTCTTATAAGAGCACTACATTTTATTATTTGTAAATAATAAAGCAGGGTAGCCAAAACAAAATCTTTTTAGTAATAGGGTGCACAGTCAACCAATTTAGAGACTGCTCTTGTAGCAAATGGGAGATTAATGACATCCCATTTATAAAGGCTAGCAAGTGAGAAAGAGGCTGTCAATGAGAAGTTCATTGATCTGTTTTCCCATGTCTGCAACAAAGCACATTTACCTGAAATGTCATACTCTAGAAAGAGTGCCAATGCTAAACACACATAAATGCCTACCTTGTACTAAGTAGCTGTATTGATTTGAGAGGCTACATCAAAGCAATTTCCTATGTATAATTATTGTCTTTCTTCCAAAATATCTAACCTAGCACAATACAAAGTTTAAATATTTGGTGTGTGTGCTTTTTATTAAATATGTTCAATATTGTTGAACCTTTCTTTCTGTGTTTGATCTATAAACAAATGAATAGAAAATGAGCTTAATAAATCATTGGTGGCAGGTTCAAGAGAGTCCTGCTGTTTCTTTGGCTGAATGCTAAGTGAATATGGTTTAAAATATAAAGAAGTAGAAAAAGAAGGTGAAGAAGAAAGTGATGAAGGAACATTAAAGCCATGAACTGTTTGTAACCATTGTAGTTCTTTAATAAATGTTAATGAGGGGGCCATTGCTGTTTGTCACAGTGAGATGAGTATAATTAATTAAATTGCGTCCAGTTTATATTTTTCCTTCAGGTGTTTACTTGTGTAGTGCATGATTCACTTTCCAAATACAGAGTTGTGAGAGAACTCTGTTTTGTATCCCTTTGAAGGGTGATTTATTGTTTTTTACTTCTCTATGTTAACATCTCTACTGTAATTCTATCAGATCTGCTAATTCATATGTTTTTCTAAACCATTACTAAAATGTAAATTTTCCAGTTTCAAAGTAGCATACATATCAAAGCCATAGTTGAAAAGAATTGCTTCCAAGTCTCATTCCTTTGTTATTTCAAAATTGCATTACATAAAAAAAAAAACTTCTTCCCAAATGCACGCCTTGAAAATTTTAGTTACATAGCTTTTACTTGACATCACTCTTCATCAATTCATCCAAAAATACTTTTCGTGCCATGAGTCATTTTTCATTATTAAAGATTCTGTTTCTGTATAGTATTTTGAGTTCTGATTTTCCCATTTGAAGAAACAGATTATTTCGTGTTACTTTAACAATATAGCAAAGAAGATCAAGTTTTCTCTAACTAGATCTTTAATTATAGATTTGACACTCAGAATGAATCAATTTTTTTTATTTAATTTTTTTAAATTTTATTTTTATTTAAACATATAATGTAACCCCACCACCCTCTTCCAATCCCCTTCCCCCCACCCACCCTCAGTTTGTTTTATGACATTAAGAGTCTCTTTTGGTTTGTCTCCCTCCCGATCCCATCTTGTTTCATTTTTATTTTCCTACCCCCTTAACCGCCCATCCCCGTTGCATCTCCATTTCCTAATATCAGGGAGATCATATGATGCTTGTCTTTCTCCAACTGACTTATTTCACTAAGCATAATACCCTCAAGTTCCATCCATGTCATCGCAAATGGTAAGATTTCATTTCTTTTGATGGCTGCATAGTATTCCATTGTGTATATACACCACCTCTTCTTTATCCATTCATCTGTTGATGGACATCTAGGTTCCTTCCATAACTTGGCTATTGTAGACATTGCTGCTATAAACATTCAGGTACACGTGCCCTGTCGGATCACTACGTTTGTATCTTTAGGGCAAATACCCAGTAGTGCAATTGCTGGGTCATAAGGTAGCTCTATTTTCAATTTTTTGAGGAAACTCCATGCTGTTTTCCAGAGTGGTTGCACCAGCTTGCATTCCCACCAACAGTGTAGGAGGGTTCCCCTTTCTCCGCTTCCTCGCCAGCATCTGTCATTTCCTGACTTGTTCATTTTAGCCATTCTGACTGGTGTGAGGTGGTATCTCATTGTGGTTTTGATTTGTATTTCCCTGATGCCCAGTGATGTGGAGCACTTTTTCATGTGTCTGTTGGCCATCTGGATGTCTTCTTTGCAGAAGTGTCTGTTCATGTCCTCTGCCCATTTCTTGATTGGATTATGTGTTCTTTGGGTGTTGAGTTTGCTAAGCTCTTTATAGATTTTGGATACTAGCCCTTTATCTGATATGTCATTTGCAAATACCTTCTCCCATTCTGTCAGTTGTCCTTTGGTTTTTTTAACTGTTTCCTTTGCTGTACAAAAGCTTTTGATCTTGATGAAGTCCCAATAGTTTATTTTTTCCCTTGCTTCCCTTGCCTTTGGCGTTGTTCCTAGGAAGAAGTTGCTGCGGCTGAGGTTGAAGAGGTTGCTGCCTGTGTTCTCCTCAAGGATTTTGATGGATTCCTTTCTCACATTGAGGTCCTTCATCCATTTTGAGTCTATTTTCGTGTGTGGTGTAAGGAAATGGTCCAATTTCATTTTTCTGCATGTGGCTGTCCAATTTTACCAACACCATTTGTTGAAGAGGCTGTCTTTTTTCCATTGGATATTCGTTCCTGCTTTGTCGAAGAAAAGTTGACCATAGAGTTGAGGGTCTATTCCTGGGCTCTCTATTCTGTTCCCTTGATCTATGTGTCTGTTTTTGTGCCAGTACCATACTGTCTTGATGATGACAGCTTTGTAATAGAGCTTGAAATCGAGAATTGTGATGCCACCAACTTTGGCTTTCTTTTTCAATATTCCTTTGGCTCTTCGAGGTCTTTTCTGGTTCCCTATAAATTTTAGGATTGTTTGTTCCATTTCTTTGAAAAAATTGGATGGGATTTTGATAGGCATTGCATTAAATGTGTAGATAGCTTTAGGTAGCATAGACATTTTCACAATATTTATTCTTCCAATCCATGAGCATGGAACATTTTTCCATTTCTTTGTGTCTTCCTCAATTTCTTTCATGAGTACTTTATAGTTTTCTGAATATAGATTCTTTGCCTCTTTGGTTAGGTTTACTCCTAGGTATCTTATGGTTTTGGGTGTAATTGTAAATGGGATTGAGTCCTTAATTTCTCTTTCTTCTGTCTTGTTGTTGGTGAAAAGAAATGCAACTGATTTCTGTGCATTGATTTTATATCCTGACACTTTACTGAATTCCTGTACAAGCTCTAGCAGTTTTGGAGTGGAGCCTTTTGGGTTTTCCACATATAGTATCATATCATCTGCAAAGAGCGATAGTTTAACTTCTTCTTTGCCGATTTGGATGCCTTTAATTTCTTTGTGTTGTCTGATTGCTGAGGCTAGGACTTCTAGTACTATGTTGAATAGCAGTGGTGATAGCAGACATCCCTGCCGTGTTCCTGACCTTAACGGAAAAGCTCTCAGTTTTTCTCCATTGAGAATGATACTTGCAGTGGGTTTTTCATAGATGGCTTTGATAATATTGAGGTATGTGCCTTCTATCCCTACGCTTTGAAGAGTTTTGATTAGGAAGGGATGTTGCACTTTGTCAAATGATTTTTCAGCATCTATTGAGAGTATCATATGGTTCTTGTTCTTTCTTTTGTTAATGTATTGTATCACATTGAGTGATTTGCGGATGTTGAACCAACCCTGCTGCCCTGGAATAAATCCCACTTGGTTGTGGTGAATAATCCTTTTAATGTACTCTTGGATCCTACTGGCTAGTATTTTGGTGAGAATTTTCGCATCTGTGTTCATCAAGGATATTGGTCTGTAATTCTCTTTTTTGATGGGATCCTTGCCTGGTTTGGGGATCAAGGTGATGCTGGCCTCATAAAATGAGTTTGGAAGTTTTCCTTCCATTTCTATTTTTTGGAACACTTTCAGGAGAATAGGAATTAATTCTTCTTGAAATGTTTGGTAGAATTCCCCTGGGAAGCCATCTGGCCCTGGGCTTTTGTTTGTTTGGAGATTTTTGATGACTGTTTCAATCTCCTTACTGGTTATGGGCCTATTCAGGTTTTCTATTTCTTCCTGGTTCAGTTTTGGCAGTTTATATGTCTCTAGGAAAGCGTCCATTTCTTCCAGATTGTCAAATTTGTTGGCATAGAGTTGCTCATAATATGTTCTTATGATTGTTTGTATTTCTTTGATGTTGGTTGTGATCTCTCCTCTTTCATTCATGATTTTATTTATTTGGGTCCTTTCTCTTTTCTTTTGGATAAGTCTGGCCAGGGGTTTATCAATCTTATTAATTCCTTCAAAGAACCAGCTCCTAGTTTCATTGATTTGTTCTATTGTTTTTTTGGTTTCTCTTTCATTGATTTCTGCTTTCATCTTTATTATTTCTCTTCTCCTGCTGGGTTTAGGCTCTCTTTGTTGTTCTTTCTCGAGCTCCTTTAGGTGTAGGGTTAGGTTGTGTACTTGAGACCTTTCCTGTTTCTTGACAAAGGCTTGTATTGCTATATATTTTCCTCTCAGGACTGCCTTTGCTGTGTCCCACAGATTTTAGACCGTTGTGTTTTCATTATTTATTTCCATGGTTTTTTTCAATTCTTCTTTAATTTCCAGGTTGACCCATTCATTCTTTAGAAGGATGCTGTTGAGTCTCCATGTATTTTTGATGACTGTTTCAATCTCCTTACTAGTTATGGGCCTAGTTGGGTTTTCTATTTCTTCCTGGTTCAGTTTTGGCAGTTTATATGTCTCTAGGAAAGCATCCATTTCTTCCAGATTGTCAAATTTGTTGGCATAGAGTTGCTCATAATATGTTCTTATGATTGTATTTCTTTGGTGTTGGTTGTGATCTCTCCTCTTTAATTCATGATTTTATTTATTTGGGTCCTTTCTCTTTTCTTTTGGATAAGTCTGGCCAGGGGTTTATCAATCTTATTAATTCTTTCAAAGAACCAACTCCTAGTTTCGTTGATTTGTTCTATTGGGTTTTTTTGTTTGTTTGTTTCTATTTCATTGATCTCTGCTTTGATCTTTATTATTTCTCTTCTCCTGCTGGGTTTAGGCTTTCTTTGTTGTTCTTTCTCGAGCTCCTTCAGGTGTAGGGTTAGGTTGTGTACTTGAGACCTTTCCTATTTCTTGAGAAACGCTTGTATTGCTATATATTTTCCTCTCAGGACTGCCTTTGCTGTGTCCCACAGATTTTGGACCGTTGTGTTTTCATTATTTATTTCCATGGTTTTTTTCAATTCTTCTTTAATTTCCTGGTTGACCCATTCATTCTTTAGAAGGATTCTGTTGAGTCTCCATGTATTTGTGCTCTTTCCAAATTTCCTCTTGTGATTGAGTTCTAGCTTCAGAGCATTGTACTCTGAAAATATGCAGGGAATGATCCCAGTCTTTTGATACTGGTTGAGACCTGATTTATGACCAAGGATGTGATCTGTTCTAGAGAATGTTTCATGGGCACTAGAGAAGAATGTGTATTCTGTTGCTTTGGGATGGAATGTTCTGAATATATCTGTGATGTCCATCTGGTCCAGTGTGTCATTTAAGACCTTTATTTCCTTGTTGATCTTTTGCTTGGATGATCTGTCCATTTCAGAGAGGGGAGTGGTAAAGTCCCCTACTATTATGGTATTATTGTCAATGTGTTTCTTTGATTTTGTTATTAATTGGTTTATATAGTTGTCTGTTCCCATGTTAGGGGCATAGATATTTAAAATTGTTAGATCTTCTTGTTGGACAGGCCCTTTGAGTATGATATAGTGTCCTTCCTCATCTCTTATTATAGTCTTTGGCTTAAAATCTAATTGATCTGATATAAGGATTGCCACCCCAGCTTTCTTCTGATGTCCATTAGCATGGTAAATTGTTTTCCACTTCCTCACTTTCAATCTGGAGGTGTCTTCAGGTCTAAAATGAGTTTCTTGTAGGCAGCATATTGATGGGTTTTGCTTTTTTATCCATTCTGAAATCCTGTGTCTTTTGATTCGGGCATTTAGCCACTTTACGTTCAGGGTAACTATTGAGAGATGTGAATTTAGTGCCATTGTAATGGCTGTAAGATGATCGTTACTGTATATTGTCTCTGTTCCTTTCTGATAATACTTCTAGGGTCTCTCTTTGCTTAGAGGACCCCTTTCAATATTTCCTGTAGAGCTGGTTTGGTGTTTACAGATCCTTTATTTTTTGTTTGTCCTGAAAGCTTCTTATCTCTCCTTCTATTTTCAATGATAACCTAGCTGGATATAGTATTCTTGGCTGCATGTTTTTCTCGTTTAGTGCTCTGAATATATCATGCCAGTTCTTTCTGGCCTGCCAGGTCTCTGTGGGTAAGTCTGCTGCCAATCTAATATTTTTACCACTGTATGTTACAGACTTCTTGTCCCATGCTGCTTTCAGGATTTTCTCTTTGTTGCTAAGACTTGTAAATTTTACTATTAGATGACAGGGTGTGGACCTATTCCTATTGATTTTGAGGCGTGTTCTCTGCATCTCCTGGATTTTGATGCTTGTTCCCTTTGCTATAATTAGGGAAATTCTCTACAATAATTCTCTCCCATATATCTTCTGTCACTCTCTCTCTTTCTTCTTCTTCTGGAATCCCAATTATTCTAATGTTGTTTCGTCTTATGGTATCACTTATCTCTCGAATTCTCCCCTCGTGGTCCAGTAGTTGTTTGTCTCTCTTTTGCTCAGCTTTTTTATTCTCTGTCATTTGTTCTTCTATATCACTAATTCTTTCTTCTGCCTCATTTATCCTAGCAGTAAGAGTCTCCATTTTTGATTGCACCTCATTAATAGCCTTTTTGATTTCAACTTGGTTAGTTTTAGTTCTTTTATTTCTCCAGAAAGGGCTTTTATTTCTCCTGACAGGGTTTCTCTAATATCTTCCATGCCTTTTTCGAGCCTGGCTAGAACCTTGAGAATCATCATCCTGAAATCCAGACCTGGCATATTACCAATGTCTGTATTGATTAGGTCCCTAGCCTTCGGTACTGCCTCCTGTTCTTTTTTTTGTGGTGAGTTTTTCTGCCTTGTCATTTTGTCCAAATAAGAATTTATGAAGGAGCAAATGTAATACTAAAAGGGTGGCAAAGACCCCAGGAAGATGTGCTTTAACCAAATCAGAAGAGACCCCAAATTGTGGGGCGGCAGGGAGAAAGGGGGTAAAAAGAAGTTCAGAAAAGAGAAAAAAAAAATTAAAAAAAAAGAGAACACAAATAAAGAAAAAAATATTAAAAAAGAAAAAATATATATATGTATTAGACTGGTAACTAGAACAGGGTCACCCACTTAATTTTGGGAGAATTTTGGTCTCTTAGAAGAAACTACCTCCCAAAATTTTAAAGAATGAAAAACATATATAAGGGTAAACGCAATGAAGTGATGAAATATGACTATAAAGATGAAAAAAAATTTTTTTTTCCTAACAAAGGAGTTGATAAGGTAAGTTGGGAGGGAGAATTAAAAAAAAAAAAGTGTAGAGAACTTACTTAGGCTGGAGACGAGATCAAGCCTGTTACTAGATTTGGGGTGTATTTTGATCTATTAGAAGAAGTTGTACCCCAAATTTTTTAGAAGGAAAAAAAACCCCTATGTGTATACAAAGAATAAAGGTAGATACAGTGAAGGATAAAATATGACTATAATAATAAAGGTTCAAAAAGATTTTTTTAAGAAAGTTATTAAGATAAACTAGTTAAAAAACGTTAAAAGAGGAAAGGGTAAAAGTTAAAAAAAATAGCAGAAGATAAAAAAAAAATTTAAAAATTAATTAACTTGCAAGACTAAAGATTCATGGGGAAAAAGCCAAGAATTCCGTGCTTTGCTTTCTCCTCCTCTGGAATTCCACTGTTCTCCTTGTTAAATGAACTTGGTCTTGGCTGGATTTCTTGTTGATCTTCTGGGGGAGGGGCCTGTTGTAGTGATTTTCAAGTGTCTCTGCCCCAGGCGGAATCGCACCGTCCTTACCAGAGGCCAGGCTAAGTAATCCTCTCGGGTTCGCTTTCCAGAGCTTTTGTTCCCTGAGCATTTTCCGTAGAGTTCTGGAGGACGGGAATGAAAATGGCGGCCTCCCAATCTCCGATTCGGAGGAGCCGAGAGCTCGGGGCCCCAGTCTTCAGTGCGCCTTCAGAGAAAAGCGCTTAATCACTCCCATCTCCCCAGCCTCTGGCCGCACTTGGAGAAAATCGCACGCAATTACTCCCATCTCACTGGCCTCTGGCTGCGCTCCGAGGTCACCCAGCCTGTGACCAAGCGTCTCTGTCTCTGGCACAGAGTCACACCTGGAGTCTCCGAACCCTGTAGATCTCTGGGCTCTCCCAGGTGGGAGTCTCCCGGATCTTATGGGGACCCCACGCACAGAGCACCAGTCCATGTCACAGATTACGGTTCTAGGTAACCTCGAGTTGAGAGTTCACTCCTCGGCTCTGTCTCCGCAGCCGGCTTCCCCACTCTAATACCTGTGAGCTCTAGGACACTCAGACACCCCCGATCCTTCTGTGACCCCGCAGGACCTGAGTCCACACTGTCCTCGTGAGGTCTTCACCCCAGTTTAGCCTCTGGAGCGATGTCCCTCTGTGGAGCAGACTTTTAAAAGTCCTGATTTTGTGCTCCGTTGTTCTGCCGCTTGCCGGGAGCCCGCCCCTCCTCCCCCCGTGGCCTATCTTCCTGCCGCATTGGATTCACTTCTCCACTGGTCCTACCTTTTAGAAAGTGGTCAATTTTCTGTTTCTAGAATTGTTGCTCTTCTTATCTTTGATCTTCTGTTGGATTCGTAGGTGTTCGGGATGGTTTGATAGGCTATGTAGCTGATCTGCTGCCTGATGTCGTCTCAGCCTGCTACTTCTCCACCATCTTGACTCCTCCCCAAGAATGAATCAATTTTTATAAATGTTCAAAATATATAGACAAAATAAATAATCTGTGATAGTGTGGTATGGTTGTGGGAGCAGACAGTAAGGGAGTGCTTACTGAATTCCCTATTTCACTTGAGCTTTAAGGTAGTAAATTTTCAGCAAATGGGACTGGGTGTTGGATGGGGTAGGATAGTATTTCAGACTGAGGAAAGAGCATAGAGTGAAACAGTATGAGGCTGATATTTAGGAGATATCACTTAATCTTGTAGTCCTGAATATATGTAAAGAGGTGAACTTAGAATCATTTCTGTCTTTAATATTTGAGGCATTAACATTAGTACCGGCCAGTAGTAAGACAGTCAAATACAAAGTTAAGTAGAAACAAAGTCAAACATAGTCATTTTAAGATAAATGATTATTGTTGAAAATTTTGAACTTCTTTATAGATAATGTGGCTGAATAAACTATATATACAAATACAGATATTCATTAAATTTACATGTGATTGGATCATTGTAAACTTTTGCTTAGTATCAAGTGAGTGGAAATTGTGCCTCTACAACTATAAACATGAAGAATGTACCCTGCAGATGTATCTAGCAGAATGTCTGCCTAATTTGGCATTGAGTCTAGTTGAAGGCAGCAATAAGAAGTTTCCCTTGAAAATTCCTAACAACTAGCCTGTACTTACGCTTCTTTGGGGAAAGAATTCCATGAGCTATGTTGTCTGAAAACCTTAAACAAAAATTGTAAAGAGGTCCAACATCGATATTTTTTGTAGGCAGTGGGTAGAATTACACTAAAAAATTAGCACTTTAAATCTAGTCCTAAAGAAAAAAAAATGCCACAGATAAAATTCAAGAAGCATGAAATCATAAGGAACACTAAATATGTGAAAGGAAAAGCCACCATGACTAAGAGGAACAGTACCAAATCTTTCAGAATCCATCCTACCAAAACTGTGGGTATAGGACAAATCACACTTACGTACAGAATGTAAAATAAGTAAATTTAATGTGATTAAAATAATAATAATTTAAGAAACAGAGAATACCAATATGTTCAGTTAGATTTGAATAGGAGCTACACAGGGCTTCTACAATTTTAAAATACATAATTCAGGTTTAATGGGTAGATTAAACAATAATTAAACATAGACACAAAGAAAGCCATTGAATTTTAATGTATTTTTTATGAAAATTATCCAAACCAGAGGGACTAAGAGATATAAATTAGGAAAGATGAAAAGACATGAAAAATACCATAATGATACTCTATAAAGATTTACTTAGATCCTATGACATTCAAGAATGTATATAATATGACTATATAAATTGATAATGTAAGTGAGTTTAGGAGACTAGATATAAGACCCTTACACAAGTCGACTGCATTTTAGTAAGGCATGTATAGTTAGAAGGTACAATTAAAAATCTTACTTACAAAGAAAAAATCTTACTTACTATAAATTTAATAAAAATAGAAAAATATACATTGTAAGATGTAAAAGATACAAATAATTGAAAATTATATTGGCACACAATAAAGAAGACCTAGATAAATAAACATTCATGCATATGAAACAAGATGGGATCGGGAGGGAGACAAACCAAAAAAGGCTCCTAATGTCAAAACAAACTGAGGGGGGTGGGGGGGAGGGGTGTCGGGAGAGGGTAGTGGGGTTACATTATATGTTTATAAAAAAATAAATTAAAAAAAAAGATGAGATGCATAAGGTCATGGCTTTCAATTATGAATTTCAAATTATTTAGATTAATTAAAAATATTTGTTCAACTGGGAAAAAAGTGTAAGTGAATGGATCATATACCATTCTCCATATATTTTTAGATTATAGACTTAAAATCTGTTCCATTAATTTTTTTGTGCATTTGTCTATATTTGTGACTATCAGTGTATCTGAATTACTATAGGTTTATAAGTCTTGATATTTGGTAGGCCTTGTCTGCTCACTTGGCTCTCTGTTAAAGATGCTTCAAGAATTTTTTTTTTTAAGATTTCATTTATTCATTTGACAGCATTCACAAGTAGGCAGAGAGGCAGGCAGAGAGACAGAGGGGGAAGCAGGGCCCCTGCTGAGCAGAGAGCCAATGTGGGGCTCGATCCCAGGACCCTGAGATCATGACCTGAGCTGAAGGCAGATGCTTAACCCACTGAGCCACCCAGGCACCCCAGCTTCAAGAATTCTTATCCTACTTTATATGTCTAAATATAATATTTGAGTCTACTCATCAGGATTTTTGCAAAAACTTTCTTTAGTTTTTATTTTTTTTAGGTAAGCTAAATAGATATTTGAAATTTCATGACAATTGCAGATCATGATCCTATGCATCTCATCTTTTGACATTGTGTCCATGACAGTCAGTGCATAATATCTCAGATACCTAGGTTCAAATTAAAAACTCTTTTGTTATAGTGAGAACCAGGTTGATCTCCCAATGAATGAAAAAATACAACTGAAAAATGACAACACTGAGATAATGGAAATATTACCTTTATCTGAAGAAGGCCTTAAAGCAACCATGAGAAACAAAAAATGCTTCAAAGAACAATTACAAATGGAACAATTGATGAGGGAAAGAAGTCTCAGCAAAGAAATAGAAGATATAAAGAAGAACCCAATGGAACTGAAAATAAAATAAGTGAATTTTTAAAAACAATCATTGGATGAGTTGAACAGCAGAATGGATGAGACAGGGGAAAAAAATTAGTGAATTATGAGGCAGAACACCAGAAAACACAGAATCTAAATTACCAAGAAAATAGACTGAAAATATAAATGAGGCAAGGCCCAGAGATCCATGGCACTATGACCAAAGATCTAATGTTTATGTCATTGGAGTCATGCAAGGAAAGGGGAAAGGGGCTTGGTTAAAGAAATATTCAAATAATAGTTGAAAACTCCCCATATTTGGCAAAAGATAGAAATATAAGAATTCAGTAAGTTCAGAAAATAGAAATAAATAGTATAAACTTATTCTATTTAAAATTACATTAATATGTAGTTCTAACAGATAACATAAAGAGATTCCTTGTATTGTTAACCCAGTTTTCCCCAATGGGAAACATCTTAAAAACTGGTAATTCATTACAGCCACCAGGATAATCACATTGTCATAGTCAAAATATAAAACATTTCTGACAACACAAGGATCCTTCATATCCCCTTTAATAGCAGCATCTAACCCTAATCCCTGGCAATGACTAATGTGCTCTCAAACTCTAAATTTCTTTTTTCAATTTCAAGAATGTTATATTAAATAAAATCAAGTAATTATAACTTCTTAGGTTTGCCTTTTATCATTCATCTTATTTCTCTGGAGATTCATGTAGACTAGTGTGTGAAAGAACACAGTATCCCATTTTATTATGGAGTAGTATTCCATGACATGAATGAACCAAAGTGTAACTCCTCACACGTGGAAGGATATCTGATTGTTTCCCATTTTAACCTGTGATGAGTGAAATTACTATAAACATTTCTGTGTGTCTTGATATATGCATAAGTTTTGTTTTCTTTTTTTGAATTTAAATTCAATTTGCCAGCATATAGTACATCACTAGTTTTAATATGGTGTTCAGTGATTCATTAGTTGTGTATAACACCTAGTGCTCATCACATCATGTGCCTTCTTTAATGCCCATCACCCAGTTACCTTATCCCCCAACCCATCTCCCTTTCTGCAACCCTTTAGTTCTCTGATAAATGAAGTGTCTTGTTTGCATACATGTTGAATGTTTAAGTTTTAAAGGAATCTGACGGAATATTTTCTAGACTGGTATATTTTATACTCTTACCAGTAAGATAAGTGATGCAGTTTCTTGACATCCTCACCAGCATCTGATAGTGTCACTATTTTTTATTTTAGCCATTTTGATAATTATGTAAATAGGGACATCTTATTGTGGTTTTAATTTACCTTTTCCTAGTGGCCAATGACATTCAGCATCATTCAGCTTTCTTATTTGCTATCTGTACCATTTCTTCAGTGGAGTTTTTTGCTTTTTGGTTTTTTTTGTTTGTTTGTTTGTTTGTTTTGGTCCATTATCTAATTGCATGGTGGTTTTTTAACTATTGAGTTTTGATGGTTCTTTGTGTATTCTAGATACTAGTCTTTTGTTGGATATGTGATCTGTGGATATTTCTCCATCTCTACAATTTGCCTCTTATGCTCTTAACAGGGCCTTCCATGTAGCAAATTAAAAAATACGTATTTTTTATGAAGTCCAGCTTATTAGCTTTTCCTTTTGTAGATCCTTCTTTTGGAATCAAGTCTGAGAACACTTTGCTGAACCTTACATCCCAATAATTTTCTTACGTTTTTAAATAAAAGTTTTGTATTTTTTCCATTTAAATTTTTATATTACATTTAAGTCTGTGATTCTGTTTTGAGTTAATTTTAACATAATATATCAGATTTAGTTATCTAATTGTTCTTTTGTTGAAAGAAGTATATCAAAGTCTTTAACTGTGATTGTGGATTTCTCTACTTCTCTTTCAATTTTATTAATTTTTTATTTAATTTGCACATCTGGATTTGGGATCACTATATATTCTTGATAGATTGACCCTTTTCTGTTTATATAATTTCCTTCCCTGTCTCTAGTCATTTTCTTTGCTCTAAAGCCACTTTATCTGATATTAAAATAGTCACTTCTTTTATTTTTATTAATATTTTTATGCTATATCCTTCCCTTATTTTACTTTTAATCTGCCAATATCATTATACTTAATGTATGTTTCTTATAGAAAACCTATAGTGGGGTCATGTGTTTTAATTCGTTCTTCTTGTCTCTGTCTTTTAGTAGGTATATTTAGACCATTTACAAATAATGTGATTATAAACATGCTAGGACTTAAGTCTGCTGTTTTTTATGTTTGTTTTCCCTTTTTTATTATTTGAAAACTTCTTCATTGTCATTTTATTCTTAAAGAATACTTCACTGGATACAGAATTGTGTGTTGGTGGGGTTTTTTGGGCTTTTTTCCCTTTTAGCTCTTGAAATTTTGTACCACTTTCTTCTGGCCTCCATGTTTTTTGCTAAGAAATTTGCTGTCATTTGAAGTGTTTTTGCCCTATAGATATGGTGTCCTTTCTCATGGCTTTCAAGACTTTTTCTTTGTCTTCCATTTTAAAAATTTTGACCCTTTATATGTCCTGGTGTTTTTTGAATTTATTCCAGTTGCTCTATTTATTTCTCACAGCTTCATATTCAAGTTAATTTATCTCAATATAAAATCTTAATTTAAATTATCTTAAGATTAAGAACATTTGCTTATCAAAATATAATATAAAGAAAGCTACAAGAAGAAGTGCCTGGGTGGCTCAGTTGGTTAAGTGGCTGCCTTCGGCTCAGGTCATAATCCCATGGTCCTGGGATCGAGCCCCACATCAGGCTTCCCATTGAGCAGGGAGCCTGCTTCCCCCTCTCCTGCTACCTAGTGCTCTGCCTACTTGTGCTCTCTATCTCTTTGTCAAGTATATAAATAAAATCTTTAAAAAAATTTTTTAATTAAAAAAAATGAAAGTTACAAAACAAAGTTCAACCTGTGAGAAGATACTTAAAATGCTAATAACTGAGAAAATATTTTACTCCTAATATATAAAGTATTTCTACAGATTTATCAAAAAAAGGTAAATTGACTCTAGAAAATTGATAGGAGGTATAAATAGGAAATTCACAAATTTCAAGAAACAAAGTTTAGGCTTATTAATATTAATGCTACTGATTAATAATGAAAAGATTTGATTTTGCCTCACCAGATTGTCAAAATTTACACTCTTTTTTTAATTAAGTGTTGGTGAGGATGTGAACAAAGAAAATTACATGCACTGTAGGCTGGGGTATGGTTTATTAGCAGTGTTTTGGAAAACAAATTGTATTACCTGATAAAGTTAAACATGCACATATTCTACAACCATGAAATTCCATTCTTAGATATGTATACCCTAGAGAAACTTTTGTGCATTGTACCAATACACAGATACTGTTCATAGCAGCATTAGAGGGGAAAAAAAACTTCACACAATCAAAATGTCCACTGACAGAATTAACAAATTATAATGTATTCACACAACTGAATGCTGTACAACACTGAAAATGAATGAACTACATACAACAAGAATGCATCTCAAAAACATAGTATTGATTGAAATAAAACTAGCAGAATAACACATATTATATGTTGTATCTTTAAAAGCAGGCAAAACTGAATGATATGTTGCAAAGGAACGTTTACAAATATGGTAAAGTTATAAAGAGAAGCAAGATAATAATTTATACAAAATTCAAAAAGAAGAATGCAATCACGAGGGGAAAAATTGGTATTCTTAATACTTGTGTTAATTTTATCATTGTTCTTTAAATGGTCACAATTACTAAAGATTTAAAATATTTGTAAAAAGTATAAATTGCAACTAACAATCTGAAGATCAAGTGCAGATTAATTGTTAAAATGATCTTTCTTGTATCTTTTAATATTTTTTGCTATTAGTTTTATTTAGATTTCTCAACAAATTATTTTTCTGTAGCCATGTGTGCATTTCTGTTAATCAAAAGTTCATCTTCCTTTAGCAATCTGTCATTTCTCTTTTGACTACAACAGATGAAATATCTTTTGACTGAATCACATTAGTGGAATGATCTCTATGTGAAAATCTAACATATTTTCTATGGATCTGTAATTCATCATTTTAAAAACAACTTTGTGACATGTGGAGTGGAGGGGTAGAATTAAAGCCAATTTTATCTTGGAAGATTTGAAACATATTAGTATACTCCTGTAACTTTTAACACTTAAATTCCATTGCATTTATACCAAATCATATCATTAAATCTAAATTTTATGAAGGCAAATGCATTAATTAGAACTTGGAAGAGTATTATGCAGAGGGTATAAAAAAATCTAAGCAGGGAAAAAAGAGGTGATTTTTTTTTGTTGCATATATGTGTGTATTTTTTTTTATTTGTTGGCTGGTTTCCTTTGTGTGCCAGTTTGTTGTTTTCTTATTCATTTGTGTGCAGATTTCTCAGTATATTGCTTGGTTTATTTGGTTGGTGTATTTCTTGAATTGCTCCAAAATGTTTCTTTTTTGTGCATAGTGTCAACAGTGCAATAAGAGAATTTTAAAAATTTTACTTCTTTTAATCAGGAAATTGCATATTGTCATTCTGATCCTCTTAAGGTCTTCAAAACCTCTCTCAGTGGTAGCTGCAAATCAGTGTAAATATTAAATCTAGATTCCATGATTACTTCCTTCAGGTTAAAAGAAATGAGCCCAAGTTCATGTAGTATCAATAAATAGTGCTGGATAGAAGTGGGAGACTTGTTTAATGTGTTTTTTCCCTCTCTAAGAATAGATAGAACATGTAGATTTGAGATAAGAATTCTCATTTACTCCTTTCATTGTGCATTTTTATTCTTTGTATTGAGATTTCTTAGACCTTGGTAAAAATCCTAACAGATTCAAGCTCACTCAGTTGTTTTATTTTATTTTATTTTATTTATTTATTTGAGAGAGAGAGCATGAGAGGGGAGAAGGTCAGAGGGAGAAGCAGACTCCCCATGGAGCTGGGAGCCTGATGTGGGACTCGATCCTAGGACTCTGGGATCATGACCTGAGCCAAAGGCAGTCGCCCAACCAACTGAGCCACCCAGGTGCCCATCAAGCTCACTCAGTTTTTGAATAGAAGTTGCATGTTCTGTAAATTTGTATTCCTGCATTTAGCATTTAACTTTCTAATACCTTCAAGTAAGCCTACTAATTTCTTACATTAGTTCTAACTTAAATCCAAAGTATGTATATCATTTAAAGTGAAAGTTTTAAGAATCATTATCCTCCTGCCAGCCTCTCAGTGGTTACATTTCTGAATGTCCCTTTTTCTTCTCAAATATTAAATTGATTTACATAAATTTACATAGAATTATTTTTTTTACCTTCCTCCTGTCCATCCACATATTTGATTATTAAGTGTTTTCAAACCATCTAGACATATTTGAGCCTTCTACTGGGCCTTACATCAATTTTGGCAGAATGAGGAGGTACTCATACCTCTGTACAATTCTGCCATGACCCACAGTCTGGCTCCCTAACCTCCAGTCTCACATCATCAGAACTAAGATGATTTTGTTGATTATGTCATTCACTCTCATTTATGTCAGTTATCTCAAGGAGTCAAGAACCCGCAGTTTAACTTCCTCTCCTAGAATGCTATCTTCCAATGGCCCTGTGTACAAGGAGGCATCTCCTGCCCCCATCACCCACTCCCTATTTTTCTTTCCTGTGTTATTTTTCATTGTAACATATGTCCCCCTCTGACATTCTGTGTTTATCTTCCCACACCACCGTCTATTGGAATGCGAGTTCCAATAGCACAGAGGTATCTGTCTGTTTTGTTACCTCTTTTATCACCAAAGCCTAGTATAGTTCCAGACGTATTATAAGTGCTGCATAAATATTTGCTAGATGGAGGCATAAATGAATGAATGTACAAAATATAGAGAAAAAGCACTAATCGTTTTGGCACAAATTTTAAATTAGCATACTTTTCTTTTAAGCTATTATTTGAAATTGAGAAGACAATGTTCATCTTGTTTTCCTTGCAAGGGTCTTTAGTGCTATTATTTGCTCCCTGCTATGAGTTTGTTTTCTAAGAACCAGCTTTTTGAAATCGTATCATTTACCATTTCATGTATTCTTTAGACAACTCTGACAACTGTAAAAAGACCTATGGTGGACTCTACCTTGCATCAAACCATATGAATGTCCTCTATTGGGTCATAGGTGGGGGAGTGGAAGAGAAACCCGAAGGGAAATTTGCAAATCTGTATAAATGAATTACTACTGATTTATATTCATACAACAGTTGGACCTGATACTGAATTGTGGCATTTTAGAACAATAAAGAATTTCCCAATTTTAGATAAAGAAAGTAGCCTCAAAAGTTTTAATAACAGCCATGAGTGCTTAAGTAGCTGGTAACAAACCTAGGACTAGTGTCTGTTTTCTTGACATAAAGTTCTGTCGATGGACCACAACTGTGGGTCTATTCATTGTTTGAAGAGTCTCATAGATTAATTCCTCCTCCTTAAAACTCTTCTTCACACCATGCACACTTTTATGTATCCCAAAATGAAGTCTTCTTGGGGCACAGAGGACATTCCAAGTAGGAATTGCTTAGTTATGTGTTCACAGCTCATGTTCCTCAACTAGATTTGAACAGGTCATTAAGTTTACATGATTCTCTGCCAGAGCTTTCTGTTTCTGATGCTGTCCAGGATCTTGAGAAGCCCTTGACTCTTTTTTTTTTTTTTTTAATTTGTTCGTTCACTTTTCTCTACAGGGCTAGTGTAAAGTTATTTTCAGCTCTGTTTTTGGTAAGCAGCTTCATTGAGATGTCTGCTTTCTCACTTTTCTTACTTCTCACTCCACTTAGAATCCACTAATTTTCTAAATCTCTCAGTCTGAGACACTCTAGTGCACGGGGATGCCAAGAGATCTTGCCTTGTATAATTAGAAATATAAACCTTTTTTTTCTTCTGGACTTAACCTTATCAATGTCACATGTACATCTCATCAAACCATTTCTTTTTTTTTTTTAAGATTTTATTTATTTATTTGGCAGAGATCACAAGTAGGCAGAGAGGCAAGCAGAGAGAGGAAGGGAAGCAGGCTCCCCACTGAGCAGAGAGCCTGATGCGGGGCTTGATCCCAGGACCCTGGGATCATGACCTGAACCGAAGGCAGAGGCTTTAAACCACTGAGCCACCCAGTGCCCCTCATCAAACCATTTCAACATCACTGTGGGATTTCATCAGTTGAAGGTGATTTGGGAAGAGGAACTAGGGATTCCTCTTTAGGTAGTGCATGGGGCGGGCTCTGGAGTTTAGAATTTCTGTGCTCAGGCACGTATTCTATTAAACATGAGAACTAATGGCTTTCTTGCCCTGTCTGGGGATCAAACCTGTGACATTGGTATTGTTAGCATTGGTACATATTAGCATTGTTAACGTTGTACCCACATGAGATAACTAGCCACCCTCAAGCATTTATTCTAGAAGAGAGGACTTACTCATTTACTAATTGGTTAATATTAATCTATTGTTACTTATATATTTCTTTTTCTTCTTTGCTTTTATCTTGTGGGCCACTATTTGGGGAATCACGAGAACAATTGCAGACACTAACACTAACAATGCTAAGATTGCAAGTTATCTTTAGTTCAGAACATGTTAAGAAAGAGGGTCAGAGGCACTTGGGTGGTTCAGTCGTTAAGCATCAGCCTTCAGCTCAGGTCATGACCCCAGGATCCTGGGATCAAGCCTGCTTCTCCCTTTCCCACTCCTCCTGCTTGTGTTTTCTCTCTCACTGTCTCTCTCTATATATATCAAATAAATAAAATCGTTAAGAAAATAAAAAGGGGGGCATCTGGGTGGCTCAGTGGGTTAAACCTTTGCCTTCAGCTCACGTCATGATCTCAGGGTCCTGGGATCGAGTCCCGCATCGGGTTCCCTGCTGAGCAGGAGTCTGCTTCCCCCTTTCCCTCAGCTGCTTCCCTGCTTGTGCTCTCTCTTCTTCTCTCACTCTCTGTCAAATCAATACATTCTTAAAAAAAAAGAAAAGAAAAGAAAAGGAGGGTTACCTATGAACAAAGCCCTAAATCTCATAATAGTGAGGATTTAGGGTACGTATTCTACAGTCCTTCACCTGGAAATAAAAGGTTTAAATAAGTGGATAATTGGAAGTGTTTACAAGGGGTCTAAAGTCCTGATGGCATTGTATACATAGGTGCATCCTCCCAAATTGCCATGTTCACCATAGAGTGTCCAGAATTTCCTATATGTGTTATCATTCAGAGTTGGAAGTAGTGACTCAGAATAGCCTACAGTCATCTTTGAATAGCATGACATTTTCATTTTCTGTGTAAACCAGTAATTATGTTGAGATATTGAGATATTTTATTGAACTATATCTTTGTTTTAAGAATCAATGTTCTTAAAGAAAAAACTAAATATCTTAACTATGTAAATATGTCTAACTATTTTCCCTTCAAATTAGTGGAATAGAAATCTGTTCCTATGGAATTAGCTTTTCTCTATAACCCTGTCCCTGAAGCATATTTGTATGTATTTCCCCAGCATTGAACATCCATCAAATTAATAAGTTGTTCTCAAGTAATTTAGTGGTCCCAAATAGTGTGTACACCTACCCTTGTTAAATGTTACATAACTGTTATTATCATCTTTATTTTACTTCTGAAAGAACTGGAGTTTGTGGTATGTGATTGTTAACTTTCTGTGTCAACTTGAGTGGCCCACAGGATGCTCAGATATCTGGTTAAACCTTATTTCTGTGTATGTTTTTGATGATGTTTCCAGAAGTAATTAGTACTCGAACTGGTGATCTGAGTGAGGCAGATGCTATTTCCAGTGTAGGTGGGTGGTCATCATCTAGCCGCTGAAGAAAGGCTTAAATAAAACAAAAAGGTGGTAGATTCTTGGATTTGTTCTCTGACTGGTTGCCTGAGCCAGAGTATTGGTATTCTCCTGTCCTCACTGCCCCTGGTTCTCAGGCCTTTATACCAAGACTGGAATCTATAGCATCAGATCTCCAGCTCTCAGGCCTTCAAACTATACAACTGGCCTTTCTGGATCTCCAGCTTACAGGTGACAGATCATAGGCCACCTTAGTTTCCAAAACTGCATGAACCAATATGTTACAATCTCTTCCAGATTGATCGATTGATCTATCTATCTATCTATCATCTTTGTCTTTCTATTGTATCCTATTGGTTCTTCCCTGGAGGACCCCGACTAATGTAGGGTGTATATCATCTGATACAAGGATACCCTCATCTAGAAATAGTGAGCATAGGTGAAAGGGACATGTATTTGCATAGAAAGTGACAGAATTAAGAGTCACATGCATTTTTTAGTATTCTGAAAGAGACTATAAAGCCCTTTTGAAGGAAATTTCTTTTTCTTACTGTACATAAACAACAGTCAGTCTTACGATTTATATGTTGTGAGTGCCTTATTAGTGAATGATATGATGATAATGAAATGATAGAATTAAGCTTTGGAATGCAGTAGTTCAAATGTGCATATGTGTGTGTGTGTATATATATATATATATATATCTGTGTATAATGTATTTATAAATATGCATGCATTTTCATGTATATACCTCTCTCTGTCTGTCTAGTTATTTATAGTACTGGGTCATGATGGTCTTTGAAGGTTGGACTGAAGGATTCAGTATAGGAATTTAAGGTAGCAGAGACAATGAGGGTAGTTTAATACCTGTGTGATATGTGCTAATTTTGCTGAAATAAATGTTCCTTTCTCCCAAATACCAACACACATAGACCATGTTCTCAGGTTTTTATTTCTATCTACTAAGTACATATTACAATATTATGTTGTATGCAGTGCGAAACTATTAGAGTGATTCCTTTGCCAAGCATTTATTATTAGTAACCTGATGGGTGTTAAAAGGAAAAGAAGTTTTTGAATGTAAGATTTATTCAGTGTGAAAATTCTAGGCCATATAAGATATCTGAATTGATAGCATTGAAAGGGAAAAGGAGAAGAATAACCAAGAATATTGCTATTCTAGTGATCAATGGAAATTAGCTTAAATTTGACTCAAGTTCTGACATACCTTATATCAACTGAGTAATAGGCTAGGTAATTAGAAAGCTTCATTAACTTTCCTTAATATTTGGGTATCATTTTGTTGTTTGTTAATATTAGTCTGGTGCTTAAAACCAGTATACAGATGAGAAAGACCTTGCTTGGTTGTCCCCAAAGGAGCTGAGAAATAATTAATATACATATCCCTCACTATTCACAGGGCATTTTCATTTCAATTTATTTGTTTTATTATTAGAACTATAAGGATAAGGAATTTCACAATAACTCTCAGAAAATGAGTACACTATGTATACAACCAGTGAAATCTTCTCTAAGCTACTGGTTCTGGGGAATTGAGAAATGGATGATTTGGGTAGTTTTTTCTAACAGAGGTTATGCTAGAGAGTGAGGTAGATCTAGACTTGAGTCTTGCCCCTTACACTTATTAGTCATGTGGCATTTGGGCCATTTATTTATTTTCTCCTATACTTACTTTCCTTTCCCAAGAAATGGACCTAAATATTCCTTTTACTTAGGACCTTTTTAAGGATATCAGGCATATTTTATTTATAATCCTTGAGAACCAACTAGATTCTTATTAGAAGTATTATTACTAAAGTAGATTTTTATTTACTTTGCTTGCCAGTCCTATTTATTGCTAATACACAGTTGTAAATGGTTTATGAATTTTTCTATATTAGATCCCATATATTATATACATTCTAGTAACAATAAATGGCAGTGTTAGAGATTGAATAACAAAGCCCATTTTATTTGATAATTAACAAATACACGTCAAACCAACAAGTCGGCTTAAAGTGATTGAATTTAAAGAAGTAGTCACTACTATATTGAAATGTGTCGTTGTCTTCATTTTTAACTTGTGTGTAAGGACATTTCATGACAAACTTGACTTCTAACTAATAGCCGCCTAAATGAAGCTGGATAAATCATGCCCTTATTTTGTGCTTAACAGGAATTAGGATAAATGCTTTACATACGTTATCTCTTATAATTCTCAGGAAAAGCCTTATGAGATAGAAGTAGTAAGATAAGATCTTGACATATTTATCTTCATGCTTTCCTTGTTTCCAGAACTTCTAGCTTCTTTTAGTGTTGTCTCAAGGGAAATTGTCACAGAAAATATGCAATTATAAAGAAACTACTGATATTTTTTGTTTTGTTTTGTTTTGCTTTTTTCTAAATCTAATTGGGCTCTTGAGAAACAAAAGAGTAGGCCATAAAGAGATTTGGTAGAGAACATTGAAGTAAAACCCCCTGAGAATATGTTGACCACATTCCTTTGCCCATCCCCTCAACCTGTAGAAAATGAGGGTTGATGAAGTAGAATAGTAAGGAGAAAACAAGTATGGAAACCCCAGAGGCTCATTTCTTTTCCCTTTTAGAATCTTCATAAAAATCAGTCTTAGTAGGTTTGAATCAGCTCAAGGAAGTACTGGCGGATTCCAGTTGCTGATCTGAGAGACTCTGCTTCTCAAACAAGACCAGTTTCTCAACCAGGAGCATTTATTATTCTCTGGTAATAAATATGGAGAGCATTAAAATAGTCCCACCCCCAAGGAGCTCTTTCCATAGTATATCCATTAAAGGTAAATCCCACCAAGCATGCCTCTGTCTGAAACTGAGAACGGCCATGATGGCCAGTGCAAAGGCTACCGTTCTGCTTCTAATTTTTTTCTAATAAATTCTATTTTACATGTATGCTAATGGCTATAAAGGTTTCTGTCTCTGCACTCTTTACTCAACAACAAGGAAAGGGAAAGGGCTTAACTTTGGAAAAATTGATATTGGAAGGGGGACCAGAAGACCTGGTAGTATTGCTAAGTGGAAAAGAGGGGACCATATAAGAGTCTTGCAGGGAATGCTTGAAACCCAATCATGTGCCCGGATAACAACCTTTGAGTCTGATCAGCTGTCTTCCTCATTTTTCAGCTGGAAGCTTTTAAACCACCATATGTAATCCAGTGGATTATATCTGTACATTTAAGAACTTAGCTGTGCTCAAGTCTGAGTTGTCCGCTGTTCCCATGCCCTCCATGCCTCTTTCCAGTCCAAGGCTCAGCTCCTTGGTGCTCAGAAAAGCAGTGTTGGTGTGTAGAATGGATTGAGAAGATTACAACATAGTTGCTTTAGTAGTGATGCACAATATGGATATCTACCCTCACTGCTTGTTATTTAGCTATTTAATTATTCCTCTTTAAACCAACAAAAAAATTGAAGTTTGCAAAGATTAAAAAACTTGTCTATGGGCTTGTGTATAGGATCTATCAGGGCTAAGATTTAGACTTACATCTCTGGTATTTGAAAAAATATCTTTAAAAGAAGCTTATGTTCCTAAAAAAATACAAATAATGAAACTGAGTGTTTTATAAATTAGTGATAATAGTAAAGAAATGGTAAAACTAAAGCTTTAGAGGGTAACAGAGTAACCCACAATTTTCCCACGAGTTTCTATTACATGATCATGGATTACAACGGATAATAGTGGCAAGTTTTCTTTTGCAATATGGATTTAATTGATGCCCACTTTATCTAAGAAGTTCCTAGACAGTCTGATGGACCAATAAGCTAATGCAGTATATCATTAAAATTAGTATAGTACTAATGTATCATTGGGTGTTATACGCAACTGATAAATTTTGAACACTACATCTGAAACTAATGATGTACTATATGTTAGCTAATTGAATTTAAATTTTAAAAATTTAAAAATAAAATCAAACACATTTTTATATTTTTAAAATAATAAAATAATATATTTGTTAGCTAAATTTGATAGCAAATATATAATATTATACATATGTTTACATTTAACATTCCAAGGTAGCATAATTACATCAAAAATGTTTTGATGTTTATAAAACTGAGGGAAAGACCATCAAAAACATTTGGATATATATGGAAAGATTATGATTATCAATACAAAATTAAGTAACAGTTTTGTCACTATTGAACATTTCTTAGAAGATTGGAAAAGCCTATGAATATCATTGCCTGCCATTGGCCTAAATAGAAGCCATAGAGAGGAAAAGGGAAATAAAAATATTTTTAAAAAGAGAAATAAAAGAACTTAACAGATATATTCAGAATATTCTCTCCAAAATAGCAGCAAATATACATTGTTTCTAAATTCACATGGAATAGAGTTGGGCTCTGAGCTCAATGCAGAGTCTGCTTGTCCCGTTCCCTACCCCCCTGCTCCTACCCCTGCCCCTGTGCATGTGCAGGCACTTTCTCTTTCTAAAATAAAGAAATAAAATCTCTAAAAAACACACACACACACGGAGATAAGTGAAAATGAAAACACAATGGCCTAAGATCTTTAGGATACAGCAAAATCTGTTTTAAGAGGGAAGATTATAGCAATGTAGGACTACCTCAAGAAACAAACAAACAAAAATCTCAAACAACCTAACCTTATATGTAAAGGAGCTAGGAAAAGAAAAGCAAACAAAGCCCAAAGGCAGGAGAAAAAACTGGCGGGGGTGGGGGTTGGGGGGGTACTACCAGAGCAGAAATAAATGAAATAGAGACTAAGACAACAACAGAGCACATCAGTGAATCCAGGAAATTGTTCTTTGGAAAGATCAACAAAGTCAATAAACCTTTAGACAAACTCATCAAAAAAAGAAAGGAAGGAAGTATCTGTTGATTGGATAAATTTGCTAAGCAGACTATTCTCCACTATCCTGCTTTGTTTGATCTCTACCTTAAGTAGAGAATATAAGGAGTGATACCAGGAAAGACTCAAGCTTGTTGAGTTGATGCCTACAGCCTGTCTTCCTGGTAGTTTGAAGCATATGTCCCATGTAAAAATATTAAAAATATTATGACATACAGTTCTAGAAACATTTCCTCTGTGCACAGGGATAATTACCTCTTACTTGTGGGCATTTGGGATCACTTTTTTTTTTTTTTTTTTAAACAGAGAGAGAAATCACAAGTAGGCTGTGAGACAGGCAGAGAGAGGGGGGAAGCAGGTTCCCTGCTGAGCAGAGAGCCCAACGCAGGCCTCCATCCTAGGACCCTTAGATCATGCCCTGAGCCCAAGACAGAGGCTTAACCCACTGAGCCACGCAGGCACTCTGGGATCACATTTATAAAGTTCTTCTTGTAGTTAAGAATACCCAAGGTTCATCTAGAAATTTGGTTGCATACAACTAGAATACAAATTTTTGTTTATTGTTATTTTCCCAAACCCCAGACCTGTTGTTTGGGAATTTGCAGGATAAAAGTTTTTCCCCCTCTCTTTTAGTCAGTGTTTTCTTTAGGTAGCAATTTGTGTTAAATTAGCTAGTATATTTCAAGCATGTAAACTTCTAGTCCTTAAGTTGATGAGACCATAACATGATATGGGTTTTGAAATAGTGAATGAATGGATTTTAACTTAAATCTGCAAAATGAGAGACTATTAAATCAGGGTCAGGGTTTGTTTGATGAGAGATATGGAAATAATATGAAGCCATGGCTTTGATTCTTAGTTCATTCACTGATAGGTGATTTAAATAATTATTTACATTTAACTGTATGAAAGAAGAAAAGGGGGGAAGAAATGGAGAGAAGTTACAGCAACAGAGGATGAGAGAGAGAAGAGTAAAAACTAACAAAGCTCAGGCACATTATCATGGATGGGAAGCTTTCCAAGCATCTTAGGTACTTCTCTGGATTCTACACCCATGAGTATAGGCTTGGACCCCCATTCTACAGGGGTTAGAGAGAAAAGTTATCACAGATTTTTTTCTTTGTACCTGAACACAGGCGTAATCTTGTGGTAGTGTAACTGCATAATCGTAATCTTGTGGTAGCGTAACTACGTAATCATAATCTTGTGGTAGTGTAACTACTACTATGTGGTAGTGTCACTGTTTGTAGTATGTATCTAAAAAGCCCAGGCATCTTTAATTTAAGGCTTCATGTACATGTCTCAAAAATTATTTTTTTGCATTTCAGAATCAAAAGCATCAAATCAGTTGTAGGGCATTGTGATAATTGAACAAATGCTTCTATTTTTACTTTGCAATATTTATTGCAATATATGCAATATACTCTGGGATATTCTAAAGGATACTGTATGTGGTTTGAACTATCAGCTAATGTGTGACACTGTTTCTCCCATAGCTAGAAAACACAGGTCTGAGGATCAAGAGCTAGAACCTAAAAAATTACCTATAGAATTGTTGATTGCTGTTCTTCTAGTTTGGGGTTCTATTAGTTTGGAGCTCACTTTTAAAACTACCCTTAGATCAAGAGAGGTAAAACTCTATTGTTATTCAATCACTAAACACCTCCGTTGAGAACAGAGAGTGGGATTTCAGCTTTGATTTTTATAAGTATCCAGAAATGTGCCTGGCACATAGTAGTTGCTCAGTATTTATTGACAGAATGAATTCTCTAAACATAACTCTGTTCTGTTCATAATTTAAATCATCCTCAGATGATCTGAAGTTAATATTTAGCTTACAGTTCTGAGCATCTTATCTTGCTTTGCATCTGCTGTGCAGTTTCACAGCATAACTAATGTGTCATCACATTGTATTGCAGTGTCACCAATATCATGCCCACATCAACTCTGTGTTGATACCTGGGGACTGGTCTGGAAGCTGAATCTGCCAAGGCAACTGATGTACATATGTTCGGTGCCTTATTTTTTTCATAACCTCTAAAAATATACATTGAGAAATTCTTGCTGACTAAATATTAACAAGTAGTCTCATTTGAAATAAATTAGTTAAAGTGAAAAAAGATGACAACAAAAATATACATAGAGTAAGAAGCTGGAAAATATTTTTGTGGGAGAGATTAAATAGTTGCTACATTTCAAGTTTACCTCCCTGAAGCAGCTGTCATCATGGATAGGAAGATGAGAATTGCCATAAATCATTTTTAATATGTATTAAACCTTACATTTTTAGCCTGTAATGTATACTTGAGAGTAATTTACTTTCTTTGGGAAGTTCCAATAATTCTTTCAATTCATCATTTAGCACAATAAAACAATAATTTATTAAGTAGTAACTTACTTAATATACTCATATTAGTTGATATTTTATTACTAGGAGTGTTTTTAGAGGCAAATGCTAATTCTTAGTAAAATGTTATTGACATTTGAAATGACGTAAATACCTTGTTTTAAAATGCATGCTTTAGGGGTGCCTAGGTGGCTCAGTCTGTTAAGCATCTGCCTTTGGCTCAGGTCATGACTCAGGATCCTGGAATCCAGCCCCTTATTGGGCCTCCCACTTGGTGGAGAGCCTGCTTTTCCCTCTCCCTCCTGCCTGCACCCTCTCTCTCTCAAATAAATAAATAAAATCTTTAAAAAATAAATAAAATGCATGCCTTAATATATAGACATTTCACTGAGTTTTGAACTACATATTTAAGGTTAGCTGGGAGCAGTATTTTTTAAATTAAGATATGTTTGTTTTTAAAACAAGTTTGGATGGAATACTTCCAATGTTTTCCTATAGCTAAGGAAATTTAGTTTTTAAATAACTGCTGTTATTTGTATGCTTTTTGGTAAATATTTTAATTGTACTTGGCCCTAAGAAGGTCTCCTAGTACTCTTGAAACACACACACACACACACACACACACACACACACATACACACACACAAACTAAGCAAGAATACAATTATAGAAACATTTCTGGTAACATGCTTATATTACAGAAATTTTTCACTAATGTAATTTAATAGACATCCACTTTAAAGAGATATCATAGTATGTTTGGTCTTATAAGATACCCTTATTTCAGTAGAAGGTACAAAATCCATACTACAGCAAAGACAGTGAGCAAGAGTGGTAGGAGGGAGAAACAAAGGCAGGATGAAGCTGCGGAGTTGAATGGGGTCCACCGCTATGCGTAGGCGAGGGTGCTGGCACAGCTCAGAGGGGACCCCAGGGACTCAACCAGATTGTGAGTGGAGATGAGAGCAGAATTGCATCAGAGCATCTATCTTATTAATTTTTTTTTGTCTCCAGTTGTCACTTGGATCTTTTATATCCTGTTTATCTTCTTTATATCTCTTTTACTTCTCCCTTTTACCTACTCACCTTTGCCCTATAGACACCTGTTAACTTCGAAGGTTTTTCTGTCTGCACATCTCAGTTCATTAATAAACTCAACATAGATGTACTGAGCACATATGACATGTCAGACATTAAGCAAGATTCTAGATGTAGAATTACAGAAATGTAGTCTTCTCTTCCCTCAGGAAAATTACAGTTCAAAGGGGAACAAATAGATAAATAGATCATGATAGTATAATGTTAACATAGTTTTGATGGAAAATGATTAATTAAAACAGAAGCTAACCTTTAGTGAGCATGTAGTATGTACTTATTACTGTGCTAATTATACACATTATTTCTTATTTAATTCTCAGAGGAATAAGATAATTTAATTGTCTATCATCCTTACTACAAAGTTAAAAACTCAAACCCGTTCATAGAACAAAACAACACAAAATAATTGGGACAGCATGATAATTATCAAAGTGCTGTTACAGTAAATCATCATTTAAATTACCACAAGCTCTAAATAAATACATACATACATACATACATACACGCATAAATAAATAAATAAATAAATTACCACAAGTTCTTACAATGCGGATTCCATAGCTCCCAACACCAGACCTACTGAATTCACATTTTGGAAGAAGGGTTTAGGGAATTGGACTCTTCTCATACAAATTCTCTTCCTTAAATTTTTTTTTTTAAGATTTTATTTATTTATTTGACAGACAGAGATCACAAGTAGGCAGAGAGGCAGGCAGAGAGAGAGGAAGGGAAGCAGGCTCCCTGCTGAGCAGAGAGCCCAATGTGGGGCTCGATCCCAGGACCCTGGGATCATGGCCTGAGCCGAAGGCAGAGGCTTTAACCCACTGAGCCACCCAGGTGCCCCACAAATTCTCTTCCTTAAATGAGACAACAATTTTCAAGGCTAAAGTAGAAATTCTCTTAGAAAATTCGGCTGTCTCTTTAGATAATATGTGTACGTGTATGTCTAAAGATAAACTTAAAATCACCTTAAGAAGATGATCATATGTATTATCTAATAAATAATAGAGGGTTTCTTAGAAAATAAGTTTCTATTTATGCTTCTAAAAGCATATAATTCTATGCTTTGAATATAATTTTAAAATTTCATGTAAAAGAAAAGAGAAATAGACTAAACTCAGATATACTTCTTATTTAACAATGTACATTTCATTTTATCTCCTCCCAGTTAGTAGGTTATCATTTCAGATTTAGATTTTGTATTTGTACTCTTCCCTGATAATGATCTTTTCAGCATATTCTTGATTCATACATCCCATTTTAATTAAAAATTTCCATCTTCCATTACATATATTTTCCACTGAAGGATACATGGAGAATCTAATTGAATTCTCTATCAAGCTCTCATATCGTTTCATGTATGTAAGTATATAATGCAAATATTTTTGCCTCAAACTTTGTTTTCCACAAAAGCTTTAAAGCAACTTAATGGTTTTGAGGTAAAACAGATAAAATTTTGGTAACGAAAATGGGATTAGGAAAACATTATATAAAGAGTTAATCAGGAGTGAGAGCCCTTCAAATAATAAAGCAAAGTTGAAAATGGAATATATTTGAGGAAAGCCAATGAAAATAAAAGAAATGGTGTCTCCAGCCATTCCTCAAGTAGTTTTGATGAATTTTAGACTAGTTTATTTCAACTGCCTGATACACACTTATTTTTTTCTGTTTTTATAGTATTATTTGTTAGATTTAGTAGTTCTGTAAAAATCTATATTAAAATAAGTAGATTTTCCTCAATTAAATGACTTCCCTTTTTGGCTAATTAAAAATTGTATTTGAATGTAGTTGACACATAATGTTACATCAGTTTCAGGTGTACAACATGGTAATTAGACAGGTTTATATATTATGCTATGCTCACTACAAATGTAACTACCATCCATCACCATACAATGCTATTACAGTATCATTGAGTGTATTCATTATGCTCTGCCACTTACTCCAGTGACTTACTCCTTCTATAATTGGAAGCCTATATCTCCCATATCCCTTGACCATTTTGCCCATCCCTCCACTCTCCTACTCTCTTGAACCATCAATTTGTTCACCATATTTATAGGTCTGATTTTTCTTTGTGTTTATTTATTTGTTTTTTTTTTTAGATTCCACATATGAGTCAAATCATATGGTATTTGGCTTTCTCACTGAGCCTTATTTCACTTAGCATAATACCCTCTAGGTCTATCCATTTTGTAGCAAATGGCAAGATTTCATCCTTTTTATGGCTATGTAATTTTCCATTGCATATATGTACCACATATTCCTTATCCATTTGTTTATTGATGGACTCCTAGGTTGCTTCCATATCTTGGCCATTGTAAATAATGCTTCAGTAAACAGGGGCATACATATCCTTTCAAATTAGTGTTTTCATTTTTCTTGGGTAAGTAACCTGTAATGGAATTATTGGATCATGTCATATTTCTATTTTAAATTATTTGAAGAAGTTCCATACTGTTTTCCAGTGTCTCTACAAATTTACATTCCTACCAATAATGGATTAGGGTTCCTTTTTCTTCACTTCCTTCCAACACATGTTATTTCTTGTCTTTTTTATTTTAGCCTTCCTGACAGGTGTAGGGTAGTATCTCATTGTGGTTTTCCCTGAAAGATTAGTGATATTGAGCATTTTTCATTTGTCTGTTGGCCATCTCTGTATGTCTTCTTTGGAAAAATGTTTGGCTAAGTTTTTAAAGCTGTAGGTAAAAGAGAAAATGACTACTTAATTTAGTACTTTAATTACATATGCATATTATGACAATGTATTAATTTGGAAAATTTATTCTATTCACTCACATGTTATGAAACAACTTAATTCAGACTCTTCCAGTGCATCTTTGACTTCAATATATTCATTAGCATATTACAGACACTTCTTGAGTCACCTAGTAGAATTTTCCAGGGTGAATTCCCTTCGTTTTCTTCCAAAATGTTTAAGGTACGGTTGCAATGATTTCCCTGGTAATTTTATCCCTATCACAAGTATCTTGTCTCATAACATTGGAAGAGTTGGTTATTTTTTTAAAACTATAGTAATAAATGGGTTATAATTACATCTAACCATTTACTGTATTCTTTAAGCTGTTTTTACAAGCTTTGATAAAAACTACATCTGTTATTTCCAATTGTGTGGTGATCATACAAGAAATAAACACTATGAAAATTTTTATTTTCAGTTTTTTTGATTGGGTCCACTGATATCCTTTTTCACCCAAAATATTGAATGCAGTTTTTTGAGATTAATAACATGTTTTCCCCAAACAATATTGTATTCCTCAAACAAAAATGAGAGACTAGGAATAAGTTATTCTAGGAATACTTTATTATATAAATAGGAATATTATATATTATATATATTATATAACTAGGAACATATTGTTATATATTATATATATATTATATAACTAGGAATAAATTATTGCTTCCCTGTTTTCTCAAACAATTAAAATAAGACACCCTATCCTTTTATTTGGTCATATATAACATTTGAAAGGTAACAGTTTCCTTATTCAGGAAGTATCAATGTGCATAATTCTTAGGACTCCTTTTATTGAAATGATAGGTGGTCAATTAAGAAAAAAAAATTAAAAAGGGCAAGATAAAAGGAAGTCAAGTTAAGCTATTTATATCAGAGTAAAGTTTTACCCTTTCATTGTGCTCTTATAGCACCTTCAATAGGTTATTATTAGGACCTTGCTACATTGTAATTGTTCTAATTTTATAAATTTTTGAATAAAAATATTTCAAGCATGAACATAAACAGAAAAAGAAACTGCTGGTCACCTCTAGCTTTATAAAATATCAATATTTTGGTTGCTGTATTTGCTTCTGATTCATTCTTCTAAAGAACAAAACATAGTTACAGTGGAAATTGCCTACGTAAACCGCACAAATCACATTCCCTTTCCTCTACTGAAATAATACATGGATTTGCTGTTGGTTCTATGTATGTTATTACTTCAATGTACTTTTACTACATATATATTCCATGAACAATATATTTATTTATATGTAGCATTATATTATTTTCAAATTTTATATAAATTATACAGGACTGGATATATCTCTCTGAGTTGTGCTTTCATGTCTCTCCATGACTGCTTCACTACTTGTTTATTCATTCACTGGTGGATACTTTGATAATTCCATCCACTTTTAGTTATTACTATAAACAGGATGTACAGAATATTTTTGTATGATCTGTTATGTTATAGGGTATGAATACCATAAATTTTAATCACTATAAAACTCCTCTTCAGAGCAACTGAACATTTTTTATTTATTTATTTGTCAGAGAGAGAGAGAGAGAGAGCACAAGCAGGGGGAGCAGCAGGCATGGGAGAAGCAGGCTCCCCAATGAGCAGGGAGCTTGATGCAGGACTTGATTCTAATACCTTGGGATCATGACCTGAGATGAAGGCAGATGCTTAACCAACTGGGATACCAGGCATCCCCTCTTGAGAGAAATCAGTCAAACTTACTCACGTGTATACATGTGCAAGCAATGCATTGCTTTACATCCAACAATGGGTAAGGACAGCTATTGGATTTCTTATTTTTTTTGTTCACTTGCCACTTACAGGGAAATCTTACTGTCATTTTAATTTTCATATTCAGTATGGATATTGGCTATTAATTTTCTTTGAAGCACCTCCTTTTTCTATTAAATGTCTGTTTTATATATGTATTCTATTATATATACACACACACACACATATATATACTCTGCATATAATATGTATTTATATGTAAATATTCTGTGTAACAAAATATAGAACAAAATGAAAAGACAAACCACAGACTGTGGAAAAGATATTTGTAACATATGTAACAAAAGATTAATGCTCAGAAACAATTATATACATAATATATGCACACTTCCATATTTTCTATATGAAAATATTTTATGTATTCTTTTTTCTGGATTTTAGTATATATGTATATAAATTATAAATGTATGTGTGCATAATTGCATATATGAAATATATATATAAATTATCTCTGGACATTAGTCATTGTGGTTACACATTTTGCCCAGTTTGTCTTTTCTCTTTTCATTTTGCTATCTAGAATTTGTATTATATTATAGTCAGTGTATCATTATTTTTCTTTGTAGTTTTTGATTTTCGTGTTTCCTTTAAAAAAATATTTTCTCATCCAAAGGCCAATTCCTTTGTTTTTTTACCAAGTTCGAAATGTTGTTTTATGCATTTAGCTGCCTAATCCATCTGTAATTTATCTTTATCTCTATCAATCTATAGATTGATAGGTTTTATAAATACCCAAAACTTTCTGTGTACTCTTCAGTGATGCTATGTAACTTTTTCCATACAAGCCCCACATATTTTTGTGGCATTATACCCACATACCATATGCATTATTTTGATACATTAAGTGGGATTTTATATATCTCAATGTTATATGTAGAATAGTACTATTAAGTTAAATTTCCCATTACTTCTAAGCATTTATTTGTTGATTTCTTACATTTCCTATTTAGAGAATCATATCTAATAATTTAGCTAGTTTTTTTTAAGTTTTTGCTCCGTTTATGAGGGGGCAAGTCTGTCTATAATAATGAGAGGATAGGTCTATAAATTTATACTACAATAAATTAAAATAACATAGGCTGCCAATTTTTTTTCTTTAGACCCATGACCAACTAGACCACTGATGTGACACCAAGTTTTTCATCACTGACAAATTTCTTAATATCTTCATGAAGAGTGTTCTCTGGACTTTAAAGCATAGTTACGGGCTGTCTGAGCATGTTACTTGTAAAAGATCTGTCCCGCTATATCCACATCCATCAGAGTTTAGACTTCTTTTTACTGTGCACCAAGAAAGTTTCAGCACTTCAAACTCATTGAATACAGGTCATCACTGCATCCAGATTATAACAAACTGAACCTACAAATAATAAAATTTATAAAAGATAGGTGGGGTTTTTAAAAAAAGCTCTAAGCTGTATACTTGAAAAAGATTTAAAGCAAAGTACTATGGTTCAAAAATAAAAGAGTTGGCAAAGAGTTTCTTAGGCACATTTAAACAGGAAGAAGGCAGAAGTTGAAGCATTAATACCACAGAAAATGGTTTTCAAGGTTAATAGAACTAAACAGGATAAAAGGAAACATTAGATATGAAAAAAGACAGGAAGACATAGCCATTTGAATCCTGTAGGCCACAAATAATTTGGCAAAAAAAAAAGCCTGTTATAAATGCACGGAATACCTGATAAAAATACACATATTTCCTTTAAATTTGAACAGAACTAATAGAGATAAAAGTAAGTGAAGGAATAGAGAAGTTGAGTAACACAATGAATAAAGTTGATTTCCTAAATACATTTAGAACCTCCTATTACTGACAGAAGATAGATATATTTTTGTTATGTCCAAGGAACTGTTAAAAATTTATGAAATGCATGGCAACCTTAACAATATTTTTTTTAGGAGATTTTTTTTTAAAGACTTTATTTATTTGTCAGATAGAGAGCACAGGAGCGAGCACAGGCAGGCAGAGTGGCAGGCAGAGGCAGAGGGAGAAGCAGGCTCCCTGCTGAGCAAGGAGCCTGATGTGGGACTTGATCCCAGGAGGCTGGGATCATGACCTGAGCCGAAGGCAGCCGCTTAACCAACTGAGCCACCCAGGCATCCCAACCTTAACAATATTTTTATGCTTTAAAGTTATACAGTAATATATAACAATTATTTCTCAGTTAAAGTAGAAAACTAATATTTTAAAAGTAGAAGTCTTTTAGTATATGTATGCTTATCATAATAAAAAGAAAAATAGATATAAAAATTTAAAAGTGATGCAAATCTTTGAATATTTGGAAATTAAGAAATAAAAGTAGATAAACTTTGGGTTAAAAATGAAATCAAAATAGAAATCATAATTCCCTGGAAGCACTATGAAGAGCATCACTCTGAAACCTATGAAGCCAAGGGGAAAACTAGATAAAATTTATATTCAGGAACATTGAAATGAACCAAAATATGCTGGGAAAGGAGAAGTGATTAAGATGAAAGCTGAATCAAATGGAATGTAAACAACAAAAAATAATACAAAGTTTTTTACCTTGAAAGTGAAATAAAACATAAATCTCTTTCACACTCAAGAAAAAAAGAAACAGAACACAAGTAGATAGTATCAGGAAAAGGAAGAATAGCCACACCTACATGTGAAAAAATAACACACTTGTAAGTGAATACTAGAATACTGAATACTGGAATCACTCTATGGCAACACATTTTGAAACTTTAGGAATGGATGTTTTTCTCTAGCTGACCTGAGAAGCGAAAAAAATAAAACACCAATTAAGGAAAGACCAGTGACACCAGGA
This sequence comes from Taxidea taxus jeffersonii, assembly GCA_003697995.1. NCBI lineage: Eukaryota > Metazoa > Chordata > Mammalia > Carnivora > Mustelidae > Taxidea > Taxidea taxus. The sequence goes on along the minus strand of RCUC01141342.1, from coordinate 376,443 downwards.
TAAAACAAGTTCATAACAGAACTTTCTTTAAGCGCTAATATCAGATAATTCCAATATTATTTTGATTATTCCAAGCAGCTGAAAAATGTGGGAGAGCACACAGTGAATTTTGTGAATCAAGTATATTTTAATGATAAATTCTGATACAGTAAAAAAGGAAAAAAATATAAACCAGCCTCACTTAAACTGCAAAATTTTAACTGAAATATAAACTATCATATTCTAGTAATGTATCAAAAAAACATGCTATGACCGAATAAAGTTTATTCCAAGAATGCAAGGGTATTTCAATGTCAGGAAACTTACATAATCCATTATATTAACAAGTTAAATAATACAAATAACACAGTCATATTATTTAGCCATAAAAAGGAAGGAGATCATAGGGTGCCTGGGTGGCTCAGTTGGTCAAGTGACCCAAAGGCTCAGGTCATGGTCCTGGAGTCCTGGGATCAAGGCCCACATTAGGCTCCCTGCTTGGCGGGGAGTCTGCTTATCCCTCTGACCTCTCCCCTCTCATTCTCTCTCTCTCTCAAATAAATAAATAAAATCTTAAAAAAAAAAAAAAGGAATGCAATCTTGCCATTTATGAGAGTATGGATGGACCTTGAAGGCATTACACCAAGTGAAATAAGTCATACAGAGAAAGACAAATACTATATGATTTTGCTGACATGTACAGTTTAGAAAACAAACCAAGTGAACAAACAAATAAAAAAAAAAAAAAAACCAGATCCTTAAATGCAGAGAATAAATTGGTAGTTGCCAGAGGGAAGTAGCTTGGGGGAATGGGTAAAATATGTAAATGGGATTAAGAGGTACAAACTTCTAGTTATAAAATAAATGAGTCACAGAGATGTAAAGTGCAGCATAGGGAATATAATCAATAATACTGTAATAATATTGTATGGTGACAGATGGTGACTATACTTAAGTGTGGGGAGCTCTGAATAATTTATAAAATTGTCCAATCACCAGGAAGTACATCTGAAACTAATAAAATAATGTAAATCAACTACACTTCAATAATATAAGCACATAAATAAATAAATAAATATTTTAAATCTCATCAAGACAATCATATCAGTAAATGGTAAAAATTAATTAAATGAAATTCAGTAACCTTTTCAAAAAGAAATATACATATATTGTACCATTTCAATTGGAATACAAAGTAGATTTTCTATGAAAACTGAGCAAATGATTTACTACTTATATAAAATTATAAATTTCCCAAAATAACTGTGAAGAGTATGCAAATGAACAATAAGGAAGGTATAATTTGACAGATAAATATCACAAAAAAATAGAAAGTCACTATAGTCAAATCAAGACAATACTGGCTTAGGGTTAGAGGTACAGAAAAGAGAATTCAGAAATAGAAACTATAATATGCAAATTTATTAAATGACAAGGATGGCATTTCAACTCAGTGAGAATAAAAGAGGTATGTCATAAACACTGTTGCACAACTGTCTAGGTATCTGGAAATAAAGCTCTCTAAAATACAAAATTTAAAAAATACCCCAATTCTGCAGGAACATGTAGAAAATTCAGTATAGGATACAGAGATAAGAAAAATGTTTAACCCAGACTAAAAATTTAGGGGCATCTGGGTGGCTCAGGTGGTTGAGCATCTGATTCCTGATTTTAGTTCAGGTCATAATCTCAGAGTCATGAGATAAAGCCCTGTGTCAGGCTCTACGCTCAGCAGGAGATCTGCTTGAGATTCTCTTCTCCTTCTCTCTCTGCTCCTCCTCCCATTCTCACATGCTCACAGGCTCTCTTGCTCTCTAAGATGAATAAATCTTAAAAATAAAAGGAAAGACTGAAAATTTAGATTTTATGTGCAAAAGGAGGCACACGTTTGACTACATCTTCTTTATGAAGTCATACATAGTACTTACACTATGTCAGGCGCTAGTCTGAGCCTGTTCCTGGTATGACTGAATTTTCTTAACAACTACATGAGGTAGTTGTTGTTATCATTTCTCTTTTACAGATGGCAGCATTAAGGTGTAGGTCATACAGCTAGGGAATTTTGTAGCAAAAAAAAAAATCATTAATAAGGCGATAGGCTAATAATAGATGGGGGAAATAGCTTACAACACAAAGGACAAAGAGAGGATTATTATCTGTGTAGTATAAAGAGCTTGTGCAAATTGTTAAGCAAACAATGTGAGGTGAAGCAAGTAGCCCCACTGGGCATAAAGGACATAAATAGGCACTACACAGAATAACACATCCAAATGGTCAACAAATATAAGCAGAGACATTTGAACCTACTGGTAATTAAAGGACTTGCCAATTAAGGTGATAACAAAATATCAGTTATACCTACACAAGTGCTAAATGTTAATAAGAACCATAGCACCAGTTGCCTTTACTTGCTACTGTTTTGGATATTTTATCCCAGAGTTGAATTTTCCAGAAATCAAATCTCCTATTTATTCACCATTAATAAGTTTCTACATAGAGCTATAAATGGACACAATATTTCAATAGAAACCCATTAGGCAAGCACATCTAGTGTTTGCTTACATAGATTTGAGTACACTACCTGGCAAATCAGTGCAGTTAGTAACTCTGTACTCTTTATAGATTCCATTCTTAGTGATATGTAACTCTGGGAGGTGCTACCCAGGCATTTAATAGGCACTTTTCTCATTTAATCTTCCCCACAAAACTTTATGTGGGAACTGTTGCAGTTCCCATTTTACCTGTGATAGATATGAGGTAAGAGATACTGGGAAACTTGTACTATGTGTCATGCAACTAAATGGCAACCTCAGGATTTGAACCCTGCTCCATCTGACTTTTATTTATTTATTTGTACTTACATTCAGTTAATTAACATGTAATGTATTATTAGTTTCAGAGGTAGAGGTCAGTGATTCATCAATTGCATACAGCACCCAGTGCTCATTACATCAAGTGCCCTCCTTAATGCCTGTCACCCAGTTACCCCATTCCCCCCTACCCATCGCTCATCCAGCAACCTCAGTATGTTTCCTGTGATTAAGAGTCTCTTATGTTTTGTCTCACTTTCTGATTTCATCTTGTTTTACTTTTCCCTCCTTTCCTCTATGCTTCTCTGTTTTGTTTCTTAAATTCCACATATGAGTGAAATCATACGATAATTGTCTTTCTCTGATTGACTTATTTCACTTAGCATAACACCCTCTAGTTCTGTTCACATTGTTGGAAATGGCAAGATTTCATTTTTATGGTGGTTGAATAATATTCTATCATATCCATATACCACATCTTCTTTATCCATTCATCTGTCGATGGATATCTAGGCTCTTTCCATAGTTTGGCTATTCTGGACATTGCTGCTATAAACATTGGGAGCACTGGTGACCCTTTGGATCACTACATTTTTATCTTTGGGATAAATACCTAGTAGTGCAATTACTGGGTCATAGGGTGGCTCTATTTAACTTCTTGAGGAACCTCCATACTGTTTTCCAGAATGGCTGTACCAGCTTACATTCCCACCAGCAGGGTCAGAGGGTTCCCCTTTCTCCTCATCCTTGCTAACATTTTTTTTCCTGACTTGTTAGTCTTAACCATTCTGACTAGTACAAGGTGATATCTCATTGTGGTTTTAATTTATATTTTCCCGATGCTGAGTGACGTTGAGCATTTTTTATATGTCTGTTGGCCATTTGTATGTCTTCTTTGCAGAAATATCTGTTCATGTCTTCTGCCCATTTCTTGACTGGATTATTTGTTATTTGGTTATGGAGTTTGATAAGTTCTTTATGGATTTTGTCAACCTGACTTTTAGATCCCAAGTCAAACTTCTTGCATGAAACAAGCTGTCAAAGATTACTATATTTATTCTTAAACACTGTACACCTATACACATCCAGATTTTTTCCTATTATTATTAAATTTTGATGTTTGCTGCCAAAAATATTTGTCCACTTAAATGAAAAAAACCCACTATCTTTTAAATAAGCATTTCTACAGTTTCTGTTATCAATAATAAAACTACACTTCATGTCCTTAGGGAGTATTCAAGATTATATAAAGAAAATAAACAGGGTAAATGGCTATGACATTTTCTATATTTAGTAATATTAGAGTACTTTTTTACTTTTTAATTTTTTTATTAGTACATTTTCAAAGGTAACTAGAATTGACAAAATTTTGTGCTTAACTAGGTAAAAGAAAGAGTGTTTCAATAATATAGTCTGTCTGATTTGCCAGAATAAAGTATCTTGTGTGATCATTGCAATTTTGGAAAAGGGTGATTTTCCAAGCAACTCAAAAGGTAACATTTTTTTATTTGGGCTAGATCATGTGCTTGAGTAGAATTTTCCTTCAATGAATGAAAAGAAACAAAACAGCAAAATGGATGCCCTGCTACAAGAGCGAGAGTGAACAGGCTCTGGAAGCAGCCTATGCAGATAAAGAATACCCAAGTGGTGAAACAGTCACCAAGCAATTATTTAAGGGAGATATGTTTATTAGTTGTTTTTAAAATGCAGGTCAAATAATAATTTCAAGCTGTCCCCAATAAAAGTGAAACTCAATAAAAATACATTTTAATTTTCAAAATGCTGTGTGTTAAATGAATGCAGAAGTCACAAAGAATTGCCCCAGGCTAAGTGGGAAAGTTACAGCTGTAGAAATTAATTTACATGAAAGAACCACAGAGCCTCCTTTTGCAATGGCTTGCTACCAGAAAACATGACAGAGCCCACATACTCATAACGAAAGTCAAGAATTCAGACAGGAGGTACTGACAGCTGCAATCATTTATTTTTCAAACTCCCGGTCATGCCTGCTAGATAATGAGGTAAAATGGTAAAAGGGAAAAAAAAAGAAAGTTGATGAAAGAAACAGCCAGAAGGCCTTAAACACCTTTTCACAAACCTACTACTGTTCAGATGTCCTTGAATTTTAAATCATAATGTCAATGGAAATTAATTTCTTGTCATTAAATTCCCAAAATAAATATTCCCTTTGGTTTAGCCACCTCACCTAATAAACCCTTACAAAGAGAATTTTAAAGTTTTATTTAGTTGTAGAAAAGGACTAATTTCATGATATATTTGTAAAAACACTAAGGTGCTAAAGTGTGACTAGCTCAGGGCCGTTCACATTGTTGCAAATGGCAAGATATATCCTTTAATCCCATTGAGAAGTTGTTAACTCTAGGGCCTCTGGGATTACCAAAGTTGAGTAAACTCTAGACCGAACTCTCACATTGCTTGTTTTTGCCTTCATTCTTTTACTTTGGTGTAAAATGACGTTATCTCAAAGGAATTAGTTCCTCAGCTAGGGTCCTGACAGCCGTACATTTCTCCACAGAAAGAGCTTCCATCAAGGGTAGGCAGGTTAACCCAGGAAGTCGTAGGGGTACCGTGTCCAAAGAGCTTTTAAGTCCAAAGATTCATAACTCTGTAACTCAAGAATGTTTTTCTCAGGAGCATCTTCTAAAAATTCTGATATTACATGACTTTTATCCTTCAGAGACTCATTTGGTGCTAGATCCTTTCCTGTTTTTTTGGTTTGGTTAGTTGGTGTTTGTTTTTGTTTTCTCATGACTCTCTTACAGATCTCTGGTGGGGGGACGCTTGTGTGGCTCAGTGGTTAAAGCCTCTGCCTTCAGCTCAGGTCATGATCCCAGGGTCCTGGGATCAAGCCCCGCATCTGGCTCTCTGCTCAGCAGGGAGCCTGCCTCCCTTCCTTTCTCTTTGCCTGCCTCTCTGCCTACCTGTTACCTCTGTCTGTCAAATAAATAAATAAAATCTTAAAAAAAAAAAACAACTCTGGTGGTATTGACACAGAACTCACATAAAAATATATGTAGATATACATATACATATATATTTAGATACATATACACACATATATAATTTGTTATACATGTCACTTTATGTTTAAAGACTTTCAATATTTATAAATTATTTTTTCTGTTATTTCACTATTCTTATCCTGGGTTTCAGGTAATCGTCTCCTGTTCTTAAATTTCAAATAATATATTCAGCAGAGTATCTGTGTAGGAGATGCTCTATGACCTTGCATATATGAGATTTTTGTTTGTTTTTAGTCATGAATAACAACTTGGCTGAATATAGTGCATTTTTTAAAAATAAAACTTATCTTTGCTTACCTGTATTATCTGCTATTTCTTCTCTTAATCATGTAGTTGTTTAAATATAAAATCTCTGCTGCCTCCTTCTTTTCTTGTTGCACCAGAGTTGCTTTGCCTTTCATCCCTCGGTGGAGTATGCGATATTGATCATCACAGATGATTTCTCAGCAATAAGTCCCCTTTCTTTTCATTCAAGCATCATTATCCATGTATATTTATGGTTCTGATCTCCAGTTCTATATCTTTGTCTTTTTTTTCATAATCACATCCCTTTGGATAATCCATTATGACCCCAAACTCAGCTTTTGTAAAGCAGATTTCCTTACTTGCAAACATCCTTTTCTCAATTAATGATACAAACACTTTTCAGTCACCTAGGATGAAAACCTGAATTATTCTGTTCTTTCCCCCTCCACTCCAGATCCTTTACTAAGATCTGCCAATTCTTTAAAAAACATCCATTGAAAGCATTCCTTCCTTCCCTTCTGTTTCTTCCACATAGTGATGACACACAGGTCAGACTCTAATCACTTCAGGTACAAAGTTTGAAATAGTCCCAAGCCAGTTTGTTGTTGTTTTTAAAACTCTAGGTTCCTGGGACGCCTGGGTGGCTCAGTTGGTTGGGCAGCTGCCTTCGGCTCAGGTCATGATCCCAGCATCCTGGGATGGAGTCCCATGTCGGGCTTCTTGCTCGGCAGGGATTCTGCTTCTCCCTCTGCCTCTGCCTGCCACTCTGTCTGCCTGTGCTCGCTCGCTCGCTCTCTCTCCCTCTCTCTCTAACAAATAAATAAATAAAATATTTAAAAAAAAAAACTCTAGGTTCCTTTTCCCTAATGCTAATTATCATATGACTGATCACAGAATTTTCTCCAGCATAATTTCTTCTGGAAAAAAAAAAAACTTGCTATGGTTTCCTATTTCATATGAAATAATGCAGCCCCAAATTCCGTAGCTGGGAGCACAAAGTTCTCTAGAATCTGAGTTTAATCTACCTTTCAAGTAGATCTTTCAATTCTTTCCTTCTTCCTGGCAAGTCTAGTCTATTCCTATCTTCAAAATATCTTGGACACACTATATTTTAGCCCGTTTCTAATGCTGTTTTCCAGATCTATTGGAATGTGTTTGAAGCTTATTCACTTTTTAAAAAAGATTTATTTATTTATTTGAGAGAGAGAGAGAGGCTGTGTAAGTGGGGGAAGGGGCAGAGGGAGAGACTCTTCAAGCAGACTCCTCACTGGGAGCAGAGCTCAAGTGGGGCTTGACCTCAGCACTCATGAGATCATGACCCAAGCCAAAACCGAGTTGGATGCTTAACTGACTGAGCCACCCAGGTCTCCCGAAGTTTATTCACTTTCAGGCACAATCTAATTCCCATATTGTTATTGTTAAGCTTTCCCTAAACATTTTACTTCATGGTGAAATGTGCGCATAATCTGGCATACTATTACATTAATGTCTGATCATGCTGAAAAATAATTTGTGTGTGATCTTAATGTTACATATGTATTAATGCATTGGTAATACATGCACTGCACTTACTATTACATTGTTTATGATTAACATATAATTTAACTCATAAATTAGTTTAAAGCTCTTTGAGGAAAGCACTGTAAATAGCTTGTGTGCTCATTAGGATAGAGCGTTGTATACAGTTGATGCTCATTATATCCCTGTTAATGAATAGTTGCTCTGAAATGCACAAAAATGGAAACTATAGGCCAGTAGACAGTAGAGAATTTGAAAGAAAAATGATTCACTGAGTAGATCTTTAAGATAATACAAGAACATAGAAGAGAAAATTTTCTTGAATTTCCATCAACGTAAACCTTAATCTTACAGAAAATAATTCTATAGCAGGAAGCTTAGTTGTGTTTTATATCTAGCAAAAGGAAAAGTTCCTGAATTCAGGTATGTTTGAAAATAAGTAAGGTGATTCTTTTCATGCATTGATTATAACTATAAAGAAAACTGACTTAAATGTGAGATTGATGATTCTAACTGTTGCTGGCAGCACAGCTCTTCAGAGAGTGGCTTCTTTGATGATCTCTGAAAGATGATCACAATCATGGCTTGAATTTCTGTCTCCAGAGTAATTTTGAAATTCCTTTGTACACACACATACCTATAATGTGTATATACTACAAAAATTTAGAATTGGAAAGAACCTCACATATCATGTAGCCCGATGTATGTAACATTGAAGTATTTAACTGATTTCCCTTCGGTGGAAAATTGAACTTCATTTACTTATCAAGTTATGTTTTAACAAAACTTTCAGGAGCTTGAGTGGCTCTGAGGGAGTGAATCCTGTCAAGTCACCCATGAATAAAGATAACATGCTTTGAATTTCATTCTTCTAGGTGTGTCACTGATGCCTATAGAAATAAGTGCCACATATTTTTAAGGCTTCCGACTCCATGGCACAGCCTATAATGTGACTTCAATAAATACCTTCTATTAAATAAGATTCTCAAATGAGTGCTGGATCCAGTTTAGTCTACTTTTGCCTGCTACATTACTCAGAAAAAATCTACCCAATACAGAAAATTTTCTATAAAAATACCTGGAGGACTTCTTTAATTGAAGGTTGTAAGTCAAGAACAAAACAAAAATTTGATGAAAAGAATGAAATTTTATATATATGTGAACTGTATATTATATATAATGATAATATTTAATGTGTACTATTAAATATTATTAAATAGTATAATATATAATGTTATATAATGTGCATATTATATATATGTGTATATATACACATACACATATATATATGTATATGGCTCCTAAATGATATGTAGTGGGAGAAATATATAAACTTCTAATGCCTCCACACTAATGAACTCTTGAAATATCTTAAGGAACTAGTCTTGGGCCTCCTGAGTGGCTCAGTGGGTTAAAGCCTCTGCCTTCGGCTCTGGTCATGGTCTCAGGGTCCTGGCATGGAGCCCTGCATCAGGCTCTCTGCTCAGCAGGGAGTCTCCTTCCCTCTCTCTCTCTCTCTGCCTGCCTCTCTGCCTACTTGTGATCTCTCTCTCTGTGTCAAATAAATAAATAAAATCTTAAAAGAAAAAGAAGTAGTCTTTATTAGGATCTGATTCATATTTCTCTTCTGTTTTTGTGGGAATGTATACAATGTAATATTCTGGCATTTTCAACCTTTCTCACACACATACATGCACATACCCAGTCAAGAACTTTGATTTTGCAGACAATTTTTTTATGCATTTGTTCATTCTGAGTTCTAAACCTTTGTTAAGCTTTGCCATATAATGCTTTCTCACTTCCAGTTAATAGCAAAATTCTGGCCTTCTCCTTGGTTCAGTACTACTCTAGGATGATTTTGGTTCAGTACTACTCTATGATGATTTTTTCTATATTTAGGAAAACCTAGAGTTTCTTGTTTTTTCTCATCTTAGAGTTCTGTGTTATGGCCTGCCTTCTGCATTCTCCAATCTGTCTTGAATCTTTTTGTGGAGAAAGCTAGCTTCCTGATGAAGATCTAGATTACAAACTGATCTTCTACTTTGCTCCCATGTCATTGGCAGAATATTGGATTCTGTGACTCAGTAGAATGTCAGTAAGCTTCCTATTTGGCTGCAGCACTACACTTTAAGATACAAAATCCAGCCATTGTGCCCCAATGTCACAAAGGCTACAGATGGATAATTGTTAAACTGTAGTCTTCTAATCTCTCCAGTCTTTATTTTTTTAAAAGATTTATTTATTTATTTGAGAGAGAGAGAACATGAGCAGGAAGAGAGGCAGAGAGAAAAGGAGAAAATCATCAAGCAGACTCCTCACTGAGTGCAGAGCTGCAGAGCCCAATGGGAGGGCTTGATCCCAGGACCCTGAGATCATGACCTGAGCTGAAATCAAGAGTTGTGTGTTTAACCAAGTGAGCCACCTGGGCACCTCCATAAACTCTCCAGTCTTTAAAGGACTTTATAGCAGACATGGTGCTTTTAAGATGGAGTTAGATTCTTATGGGTCTTCAAACCTTATTTTTATAGCCATCAGGTTATGATCATAGGTTGTATTGTATATATAGATAGATGGATAGAACACTAACCTCATACAGACAGTCTGTTTAAGGGACGTCAATGAAAAGTCTAGTGTGGAAGGAAGACAAAGAACAGGGAGTCTAAATGGTGCTCTGCTGAAATAGTGAAATTTCATCTGACAGACTGCTTCTGTCACACACAAGTGCTGAAAGGCTTTGTTTGAATGTGAATCAACGAATACTTGGCCTAAGTTACTGCTGACCAGCAGGGGAGTTTGTCCCAACTGTGGGTTTAGATAGAACCCTATCTTCAGGTTGCCTCCATTGATGTGGTGATTGTATTTGTCACTGTGAAAAAATTGAGCCATATATACTGATGAGACTAAGAACCAGACAGAGCATAATTCACAGCCAAGTACACAGAAAACTTTGCTATTATATCCATCAGAGATCTAAAGAGGAATGACACCAGGCCTTGGCTCCAGAGGACCTTGGAGATTATTGGGGAAGAATGATGTGAGATAGGAAATTAAAAACAAGGTATTAAATGCTACCAGCTCAACATAAACAAAACATCAAAAAACAACAAAAGATTAAAAACCACTGTCTTTGCCTGGTGGGAATGAAGTTGTGAAATTATTCTCTGACCAGACATGGAGAACCCAGCTGTTTACATTTGTGAGTGTAAGAAAAGCGTTAGGAACTATAAACAAATATTTTCAGAGAACTCTTTAGGAAAGTTGTGGCTTGAGAGTGTTAGAAATGTGTGCTGGATGGTTGATTTGGGTAGATGGTAGCAGTGGGGTTCCCACTGTGTGAATGGAATCAACTGTGTTAAAATGATTTATGTAAGTATAGGAGCCAGCTGAGGATATAGTCTTTGTAAAGTATTTTTATATACAAATTCAGTCTGTATTTCTCTATACCTTTTATCTTTTACGAATTTTAATTTCCATGTACTTGTAGGTTAAAAGCTTGTAATTCTCCCTTTGTTCTGGGAAACTCAATTCTCTGTAAAATGTGAGTTGCTTCCAGCAGCAGTAGTCACGGGGAAACAAAAGCATGGGTGTTAAAACAGTGGAATTGGAAGACGAGAATGAAGAGGGGATGCTGAAGAAGAAAAAAAAATGACAGTGCTTTGTGCTGTCTCTAGGTTAAAAATGAAAGTATTTCATTAACATGTACTTAGAATATTACATTCTTATAGTGCATATTTAAATATGGATTTGAAAAAACTACCTACATCAGAAGATTTTGCATCATCTAAAAGAATATCTTAATTGGTCCATCTGGCATTTGAAATAATACTCTACTTATTATAAAACAGGTGTTAGACATTTTTGAATATTCCATCCTTAATTAAAGCTTAAAGAAACTAAGATTACACTTTCTATTTTAAAAGTTAAAAATCTAAAGTTACTGGACATGAATAACAAAATGTATGGAATCATATGATTTTCTGGATTAGAGAACTGATTATAAGATATGAGTTCTTTTTCTTTAAAATATTTTATTTATTTATTTGACAGAGAGAGAGAGAGAGAGAGTGAGTGCAAGCAGGGGGAGCAGCAGGCAGAGGGAGAGGGAGAAGCAGTCTCCTTGCTGAATAGGGAGCCTGATGTGGGGCTTGATCCCAGGAGCTTGGGATCATGACCTGAGCCAAAGGCAGATGCCCAACCAACTGAGCCACCCAGACGCCCCAAGATATTAGTTCATGAGCTTTAATTTTTAACTAACTTTTGTTTTGGATTTGATATAGTTAAGAGTCAATGTCTGGAGATCGTTTATTTCAAGCTTTATCCTAATTGAGAAAACTAAGATGATGTAGTTCAATAAGCAACTTACTTTTGAAAAGAGAGCTCATGACAGATTTGACTCTTTGTTTTAGGCACTTTTTCCAAAGCCAATGAATCTATTATTTGATACTTCAAAGCAAAAATACATTGAAAATGTGTGCCTGTATTAATAAATAGATGCTTTTTAGAAGATTCTTTTGGGATCCTCTAAGCTTAGATTCTGCCACAAAATGCTAGGATTTTAAAAAGAATTTAAAAAGCCTATAAAAATGAAAATCTACTTGGTTTGAATCTTTCATATGACCTATGTGAAGACGATCAGAAGGACTAAGAAAGAAGATAGTACTACTTGGGTATACAACAGATTAAACAGCAATATGTGAAGACTGTCTGTGAATCAAATTTAGGAAGATTGAAAGATCCAGTGGAGCTTTCTCCAGGGTTATTTTTGGCAAACTCTATTCAAAACATCTATTAATGTTTAATTAAGTAAATGGAATACAACAAGGACCCAGTTCCTATGTTGAGGAACATTTTAAGCACTCCAGCTCTACTTGTGTACATGAATTATCTCTACAAATTGGCTCTGCAAGTGACAACAAGCATCAAAATAAAGCAGACCTTAAGCAAAATTCTGTCCAAGGAAAAAGGCACATTTAATGATACGGACATGCCTTCTATTCTTTAGAATCTTATAAAAAGGAACTAGAAGCTCCCATCAGCATTTTTGGATATCAAAGAAAAAAAAAATGAAAATACTAGCTCTCTGAAAACTAATCCATGTATCAAATGTAGATGTAGTATAGAAATGGCATTATTAATTTAGACTAGATTATACAATTAAGATTCAAAATAATTTTGATGGGCTTTCAAAATTTAATAAAGATTGTAGATTCTATGTAGTGACAGCAAAAATACAGCATTAGGAAAGAAGTAGTTCAAAAGAAGCTTGTGAGAATAGTATCTCCAGGGGTGTTTAAGTCAATTAAGCTAGTTCATAAAAATTAAATGAGTATTTGTTGACAAGTAAGGCACTTTGCTAAGTGTCTTAAAAATACAAAAATGAGAAGACACTAATTTTGTCATTAATGATTTATATATAAGCACCGATTAAAGTACACAGTATCTGTCTTGTGATTGATTGAAGGAAATAAAGTTAAATCAGTGAGTGAATAGAGACATGTGACAAAATTAATTCACAGAAAACTTTTTTTTTCTAAGATTTATTTACTTGAGAGACAGAGGATGAGCAGGTGGAGGGGCAGAGGGACAGAAAGAATCTCAAGCAGACCTCCACTGAGTACCTAGCCTGACACAGGACTTGATGCCATGACCCTGAGATCATGACCTCAGTCGAAATTAAGAGCCAGATCCTTAACCAACTGAGCCACCCAGGCACCCCAGAAAGTTAGCTTTAAGATGGAATTTAAAAGAAAAAAAATAGTATTTCAAAAACTAGATATAAAAGATGTTCCAGACTAGCTCTGTCTAATAGAACTTTCTGTGGTGATAGAAATATTTTATACCTATATTATCTATTATGGTAGCTACATAATTCACAGTGGAGTACTTGAAATGTTTGAATTGAATTTTTAAATGTATTTATTTTTTATTAATTTAGATTTAATAACTACTATGTTGAACAACACTCCTCCAGGCAGAGAAAGCAGCATGAGCATAGCACTGAAGATTGAGAGAAAATAGGAACTTGCTTTGGAGGTGGCCATTTCTCTGGTCCAGCAGGAGTAAAGCTGGATAATAAAGTACATGGTAAAATTCAAGGAAAACAGCTCAGTAAGGTTTTAGAAGAGTATGCCTATTTGGCCATTACAGAATAGGCAATGAAAATGTAGGAGCAGGTTTGAGTCAAGTCCAACCTTGTGTTTAGGAAGAAAACTGGTGGCATGTGGGTCAAACAAAAGTAATCAAAAAAGTGGTTACTACTGGGTTGCCTGGTAGCACACTTGGTAGCACACTAGCTTTAAGTTTCAGCTCAGGTCATGATCTTGGGGTCATGAGATTGAGCCCTTCATTGGTCTCTGTGCTTAGCAGGGAGTCTACTTGGTATTCTCTCTCTCTTCCTCCCTCTGACACTCCCCCACCTCCAATATAAATAAATAAATATTTTTTTAAAGATTTTATTTATTTATTTGACAGAGATCACAAGTAGGCAGAGAGGCAGGCAGAGGGAGAGGAAGGGAAGCAGGCTCCCTGCTGAGCAGAGAGCCCAATGCGGGGCTTGATCCCAGGACTCTGGGATCATGACCAGAGCCGAAGGCAGAGGCTTTAACCCACTGGGCCACCCAGGTGCTCCAATAAATAAATCTTTTTTAAAAAGTAATAACTAAATGTTTATATAAGTGATTTTAAGATATTTAGACAAAAGAAGAGAAGACAAAAGGACAGTTACAAAAAGGACAGTTCAGGGATATATTTACCATTTTGCCTTAATTTGTTTTTCCAAATTAAGGAGGAAACAGCTGAGTAAGAATTACAAGTCCAAGTGGCCATTTTTGAGAGTTGGTGGAAGAGGGAGGAGGGGGACCAGGGAAAAGATGGCAGCCAGTATTGGGAGTAACCAGGCCAACTATCCATCTAGATGGGTAGCTGGAGTTCATTACTACAGGAAGACTCGAGGCCTCAAAATTATCTCAACAAAAGAGGAAGGGCACTGAGACATTTATACACAATTACCATCCATCTCTGGTTGAGAGCTATTGCCAGGGGATGCTAATTCCCCAGGACTTCTGGCCTATTGTACACTCAGAAGGAATGGTTTTCCATATTTTCAGGGAAAAAAAAAATAACCCTCAGGAATAGAGATGCAGCTAATGGGATTTGGAAACCCTCAGGAAAATACTGAAGTGGTAGCATCCAGAGTTAGTCAAGATTCTGATAATGTCTGCCTCACATATGAGTTTCATGCTGGGTATGCCACACATTTTATAAAATGTTAAAATATCTGTAAACATACTAATAGGTTTACTTCTTAAATATGAAGATAGATGGCATTCAAGTAAAAAAAAATCTAAGAACAATAAAAAATACATTTACATGGGAGAAGAAATATGTATGAAGAATACTAACACAAATTAGTCAGAAGAACATAGATGAGATGATAGACCATTCACAATTGAAGCAAATTGTGTTTTTTTGTTTTGTTTTGTTTTTGTTTTTGTTTTATTTTTGGAGCCAGTGGTTCTCAGAAAGTTTTTCATGGTCCTTTGGTGTCTTGCCAAGTCTTCATAGTGTACCCCACTTCTGATAAATATGTAAGGTTCACTGTTGGTATGATTGAGTATATGTTCTGTTATGACAATATCTGATGAGCTGAAGAGTGAGAGATGAGACATAGCACACTGTGAAGCCAGACATTTGAAAATGTCTTTTTTAAAACATGTGAGAGCTACGTTCCATGAACATAGGCAAGAGTTTGGTCAGTGAAATAAAGATTTTAACCTAACTGACACACTGTAAGATGAGCAAGCTTAATGATTAGGCAACTGAAGATGCCTTCATAGGCACTAGGAGTTATTATTGTTCTGTGGTAAAGACCATATTTTAGTTATTCCTAACATGTTGTGATTTCGATCCCATTATCACTTTGTCACGAGAACTGTAATATACTAAAATATACCAGTCAAAAAACAACACAAAAACACTTTGAGAAATGTAGGCTAAGTGTGGAATGTGTATGTGTGTTGTGGTGATATATCATTAAGTTGTGAATTTTTTATGAGTATTAATAACTGTAAAAACATTTTTATTAGTATTGAGTATATGATAAGTAAAGCAGGAATTTCTTGGCTACTACTGATTTTACCAGCAGACACAGAAATGTTAGTAAGATAATTCATTACAAATTAGTTGTGGAATTATGGCCAGTACAGGACTTACACCATCAAAAGTACACTAAATAACCAGGAGCATACCTCTTGTAAGCAGTATATTTTCCAGTGAAGCAAAGAAGCTATTTTACTAAAATTTAGATAGTAAATGAATATTTCATTATAAATCATGAGTCATGATTCATTATTGGTTATTAATAGTGGTGCTCTGGCACTTTCTGTATCAACTCTGTGTGAAGGTAGATGAAGTCTTTTATAGATAATAGGTGCTTCATTTTTCTGTATAAATTCCTTCACAGTTCATTGGCTATTAATACATGTTTCTGCTTTAAACTGGAACATTGAGAAAGTGCTTCAGAAATATCTAAAACTAAAAATAAAATATGTAAAACTTACTACATGTCAATAACCACCAAAAGTTTAACTGGTCTAAATATTATATATGAAAGATTGCTTGAAGGATATAATAAGCACATTTTTCTCCATATTGTTTAACTGTCATTTATTTGCCACATTCACATTTTTCCTGTATCCAACTGTCACCTCTACTCAATATATTTCTTTAAAATGGCTCTATTTACTTATATAAACTTATTTTATTTTATTTTTTTAAATATTTTATTTATTTATTGGATAGATAGGGACCACAAGCAGGCAGAGAGGCAGGCAGAGAGAGAGGAGGAAGCAGGCTCCCTGCTGAGCAGATAGCCCGATATGGGGCTCAATCCCAGGACCCTGGGATCATGACCTGAGCCGAAGGCAGAGGTTTTAACCCACTGAGCTTCCCAGGTGCCCTATAAATTTATTTTAAAAGGAAATGTATGTCACTAGTGGAAATGGACCATGAAATTAATTTACTAAATAAAAAGGAGTTTGTAAAAAATATTAAAAAAACACTGTTACTACATTTAAAATTAAAATTAAAATGAAATAAATTTCATATAAATAAAAATAAATGTATTCAAGTTACAAAATTAAGTACCTGAAAGTATGTACCTAAGTGAGAAGAATGTAATTATTTATAAGCAGTCAATAATAAGTGAGATGTTCCTTTTATTTTGCTTAGATTAAGAAAAAAATATATTCAAAATGGGCTATTCTTGTCTTTTATATTTGTTTGTATAGCATAATGTTAAGAATCAATGTGTATGTTGTTGAATAAGACAAAGATATTAACTCCCTTCTCTAATGATATTAGATGCTTAGAATGCCTGAAAAATTCATCCCCTTTGATTCAGAAGGCCCTCTAAAGTGATCTTCAAAATCTTTATTCTATATGTATCAAGTTATTAGGAAGTGTCTGCAAAATAAAGGGAAATGTAGTTCACCTATTCAGCACTATCATCCAGTTTGGAAATATCCAAAGAAATTTTAGTACTGCTTTTATCGGGTATTGTAAGGGTCTCTTTTTAAATATTTTAAAATATTTTTTATTAAAACATTTTTATTAAAATAATTTTAATGAGTTTTTCTGGTGAAGTTATTCAGACAAGAAAATGATCCAAATTCTCAAAGTCAAATAATCTCCTAAGGCAGATAATTTTCCTCCTTACGTATTCTTTCTTTTTGTTTCACCACTGATTCCTGTGTGTACAATTGTGCAACATAGGACTTTATTTCCAGGCCTCCTTTGCAGCTAGATTTGCTATTTTGACTACTCTGAGCAGTGGACTCCATATGGAAGAAAAGATGTGTTTAAATTCCAGAAGATGTACTTGAAGGAGAAATGTCCCTTTCCAGTATTTTTTCTCCTTCCTTCTGGCTGGCATGCAGATGCAGATAGTTAGAGCTGGAGTAGTGATCTTGGACTACAAGATGGAATTTGTGATGCAAAAATTGAGAGGAACCAGAAGCCAGAGTTATAAAGCAAAAGAAGCCAAAACCTGCATTGGATTTTCCTTACCCCTTCCTTTGACTACCTCTTTCAAGCCTAAGTTGGAGCCAGTTGCCCACCTGCCCTGCATCACCTTCACCAGGCCCTCAGTGCTACTGATGGACAAAAGCGGATTAAGCATGTGATGGCTTTTGTTGAGCAAGAAGCTATTGAGAAAGCCAAAGAAATAGATGCAAATGCAGAGGAAGAATTCAATATTGTGAAAGGTCGTCTTGGTCAAACCCAAAGACCAAAGATTATGGAATACTATGAGAAGAAAGAAAAGCAGATTGAACAGCAGAAGAAAATTCAGACATCCAATTTGATGAATCAAGCAAAACCCAAAGTCCTCAGAGAGGTGACCTTATTACAGAATTACCAAATGGAGTGAAACAAAGGCTCAGCAAAGTGGCAGAACCAGGCACCCAGTGCTGCTGGATGGGCTGGTCCTCCAGGGTTTGTACCAACTGCTGGGGACCTGAATGAGTGTACCTTCCAGGACACAAGGTTTCCCTCTGGGAAAGGCTGCAGTGCCAAAAGCGATTTCTGTGTATAAAATTGCCACCAAAAAAGATGTTGATGTCCAAATTGATCAGGAAGACTAACTGCCTGAGGAGGGAGTGATGGAGTTGATATCCATGATGGGCCTCATAAAATATTTTTCCAATACTCAGGAAAGCCAGCTAGATCTCCTAGCCTAGCAAATGCTGCCAGAAGGGCAGGGAGACTTATATTGTACAAATGCCCACAGGAAGTTTTTGGACTAAGCCTCTGGGAGAGGTAGACTTGATCCAGTGCTCTACTGCTATAATGTAGAAGTTTCTGATTTTTGAAGAGACAAGATACCTGTGTGGCTTCTTCACTGGTCTAATATTCTGTATCTATCCATGGATACCCTTCTCTAGCTAATGCCCTTAGCCTAACTGTTAACAATGCAGGAATTTTTCACTTAATATGATCAGGAAACCTCCTGCTAGTCTATGTAAAAGTAGCAGAGCTTTCCTTTGCTTCTCCAGCATGAAGGTGGAGGTATCAGATGATGGCCCCATGAACTTCACCAAGTCTCTTTCTCTGGTTTCAGTTCTCCAGTCTAGAGGGTGATATGTTTGGTGTTCTCTGACATTAAGCCTCTGCTTTAGGCTTAAAATGCAGGTGGTGGGGAGCACACATTCCCGCCAGCAAGAGTCACTTCACTGTTCACCTGTTTGGAACTGGAGGGGTTCTTCATCTGTACATATGACTTAAAATCTAAGCCATTAATATGCATTATTTATCAAAACAAAAGGTTTACATGGGAAAAATGGTGTGAAAATGCCTATATATCTCTCTTATTGATAATTGTGGAGTACACGTACCAATTTTCTGCCTGCATTTATGCATGAAGACAGTAAGCATTTATTTTTAGCCAGTATCATTTTGATGTTTTCTGTCACTAAGATTAAGTCAAACAATCATAAAAGGAAAAACTTTCTTTCCATTTTGCAGTTATTTCCTACACATAGCTGTGTACTCGGAATGTTGATACGAACTTGCCTTAGGAGGTAAAGTAGAATTTAACGAATGACCAAATTATATCCGTAATATGTACACATGTCGGGGTCTGTTCCTTTTATGTGAGTGGCTATGGAGATTCAAGATTTCATCTAAAAAATTATAAGATCTTCTTACAACTCATATAGATATACCAGAGCATTTCCCATGAAAAACCGAAGGGTTTCAGTATGGAAGAAAACAGTTGTATACTCTTACTGCCCATATTTCTATAGAACTGAGAAAAAAAGGTTAAACGTTCAGGAGACTTCCTTTTATGTCATTGGAATCTGTAGCAGATTTATTATATACCAAGTTATTTCTATTAACTCTTCATGCATAGCTTACATTGTAAGGACTTCTTGCATATACAATATAAGGAGTAGATTTGTATAGATTCAGACACAAAAGCTTCAGTACATGGGACTCTTTTAAAGTAACAGTGGCAAAAAAGAAAAGTAACAGTGGCTTAACTATTAGCACTTCTTGGCCAATAAAATACTCCCAGCCTAGACTGTTAATTGTTATGATCCCATCACTGCAATAGTTTACTGATATTCTGGGTATAACCTAAATGTATTATAGCATAATTCAGAAAAAAAAATATTGAATGAGATAAAATAATATTCTTGGAATTCTGTGGCCGCGAGGACTTTCGTCAGTCTTTCTGTTTAGGGTTCAGATGTCTAATATTTTGCTCTGGCTCACTCTGTCTAATCAGAGGCAGTGACACATAACCTGGTTAGTGACTTAAAGCAGAGAATTTAAGTCTTGCTCATTCTACTGTCCACCATGTCTTTTTCACTTAGAACCAAGGATAACGGTATAAGCTTTACCTAAGATACTGCTATTCTCTTGTTAGAAAGACATAAGTAGCAAACCATAAGCTGGTTCTTAAAGCTTTGTTCAGAAGTGACACACTTCCCCAATTACTCACATTTTACTGACCAAAGCAATGCAGGTAGACAGACCTAAATCAATGACATTGGGAAATATAATCCTTCCCCCAAAATAGCATTATAAATATGGAAAAAGGTTTTTAAAAATCTATTCTGTGATCTAATCAACCTGTTACCACGGGGCTGCTTTGGTCATATCTCCTTGATAACATCATGAGTGAATCTCTTAGTCAATAGACTAATGGTATTTGTGAGGAAGAAGTCCTTATCTGGGGAAAGTTCTTAATGGGGTGCTCCTGGCTAAATATGGCTTATAACAAATAAAAACAGAATCTATGAATTTTTGAGGCATGGCCCTGGAAAATATCACACTAGCTGTTGCGAAATTAGAGATATTTCATAAACACAATGCTCCCTGATATCCAAGATATGGAATATCCTTGGATAGTCCATATACCTCACTTAGAGATTTTGTCTATTCCTGGCCAGGAGTGAATGTTCACTGTGGGAAAGAAAGAAGCCAGGGGCTGTTCAACATGTCTTAGAAGTCTCTTTGCTTTATCTGAGTCTCTTGATTATCCGTATCTTTGAAATTACTAGTGGAACCTGATTTTGAGTATGATGTCTAATCCATTTAAGTTTGATTTGATAATTCAGTCCTTTGTGTTACTCAGCAAATTATATGGCCAGGCCCGATACCAGTGCAGTGAAGGGGAAGCAATTATTTTTGAACACTAATGTAATGCTCATTGTGCTTATTGATATATTTAAATTTATTAATTGCTTCTTAATTTGGTTTTTAAAATGCTTTTCTTTGTGTGCATTTTTTCTGCTTGCTTTCTATTTGATTAATATTTATTCCCATTATACTCTTTATTGGTTTGCAATTTATATCTCATTTCTGGGATTTATTGGCAACCAGTGATTTTTTTTTAAACTGGCTTCATAATTTTATTTTTTCCAGAATGTCATATAGTTAGGATTGCACAGTATTGAACCTTTTCAGACTGGCTATTTTCACTTACAAATCTGCCTTTAAGATTCTTCCATGCCTTTCTGTGGCTTGATAGCTCATTTATTTTTAGTGTTGAGTAATATTCCATTGTCTAGATGTACCACGATGTGTTTATCTATTCACCTGCTGAAGAACATCTGGGTTCCTCTGATTAACTTTTTTTGCTCAGCATAATATCCTCTAGTTCCATCCACATGATTACAGATGGCAAGATTTCATTTCTTTTGATGGCTGCATTGTATTCCATTGTATATATATACCACTTCTTCTTTATCCATTCATCTGTTGATGGAAATCTAGGTTCTTTCTGTAGTTTGATTATTGTGGACATGCTGCTATGAATATTCGGGTGCCCCTTCAGATCACTACATTTGAATCTTTAGGGTAAACACCTAATAGTGCATTTGCTGGGTCATAGGGTAGCTCTATTTTCAACTTTCTGAGGAACCTCCATACTGTTTTCCAGAGTGGCTGCACCAGTTTGCATTCCCACCAACAGTGTAGGAGGGTTCCCCTTTCTCTGCATCCTTGCCAACATCTGTCATTTCCTGGCTTGTTCATTTTAGCCATTCTGACTGGTGTGAGATGGTATCTCATTGCGGTTTTGATTTGTATTTCCCTGATGCTGCATGATGTTGAGAACTTTTTCATGTGTCTTTTGGCTGTTTAGATGTCTTCTTTGCAGAAATGTCTGTTCATGTCTTTTGCCCATTTCTGGATTGGATTCTTTGTTCTTTGGGTGTTGAGTTTGATAAGTTCTTTATAGATTTTGGATACTAGCCCTTTATCTGATACATCATTTGCAAATATCTTCTCCCATTCTGTCAGTTGTCTTTTGGTTTTGTTGACTGTTTCCTTTGCTGTGCAAAAGCTTTTGATCTTGATGAAGTTCCAATAGTTCATTTTTGCCCTTGCTTCCCTTGCCTTTGGCGATGTTTCTAAGAAGAGGTTGCTGCGGCTGAGGTCCAAGAGGTTGCTGCCTATGTTCTCCTCAAGTATTTTGATGGATTCCTATCTCACATTCAGATCTTTCATCCATTTTGTATCTAATTTTGTGTTTGGTGTAAGGAAGTGGTCCAGTTTCCTTCTTCTGCATGTGGCTTCCAATATTCCCAACACCATTTGTTGAAGAGACTGTCTTTTACTATTGGACATTCTTTCCCGCTTTGTCAAAGATTAGTTGACCTTAGAGTTGAGGGTCTATTTCTGGGCTCTCTATTCTGTTCCATTGATCTATGTGTCTGTTTTTGTGCCAGTACCATACTTCCTTGATGATTACAGCTTTTTAATAGAGCTTGAAGTCTGAAATAGTGATGCTGCCAACTTTGGTTTTCTTTTTCAACATTCCTCTGGCTATTCGAGGTCTTTTCTGGTTCCATATACATTTTAGGATTATTCCATTTATTTGGAAAAAATGGATGGCATTTTGATAGGGATTGCAGTAAATGTGTACATTCCTTTAGGTAGCATAGACATTTTCACAATATTTGTTCTTCCAATCCATGAGCATGGAATGTTTTCCATTTCTTTGTGTCTTCCTCAGTTTCTTTCATGAGTGCTTTATAGTTTTCTGAGTACAAATTCTTTTCCTCATTGGTTAGGTTTATTCCTAGGTATCTTATGGTTTTGGGTGTAATTGTAAATGGGATCAACTCCTTACTTTCTCTTTCTTCTGTCTTGTTGTTGGTGTAAAGAAATGCAATCTACCTGATTTCTGTGCATTTATTTTATATGCTGATAGTTTACTGAATTCCTGTATGAGTTGTTGGAGTTTTGGAGTGGAGTCTTTTGGGTTTTCCGCATAAAGTATCATATTATCTGCAAAGAGTGATAGTTTGACTTCTTTGCTGATTTTAATGCCTTTTGTTTCTTTTTGTTGTCTGATTGTTGAAGCTAGGACTTCTAGTACTATGTTGAATAGAGTGGTGATACTGGACATCCCTCCCAAGTTCCTGACCTTAGGGGAAAAGCTCTCAATTTTTCCCCATTGAGAATGATATTTGCTGTGGGTTTTTCATACATGGGTTTTATATTGAGTTATGTACTCACTCTCCCTACACTTTGAAGAATTTTGATCAAGAAAGGATGCTGTGCTTTATCAGATGCTTTCTCTGCATCTGTTGAGAGCATCATCTATTGAGAGTATCTTGTTCTTTCTTTTATTAATGTATTATATCACATTGATTGATTTGCGGATGTTGAACCAACCTAGCAGCCCAGGAATAAATCCCACTTGGTCGTGGTGAATAATCCTTTTAATGTACTGTTGTATCCTATTGGATAGTATTATGATGAAAATTTTTGCATCTGTGTTCATCAAGGTTATTAGTCTGTAATTCTCCTTTTTGATTGGGTCTTTGGTTTTGGGATCAAGGTAATGCCAGCATTGTAAAATGAGTTTGGAAGTTTTCCTTCCATTTTTGTTTTTTGGAACAGTTTAGGAGAATAGGTATTAATTCTTCTTTAAATGTTTAGTAGAATTCCTCTAGGAAGCCATCTGGCCTTGAGCTCTTGTTTGTTGGGAGATTTTTGATGGCTGCTTCAATCTCCTTACTGGTTATGGATCTGTTCAGGTTTTCTTACTTCTTCCTGGTTCAGTCTTAGTAGTTTAAATGTCTCTAGGAATGTATCCATTTCTTCCAGATTGTCAAATTTGTTAGTGTAGAGTTGCTCATAATATGTTCTTATCATTATTTGTGTTTCTTTGGTGTTGGTTGTGATCTCTCCTCTTTCATTTATGATTTTATTAATTTGGGTCCTTTCTCTTTTCTTTTTAATAAGTCTGGCCAGGGGCTTATCAATCTTATTAATTATTTCAAAGAACCAACTCCTAGTTTCGTTGATTTGTTCTACTGTTCTTTTGATTTCTGTGTCATTGATTTCTGCTCTGATATTTATTATTTCTCTTCTCCTGCTGGGTTTAGGCTTTCTTTGCTGTTCTTTCTCCAGTTCCTTTAGGTTTAGGGTTAGGTTATGTTCTTGTGTACTCTTGTTTATTGAGAAAGGCCTGTATCACTATATACTTCCTCTCAGGACTGACTTTGCTGTGGTCCAAAGATTTTGAACAGTAACGTTTTTATTTTTATTTGTTTCCATGAATTTTTTAATTCTTCTTCAGTTTTCTGGTTGACCCATTCATTTTTTAGTAGGATGCTTTTTAACCTCCATGTATTTGAGTTCTTTCCAACATTCCTCTTGTGATTGAGTTCTAGTTTCAAAGCATCATGGCCTGAACATATGCAAGGATTGATCCCAGTCTTTTGGTACCAGTTGAGACGTGATTTGTGACCCAGGATGTGGTCTCTTCTGGAGAATGTTCCATGTGCACTAGAGAAGAATGTGTATTCTGTTGCTTTGGGATGGAATGTTCTGAATATATCTGTGATGTCCATCTGCTCCAGTGTGTCATTTAAAGCCTTTATTTCCTTGTTGATCTTTTGCTTAAATATCCATCCATTTCAGTGAGGGCGGTGTTAAATTCCCTTACTATTATTGTATTATTGTTGATGTGTTTCTTTGATTTTGTTATTAATTGGTTTATATAGTTAGCTGCTCCCATGTTAGGGGCATAGATATTTAAAATTGTTAGATCTTCTTGTTGGACAGACCCTTTGAGTATGATATAGTGTCTTTCCTCATCTCTTATTATAGTCTTTGGCTTAAAATCTAATTGATCTGATATAAGGATTGCCACCCCAGGTTTCGTCTGATGTCCATTAGCATGGTAAATTGTTTTCCACACCCTCACTTTCAATTTGGAGGTGTCTTCGGGTCTAAAATGAGTTTCTTGTAGGCAGCATATTGATGGGTTTTGGTTTTTTATCCATTCTGAGACCCTGTGTCTTTTGATTGGGGCATTTAGCCCATTTACATTCAGGGTAACTGTTGAAACATGTATTTAATGCCTTGTATTGCCTGTAAGGTGACTGTTACTGTATATTGTCTCTGTTCCTCTGGTCTGCTACTATTAGGCTCTCTCTTTTCTTAGAGGACCCCTTTTAATATTTCCTGTAGGGCTGGTTTGGTGTTTGCAAATTATTTTAGTTTTTGTTTGTTCTGGAAGCTTTTTATCTGTCCTTCTATTTTCAGTGACAATGTAGCTGGATATAGTATTCCTGGCTGCATATTTTTCTTGTTTAGGGCTCTCAATATATCATGCCAGTCCTTTCTGACCTGCCAGGTATCTGTGGATAGGTCTGCTACCAATCTTATATTTCTGCCGTTGTAGGTACAGACCTCTTCTCCTGAGCTGCTTTCAAGATTTTCTCTTTGTCATTAAGACTTGTAAGTTTTACTGTTAGATGACAGGGGAGGGTGTGGACCTATTTTTATTGATTTTGAGGGGGGTTCTCTGTGCCTCCTAGGTTTTTATTCTTGTTCCCTTTGCTGTATTAGGGAAATTCTCTACTCTAATTTGCTCTAATTTACCTCCTGCCCCTCTCTCTTTCTTCTTCTTCTGGAATCCCAATTATTCTAATATTATTTCATCTTATGGTATAACTTATCTCTCGAATTCTCCCCTAGTGGTCCAGTAGTTGTTAGTCTCTCTTTTTCTCAGTTTCTTTATTTTCCATCATTTGGTCTTTATCACTAATTCTCTCTTCTGCCTCTTTTATCTTAGCAGAAGAGCCTCCATTTTGGATTGCAGCTCATTAATTGCTATTTTTATTTCAACTTGGTTAGATTTTAGTTCTTTTATTTCTCCAGAAAGGATTTCATTTCTCTATAA
This sequence comes from Taxidea taxus jeffersonii, assembly GCA_003697995.1. Lineage (NCBI taxonomy): Eukaryota > Metazoa > Chordata > Mammalia > Carnivora > Mustelidae > Taxidea > Taxidea taxus. Next base: position 350,638 of record RCUC01141342.1, on the reverse strand, counting down.
AGGGGTTCTCTAATATCTTTCATGCTTTTTTCGAGCCCAGCTGGCACCTTGACAATTGTCATTCTGAACTCTAGTTCTGACATATTACTAATGTCTATGTTCATTCGGTCCCTAGCCATCAATACTGCCTCTTGTTCTTTTATTTATTTATTTTGTATGGTGAGTTTTTCCGCCTTTTCATTTTATCCAGATAAGAATAATTGAATGAGAGAACAAAATACTAAAAGAGTAGCAACGACCCACGAAAGATATACACTGACCAAATCAGAAGAGACCAAAAAGTGGGGGAAGAAGAAAGGAGGAAAAAAGAAAAAAACATATATTATAGTGGTGAATAGAACAGAGCAACACACTTGATTTTGGGTGTATTTTTGTCTGTTAGAAGCAACTACCTCCCCAAATTTTAACAAAATAAATATATATATAATGTTTTCCTTTCATGTGTGTGCATATATATATGTGTGTGTGTGTATATATATATATGTGTGTGTGTATATATATATATACATATGTGTATATATATATATGTGTGTGTGTGTGTGTGTGTGTGTATATATATGCACACACACACACACAAATTAGGGTAAACACGATGAAGGGATGGAATATGACCATAAAGATGAAAATTAAAATAGACTCTAAAAAAGGAATTGATGGGATGCCTGGGTGGCTCAGTTGGTTAAGCCGCTGCCTTCAGCTCAGGTCATGATCCCAGAGTCCTGGGATCAAGTCCCACGTCGGGCTCCTTGCTCAGTGGGGAGCCTGCTTCTCTCTCTGCCTCTGCCTGCCAGTTTGCCTGCTTGTGCTCTCTCTCTCTGACAAATGAATAAATAAAATCTTAAAAAAAAATAAAGGGATTGGTAAGAAGTTGACTGAAAAAACAAAAGAAAGAAAAAGAGAAAAGAATGTGATCAGGCTGGAGACTAGAACAGAGCCACGTGCTAGATTTAGGGTATATTTTGATCTATTAGAAGAAGTTGTATCTCAAATTAAAAAAAAAAAATGAAAAACCTATATGTATATAAAAATAAGGTTAAATACAATGAAAGGATAAAATATGACTATAACAATGAAAATTAAGAAAGATTATTAAAAAGGTATTGATAATATAAAATAGTTTAAAAAACGGTAAAATAAAGGAAAATTCAAAAATTTAATTAATTAACTTAATTCAGAAATTTAAAAATAGAATAAGAAAAAAACAATAAGAGGGACACCTGGGTGGCTCAGAGGGTTAAGCCTCTGCCTTCGGCTCAGGTCATGATCTCAGGGTCCTGGGATCGAGTCCCGCATTGGGTTCTCTGCTCAGCGGGGAGCCTGCTTCCCCACTCCCTCTCTCTTTCTGCCTCTCTGCCTACTTGTGATCTCTCTCTGTGTCAAATAAATAAATAAAATCTTTAAAAAAAAAAGAAAAGAAAAAACAATAAGAAAAATATAAAATAAGACAAATATAAATTATAAAATAAAAAATAAAAAATTTTTAAAAACTTAACTTTGAAAGACTAAAGGATCATGGGGAAAAAGCCATGATTCTATGTTAGCTTTCCCCTAGCTCCGGAGTTCTGCAGTTCTCATTGATTTGTCTTGGTCTTGGCTGGATGTTCTTGCTGATCTTCTGGGGGGAGGGGCCTACAGTGATTCTCAAATGTCTTTGCCTGAGGTGGAATTGCACTCCCACTTGTCAGGGGCCAGGCTAAGTAATCTGCTAGGCTTTGGTCTCGGGGGCTTTTGTTCCCTGAGCACTTTCCGTATAGCTTTGGAGGACAGGAATGTAAATGGCAACCTCTCAATCTCTGGCCCATAGGAGCCAGGAACTCAAGGCCCCACTTCTCAGTGAGCCCTCAGAGAAAAGCAGTCAGTCAGCCCCATCTGCCTGGTCTCTGGCTGCACTCTGTGCTCACCAGCCTGTGACCAAGCATTTCTGTCTCTAGCACACAGCCCCCTATGGAGTCTCCAACCCAGTGCTGATTCCTGTAGCACACTCCCATACCACTTCTCCCAGAGGAGGAAGGTGAGTCTCCCTGGATCTGCTACTTGTTTGGTTCCTGCCCAGCAGTGGGCTGACTATGCCACAGATCCCAGTTTAAGGTAACCCCAAGCTGAGACCCCACTTCTCAGCTCCATTTCTACAGCTGGCTTCCCCTCTCTGATACCTGGGAACTCTGCCACACTCAGACACCTCTGGTCTTATTATGACCTTGCAGGTCCCGAGACCACACTGTCCCCATGAGGGCCCTACCCACTGCTTAGCCTCAGGAGTGATGTTCCTCAGTGGAGCAGATTTATAAAAGTTCCAGTATTGTGCTCTGCTGCTCTACTGCTTGCTGGGAGCCAACCCCTCCTCCTGTGGTCTATCTTCCTGAAGGTTGCCTCGGATTCACTGCTCCACACAAGCTACCTTCCAGAAAGTGGTTGATTTTCTGTTCCTAAAATTGTTGCTCTTCTTCTCTTTGATTTCCTATTGAGTTTATGGGTGTTCAGAATGGTTTGATAATTATCTAGCTGAGCTCCCAGGACCTCCTACTCCTCCACCATCTTGCTCCTCCTCTTTGAGGCTTTTTGTTGTTGTTATTGTTGTTGTTGTTGTTAAATGTGTTAAGGTCTGTGTCTAGATTGATTTTTTTTAAAGATTTTATTTATTTATTTGTTAGAGAGAGAGAGAGAGAGATCAAGCACAGACAGACAGGCAGAGGGAGAAGCAAACTCCCTGCCGAGCAAGGAGCCCGATGTGGGACTCGATCCCAGGACGCTGGGATCATGACCTGAGCCGAAGGCAGCTGCTTAACCAACTGAGCCACCCAGGCGTCCCTCTAGATTGATTTTTTTAAAATTATTTATTTATTTGTCAGATAGGGAGAGAGCAAGAGAACACAAGCAGGGGAAGAAGCAGAGGCAGAGGGAGAAGCAGGCTCCCCATGAAGCAGGGAGCCCAACATGGGGCTCAGTCCCAAGTCTCTGAGATCATGACCTGAGCTGAAGCCTGATGCTTAAGGACTGAGTCACCCTGGTGCCCCTGATTAATTGATTTTGGACATAGTTGATTCTCTCTGTTCACTTACTTTAAATGCTCTTTAAAAATGTTCATCTGCACTATTATCATCCTAATTCTTCTAAGTTGTGTGTGCCAGCTTTCTGTTATGATGGTCCATTTTTGTATTCTCTTTTGTGTTTTTAAAATTTTAATGGTGAGTTTATTCTCAGACTACCTTGTTTTTCTGAAAGAATGCTATGTCTTGGAGTGGTGACATTATTTCTACAAAGCACATTTACATTTGCCTCTACTGGTGTCCTATTGGTTTCCTACTTCTAGAACAGTTTTCATGTTGAGTCTTTATTTGGGTCACTGCTACATTCTCACACTCATAAATGGTGCCTTCTAGTTTTTATTATCTCATGGCTTATTTTATTCTTAGAATCCTATGAAGGTGATAGAATTTTTTTTTGACACATTTTGTTCGAGTAAATATTTTTGTCTCCCTTTGATGAAGAGAGCAGTCCTTTGATGCTCTTGGCTTTATAAAATGGATTCTGTCTTTGTTCTCTTCCTAGCTTGAGCTTGGGGCTACCACTCTTACAGGCATTATAATCTCAGCCCCACACCTTTTTTTCCCCTTAGGAGATTTTAATTTAAATTCAATTAATTAACATATAGTGTATTAGAGGTAGAAATTAGTGATTCATCAGTCTTATATAATACTCAGTGCTTATTATATCACATGTCCTCCTAATGTCCAACACCGAGTTATTGCATCCCCCCACCCCCTTCCCCTCCAGCCCCACACTTTAAAGTTGCTGTATGAATCATCCCACATCAGCCACTGTGGGAATTCCCACTGATGGCTCTGGCTTTAAATTTCTTATATTTTCATAATATTTTTGCTAAAAAGTATTTTTTTCTTCAGTGTCAGCTATTCATATAATTCTTTTAATTTTATATTTTATTTAGTATTCCTGTGTGTTTGGAGTGGGAAAATGGCATATCTATGTCAAGTTGGTCTACCGTATTTAGCAGATTACATAAAAATAACATGTTTTTCTTATAGTGGACTCTAGTGATTTACTTTTTTAGAACTAGCACTGAATTTATTGCAGATTTATGTCATTCAAAAGAAAGTGACACTATTACTAAACATCTAACAAATTATGGATTTATTTATTCCAGTTACTTTCAAATGTATTAAATTATTTATTTGTTATATCAACTCAATAAGATAAGTCTATTATACAAGTAAAAATTGAAATGTAGAAAATTAATTTGTTTAAGTCACCATAAAATCCGTGGAGAATCTATAATGTCTCATTCTGGATTCAGAGACTTTAAAATAGTATGCCAAAACAATACTAAATTAATACCTGTATTCCTCCCTCAAAAAAAAATCATAGCATTACTTGTTAAAATGCTAGAAACAGAAGAATTCCAGAAGGTTCAATGGCATAAAAAATCATAATTGCTAGAGTTAGCAATTGACATTCATAATTGCTTAAACAGAATTTTTCTTTTACTTAGGAAAATATAGAAATAGAAATTTTTTGATATTTTAAGGTCTTCATGGTAATAATTATGGCTTAAATTAGTGCAGTGTAATGCACATGTTTTGGATGATCTTACTTAGTATATTTTCTGTTAAAAAGAAGTAAAAGCAACACAATAGCATGAACTTCTACTATCAAAGAGTATTTTAATATTCTTACTTAGAGAGTAATTTCTTGAGATAATAAATTCTAGATGATAACTATAGAATCAAAACCTACATAAACAATTTAAACCTAAAATATCTAAAATAAAATAGTCTTTTGGAAAAATGCTTGAAATATATTATCACTATTTAATTTAAAATCTGCTATAGAGTTACCAAAAAATATGTTTTGATAGTACAACTCTAACAAAAAAAACTAGCATCTTTCAGGAAATAGATATTTCAGCAGGTTCTTAATGTTCTGAAGTGTAATCATCATAATATTCACAGTTTGACATCAACTCATGTGGTGATGTTGAGGTTCATTTAGGTATTTGTACTTCTGTGGGGTCCACAGTTAGTTAAAAACAGTCTTTAAGAGAGGCTTTATTCTCAGTCTATTTTTTCTCTAAGCCATATTCAAGGAGACTTAAATTCTACCAAAAACAATCTAAAAAAAGTTTTTTCTCTAATCGAAAAATCACAGGCTTCTTACTTTAATCCACATGCCTAAAACTGGACTTAAACTGGTTTAAACAGAAAGCCTATAAAGTAATTATGTAATGTAATTATGGAGTTTGATAATCTTATAATCTTGTATGAAGTCCCAGCAATTTAATCTTAAGTGTGAAGTCCCAGAAATTTTGTGCAATTCGTATCATAGATTTTTTTTAAAGATGTTATTTATTTATTTGACACAAAGAGAGAGAGCACAAGAAGTTCAGAGCAATCAGGCAGAGGGAGAGGGAGAAGCAGGCTCCCCGATAGAGCAGAGAGCCTGATGTGGTCTTGATCCCAGGACCCTGGGATCATGACTTGAGCTGAAGGCAGATCCTTAACTGACTGAGCCACCCAGGCTTCCCTTGTATTGTAGATTCTGATGAAAATGATACCCCTTGGAGTGAAGCTGATCACAAGCTACATAGTTGTTCAAGGCAACTTTGTGTGAAGGAAAGGCTCTTTACAGTAACCCACGAGAAAGAGAACAAAGAGAATAAATATGAAGACATATCAGCACTACTGGTGGGTAAGGCACTGTGATTTAGGGGGAGCATCTCATTTATTTTTTAGGGAATATTAGAAAAGTATGAAAACTATCCAGACAGAAAGCTGGCTGTAGACCATTTTATACCATATTCTCAATTCTCAAACCTCCTCTGGAACAGACACTAAGGTTGCCATTACTATAAGAGTGGTACTCGGTTTGGGGCTTCCTAGGCTGGTTCAGGTTGCTGAAATCTGTGCTAGGTGGTTTGCACATACTTTCTCATGTAATCATCATGACAAGCTTGAGAAGCATGTATTATTCACCCTGTATATTTGCTGAGGTGGCTGAAATTCAGGAATGTTAAGGACTCGCTCATGTCTGGGGATCCAGGTTTGCCACATTATCTTTTCTTTCTGCTATGCTTCCCTCATGCATTTGTGAGCACTTAAGAATTAGTAGGTTTCACTTTTGCCTAATATGCTAATGAAACAAATTAATGTTATAATATTGACAAGTTTTTTTGTAAAATAAGGTCATCTTTCATACTGACGTCACTTTTATTTCAGTTATTCCTCATGTCTTTGCTCAAACTTACTTTTGTGCAATTTATATCTAAACTCTTCTAAATCAAGCAATCTATACTTGTCACAAACTATTTCTTTGCCACTCCCTTCTTATTCCTGAAATTTGATTTTCAGCTTCAATGACTTCCTCAAACAGTGATTTTTCTTCCTCATCCTTGTTCTGCTTGACTTTTCTATAACATTAAATTTATTCATCATGCATTCCTGTTTTTAGCTCCCTTTATTTGCATGACCCTGAAGAGGTCCTGTAACTGTTAACTGTCCCTTTAATTGCTGACCATCCATGCATCCCCTAGCCTCCACCTTGTTTGGCTCGACTTCACTAAGCCTAGTTTCTCCAGTTGTCTTCTCATTTTAAGGAGGACTCGCAAAGCTTAATCTTAAGCCATCAAGTACTTCTCTTTCTTCTGTGTGCTTCAATTACATTATCACTTAAGTGATAGCCATTGAATCACTTTTTAGAAATTCTATTGTTGTCATAATAAATCACTACAGTTTTAGGTTTTTAAAACCATATACATGTGTTATCCAGGAGTTCTCCAGGTCTGAAGTGTAGGCACAATGTAGCTCAGTTGGTTCATGAAATCATGTCAGCAGGCTGTATTCCTTCTTGGAAGCTCAGGGATGAACCTTCTTTCAAGATCATTCAGCTTATTGTAAGAATTTATTTCCAAACATTTGTAGGGCTGAGGTTCCCATTTCCTTGCTAGCTGTTGGCCAGGAATCATTTTTAGTTTTTAGAGACTTCTTCCATTTCTTGGGACATTGCCTCCACTCTCCGGGTCAGCAATGGTAGGTTAAGTCATTCTCATGCTTCCAAAATCTCTCTTCACCTTCCCATCTGCCTAACATGTCCTCTCCCTCTCTCTTCAGTGGTATCTCTCTAACTCTTCTGCCTCCCTCTTCTGCTTTTAGTGGCTCATGTGATTACATTGGACCCACCTGAATAATTGAGGATATTCTGCTTATCTTAAACTGAATTGATTAGTAACCTTACTTCCTCTGCAAAATCTCTTCACCAAAGTACATAGATTACTATTCCATCCAATACCTAGGAAACAGGAATTAGGTATAGCACCTCAGAAATCTGACATCTCAGTTACTTATACCTTTAGCCCAACACCAGTCAAATGTTTTCAGTTATTTGTAGTATTCTACTTGACTGTTCCCCAATCTAATTTTTCACCAAAAAAAAAATAACTTTTTTTTTGCCTGTTTTCCTATTCTGCCTATGTAACCACTCTAAAGATAGTATCTCAGACTCTTCAATTAGAATTCATTTTACCCTTTTTCCTTTTTCTTTCTTTCAATCTCCTGCATCAGAATAGTTAATTCTTTGTGATAGCTTTCAACTTAGCTCTGTCTTATTTTTGCATGGTATCATCCTTTCTCATGTTATCATTGATTGACTAAATGAATTTAATGTAAATGCTGTCATCAGATGTCAATCTGGTATCATATGCTGGCAAATAAAATGTCCTTAGTTACTGTTTAATACTTGGGAACAGTAGTACAAAGTTGATTTTATAGCCATAGTGCTAATCATGTTTTTAATTTGCCTGAGCATATGCATCTTTGCATTTATTTCCTTTTGAAAATCTGACCCCATGTCTTTTAAATTGCCCATGAAATTTATGTGTATTCTACAAATGGCTTTTTCCATTTTTCTGTTCAGGAAAAAAACAAATACATTATTGCTTCTAATAGATGACCAATCCCTAAAGATAATAGAGCCTTGGTCCTCCCTCTTAAATTTATGTAAACATGATTAATTAATGTAAATAATACACATTTCATTATTTCTATAAAACAACTACTACTGATTTAGGACAAGGCTAGGATGATGAATAATTCTGGAATATTCCAGTTCTGGTGGAAATTATAGTCATTAGAGGGAGACAAATTATAAAACTACTTTCAAATATCAACAAACAAAACAAACCAGAAAACACATATATGGCTTTTTAGGCTATAATAGCAGAGACTGCATTTTATCTGTATGTGATGAGAAGTAACTGAGGAATTACTAAATACCTACACACATGTGCACTTGCAATGAGCCAAACCTATGAGGAAGTGCAAGAATTAGTTAAAGAATTGGCTCTGTATCCCCAAAAGCCATGGTTCTGAGTTGTTAGAGCAATTAAATAATTGATATATAGAGATTAAAAAATTAAGTGGAGCCATTGCTTTAGGCAGGATGTTAGCAGGTTGGTGGTATCATCTCAGATCTCAGGCTTTAGTCCTCTGTTCATCCAAAGTGATTGCAAACTGAAAGTTTTTTTTTTTTTAAGATTTTATTTATTTATTAGTTAGAGAGAGAGAGAGCGAGCACAGACAGAGAGGCAGGCAGAGGCAGAGGGAGAAGCAGGCTCCCTGCCGAGCAAGGAGCCTGATGTGGGACTCTATCCCAGGACGCTGGGCTCATGACCTGAGCCGAAGGCAGCCGCTTAACCAGCTGAGCCACCCAGGCGTCCCACAAACTGAAAGTTTGACTGAGGTCAATGACACTAACTTGTGATTGATTACAATTAAAATTCTAGTATGGTAACTCAGCATGATAAATGTGTTTCTCTTGAGAAACAAGGAATATCAGAGGCCATGTCCACATAGGGGGAAAATCAAACCAAGGTAAAAATTGTGCAAACCGAGAGAATGAGCAAATGCCAGTTATAAATGGAGTTAAGTATATATTCAAGGGCCATTTTGATAGTTTTAAGTGGTTGAGGGTACTAGGCAATTTATTTTCTGTTTACATAATTGCAACTGCGTCTTCTGCTTTGACCTCTGGAATATTCACAATTGGAACCCTGCAACACTATGTTATAAATCTTACTACCTGGAGACTGCCATGCTGTGAGGAAGCCATGCCACATAAAAATGGTATGTGCAGGTATTCTGAACAGTGGTCTTAGTGTTCTTGTTATCCTGGCCTAGTGCTAGACATGGGAGTGAATGAGTTTGAAATGGTTCTAGCCCCAACCATCAAGTTACTAATCATCTTAGAGTCTTTCTTATTAAAATCCTAGCAACCATGGAGCAAAATCAAACAAAAACAAAACTTCTTATTATGCCTTATTTGAGTTCCTGACCCACAGGATCTATGAATATAATGTAATGGGTTGTTTCAAGCCACTAAGTTTTGGAGTAATTTGGTATACAATAAAAGTAAGGAAAAAGATATAATAAAAATTGTTTCAATTTTTTTCATGAATCACTGTGACTATGTTATAGTAATATGCTGTACATTTTCACACTAACTTGTGTTTATAAAGGCATCCACCAAATAAAGTGCATAAAAGTAAAATACATGCATACAATAATTAGTAATCTCTTTATCAGAATATTTTATTAATATTTAATTTAAACTTGAATAACCCACATAATTATCTCCTCTTTCTTCCTATTTTCAGAATATATAGTACAGTGCATGGCACATGAGAGCTCAGTACATATTTGAATATTCTTTTTTTTAAATCAGCTTTTCTATTCATTGGAGGATGGCACAAAACACAGGCAAAAGTTGAAAGGTGACACAGAAGAATTGTTTCTCATTTGGAAATTATTGGGAAACCTCTTTAATGGAATAGATAATTAATTTTTTCAGGTATTCAGGTAACTATTATCTACATCTCTCCATACTAAAAAAGTGTCATGAAACTATAATTACACTGATTTCTCACTTTTGTTTGAAAAATGAATAGGAAAGCCCTATACTATTTGAAAGGAAATCAACTGTGAGCATACTAATCTAACTTGCAATCAGAATAAAGAGAAAACATTTCTGAGTACTTCATATTAAGACAAAAGCAAATTGTGCTTTTAAGTTCAATTGAATTCATATGCAGGGTTATTATGCAATAAGGAGAAAGATGATTCAGTCCCTTAAAATATTGTATGGGATTCTTCTTTGACAATATTCTTTAAGCTGAATCCTGCTCATTCATTAGAGTATATCAGCTATATTCAAAGTATTGTGGGCAGCTTTATTTTAAGGCAATAGCAACTTTAATTAAGGAACTCTTGATCAGACTCTTAGTTAATATTTTAATCATGTTAAAATTATTCTGGGTAGTTTCCTTTTTCTTTGTCATGGGTAACCCTGACTATGTTATAGAAAAAGTAGGTGAATAGGTTAAAATGGGGAAGATGTTACTTTTATTGTATTTATGGATAAGTTAAAATTGCAATATTCAATTAATTGGTCAAACACATTCCTGGTCACTCAGCTTCTAAGCTGAATGCTACAATTAGTGATGCCTAACCTATGTCTAATAGAATTAGTCAGGGCTATAGATAGAGTAAAGTAGAGTTGAGCAGAAAACCTGCAGCCTCGTGTTGTTTACTCTAAGATAAAGAGTAGAGATAAATCAACCAGTTCTTTTATTCACAATTGCCACTGTACCCCCAAGAGAGTCGACTTTTCATTGTTAGGTGACAACATGATGAATCTCAGTATGAAATGTCAGTTACACCTCATTACTTTATCTCATTCTTTTGTACAGCCTTTGGAAGGCAATCTTTCCTTTCGATGCATTTGCTGATATGGCACCTTATATTCATGCCAACGTTTGAGGACAACTCCTCTTCCCTTTCCTCTCAGAAATAGCACGAATGCCATAAAGTATGTGGTGAATTACTTTCTTGGAATGCTAGTACTATCTCATCTTAGTGAGTTTCTTTATTGGTTCCCAATACTTCTCAAGGAATTTTGTAAACCTTAATTTCCTCTCTCTGTGTCTCTCTGCCTCTGTCCTTGCCTCTCTGTCTCTCTCTCACACTCACACACATACACACACCAGTGCACAGTGATTCACATTCACTTAAACAAAACATGATAGAAAAGTAAACTGTATTTCCCTGTTTCAAGTTTTTTTTTTTTAGAAAATCTTTTTTTTTTTTTTTTTAATTTGACAGAGAGAGAGAGAGAGATCACAAGTAGGTAGAGAGGCAGGCAAAGAGAGAGAGAGAGGAGGAAGCAGGCTCCCTGTGGAGCAGAGCCCGATGCGGGGCCCAATCCCAGGACCCTAAGACCATGACCTGAGCCCAAGGCAGAGGCTTTAACCCACTGAGCCATCCAGGCGCCCTCCCTATTTCAAGTTTTGATAAAACATGCTTAAATTAATTCTGCAGTGTTAGTGAGAAAGGAAAATAAAAGCACAGAAACAAAGGGTTTGAGCATATTCTGTTAGTGCTGAAGAATAATTTGCAATTAAGCATCTTAAAAGAAACTCCTTACTAATTCTACCAAGCACCATTGATGAAGTTCTAGAACATAGGTGAGGTTCAGTGGGGTGAGGTCCGGAGCAGATGACCAAGAAAGAACTCTTGAGACATCTTTGGTGCAAAATGGTGGTTTATTAAAGCACGGGGACAGGACCCATGGGCAGGAAGAGTTACTGCCCCGGGGATGTGAGGAGTGGTCTATTACATACTTGTAAATTGGGGAGAGGATTAGGGATGGTGTAAGTCTCTAAGGAATTTTGGAAGCAAGATTTCTAGGACTCTGTGGGGCTAGCTATTGTCTGGGGAAAAGGTTATTCATTACCAGTAATAAAACCTTCTCATGAGACCCTTTAAATGTGTATCAGTGGGCCATATGCTTGAGAATGATAGTCGACACTATCTTGGAGGTTTAGAGATAAAGTTTCCAAAGGAATTGTTAAAGTAGACTTTTACAGGATCCTGGTTGGGGGTCGGGGGTCCATCAGGCTAGGATTGTCCTTTGCCCTTAGCAAAGCCTTAAGGTGGGGGTAGTTGAGTCCCTAGAGGAGAGTCACTTGGCCTGTTTTAAGGGCTTGTCAGTAGGTAAGGATAATAATTTTTCTTCTGCCTCTGTGTCCCACATCACCATGATCAAGAATGAGTCTCATTTAACTGCCAAAAACACCCCAGATTTAAACCCTTTCTTCTAAAATGAACAAAAGACTGTGAATGCTTTTAAAAAGTATGCGTGCAATCTGTTACTGAAATATCTTTCATTTGTTTACATGGATGTTAAAATGGTAAATAAATGTGAAGAAAGAGTTTAATAAAAAGTCTATAAAATTGCCTCACCCTGCTGGTAATAACTATGTTTATTGCAATACTCATATCAGCTGCACTTGCTTAAAAAATTAGTTCTTCACTTGTGGATCTTATCTGAACTTTCTATGCCATGCTTGCATTCTTAGACTCAAGAGAGTCATTGGAATGTATAGTATCTCATAAAACTATTGCCACCAAAAAATGTTCCCTTTGCTCAAAATCCTGTTTTCTTTTCACAGCTAGCATTGAATTTCTCTCTATGTTTTATTAGTTTATAGATCTATAATGAAATTAAAGAAGTGATTTTACTTAAAATATCAGCTTTTGGCATATTAAAAACAATAACCTTCAATAAGCAAAGTCTCCAAGCCAACAATACAGAGTTCCATTCAGCTTCAGTCCTTTCTAGAAGATGTCAGTGAACAACCACCAAAAAAAAAAAGAAAAGAGAAAGAGAATGAGCAGCAGTTAAGATAAAAAATTTTGTTTGGTGAGAATGATGAGATTTCTTGTATTAATTCAAATACTAGGATTTTTTTTTAAATAACTGAAGGATAACATTACTAGATGGCCTCAAATTACATAATAACTATTTTTAGGGAGAAAAAGAAAACATTAGTTGGATACAGGCTGCATATCATTAGGCCATTAGCCCAAATTTTGAGAAATATAAGAGCGGTCATTGCCCTGTGTGATTCTGACATAATCAACTTTGCTGTGTAAATCAGGTTGGTTTAAAGAAAGATGCCTCAGTTGTGTTGAGCTCTTAAAAACAACCTTAAAGTCACAAATGATATGCTTCATACATTGTTTTCTGTGTGTAGGAATGTGATGGGTTAATAGTAGGCATACTAATATAAATATGATCAGTCTCAAAATATTTTTTTAAGTGCTCATGATTTGGTGCTTGATTAAATAGCATTACAATTGTAACATCACTCTCTTTGCTAAGCTCTCCATCAGTTTTTACGTATTGTAATTTTTAATTAGTCTAAATGATGTTGTAAACAACAGCTCCAGTGTTCAGTCCCTTCTCTAACAGACTTGCATGTCTTCAGTCTGGTGGGAGAGCACTTCATGCCTGGCGGGAAAGCAAAACTGTGTCTAAGCTTCTCCCACTGGCCTGCTCAGGAGGCCAGGGAAGAACTGCATTCCGGGCGGAAGGTGAAGGCCAGTTGAAAAGCCTTTGAACTGCATTTCTTCCATTCACGTCTGAATGCATTCAGGGCCGTTTTACCCAGTGCACTGTTCAAACAGTTCCCTGATAACATTCATTCATCATTTAGGCAAGGATGGGCCCAATGGTGAGCTGGATATCTGCCTTTATAAGGCAAGAAAAAGTTACATGTGTTTACTTAAGTAATGCAGGCTGAACCTCTTTAATTCAAATGATATATTTTTTTTATTAAGAAATATAAGGCAAACTTAATATATCACCAACCACATCCTAAGTAATTTGGCATAGACAGTATTTTAAAACACACTGCTAGTTGTGGGGTATATAAATTGTAGTTGGAGAGAGCAAGATATTGTGAAGTGAGGGTGTACTCATTATGAGTTAATTACCCAGAGATTTTTTTTTTTGGAAAATTAATAAAATCTGATGATAACTTTGTCCTAAAACTTTGAATATAAAATATCTTTTATGCTCTTTAACAAAATGAAATAGGCTAATAATATGTGTGCATAAATATTCTCAGACTAGAATTAAGTAGAGCTGCTCAGAATGTCCATGATGTGCAGGCAGTTTTACACACACTTAAGGCATTGTTGATCAATGCAAAGCATAATCCCACTCTAGTCAATTTAGTGTTTGGGGTTATCTTTACAACTCATTGAGATTACCTCATAGCAGAATCAATCATGTATACAATGATCATTAGCGATCTTAACTATCATCATTGTGCTACAACCAATTTGATGGCACCTTTGCCAGTTATTTGCACTACTCTTTGGCCATGGTTCTCAACCAAGGATGATTTCAGCCTCTCTGCCTCAGGAGATATTTAACAATGTCTGAAGGAAATTCTGACTGTCACATGGGGTAGGGAGGAGAGGGGTGCTACTGGCCTCTAGTGAGTAGAGGCCAGTGATACACAAGACCATCTCTGACAGTTTTGGATTATCCAACGCCAAACACCAATAGAGCTGCCATTGAGAAACCCTGGCCCCTAGCAAGCATTGTTATTTTGTGGAAAAGGAAGCTAAGTGTAACTTACTGCGTGACTTTTCTGAGTCTCCATTTCATTATTTGCAAGATGGATCTAGAAATTACCTTATAAGGTGTATGGAAAAAATTTAATAATTGTAGTAATCAGTCATTTTTTTTTCTTGCACCTTCTCAAACATTCCAGATGCAGTATCACATCAGCAGTTTTCATTGACTTCTCCCTCTTCCCAGAATGCTCTTCCCACAGATTTTGTTAGGACTTCTCAGCTGCTTGGTGTTTTTGTGTGAACATAACGGTCTTAAAGTAGCCTCCCCAGATATGCCTACTGGCAATTCTCATTTACCCCTCTTATTTCCTGCACCCCCTCTTCTCATTCCCTGCTTAAATGTTCTACATAGAACTCATTATCACCTGATAAACTCTCTGTATTTCTGGTTTTGTTCTGGTTAAATCCCAGCACACGGGAACTTAGTGTGGGACCTTGAATATAGTTGTGCTTAACATTCACAAAACGAAGGCATTTAACAGGTGCTGGAGATAGTGTTAGGAAGAAAGAAAAAAACTCCCTCTCCTTAGGGCACTTACATTCAAATGGGGAGTCAAAAAAACAGTCACTCCAGTATTGTTTCCATCTCATCTACTCCTCTCCCCAGGACAGTTCTTGAAACTGCTGTTGCCTTTCATGTTGTAGAATCCATTGGAATTGTTAAGGTAGTATTCAACAGTTTATTACTTCTTTCTAGAAACCCTCACTTAGTGTCTGTAACATCAAATTTCTTGTGGACGTTCTCTTTTTTACTTCTCTGACCATTCCTTCCTTATAGGTAAAAATTTGAAATCCGGCACTTATAGCTAAATCCTACTATAGTGTTTCATCTAATGATATCCAAGATCAAGTCAGTGTTGAAATTCCAGTGTGTAAATATATCCTTCCTAGCATAGACAGATATGAAAATTGCCATCTACCACAGGTACTTCATTTTTAATGTAAAAATGATTTGAAAGTAAAGTCTAAGGAAACATATAATAATAAGGATATTTCACTTAATATTAACTTGAGCATAGAATGTATAATTCATCTGTACTAAATGCTTATAGCCTAGCTGAGAAAATTACATACATACATTATATTATATGCACACATAGCACAAATAAAGACAACAGTTTTATATATCAGTATGGCAATACTGCATTTTTAAAAGATTTTATTTATTTTAGAGAAACAGTGAGAGTGAGAGAAAGTGCGAGAGAGAGAGTGTACAAGCAGGGAGAGGGGCGGAGGGAGAGGGAGAAGCACACTCCCAGCTGAGCAGGGAGCTAGATGCCCAGCTAGATCCTGGGATCCTGGGATCATGACTCAAGCCAAAGGCAGATGCTTAACTGACTGAGCCATCCAGCCACTTGGGCATATACTGCATTTTATATGTATAATATACATATATATGTGTCAGCATGCTATTTAAGCATGCTTTACTAGAAAAAAGAATAGATTTTAGAATGTACATTTGAATCCCAGTTTACTTCTTGCTGGCTGTATGACTTAGGGCAGGAAACTCATTTAGTTTCTTTGAGTGTTGATTTTCTCATTTGTAAAATAATGATAATTCTTACTTGCAAGGAATCAAAGTTCAGAGACAAGATATATTTGACATATAGGAGCCTCTGAAAGAATTATAGCTTCTATTTTTATTTTAAAACCTAAATATATGATACTTCCTACTCTAAACAGTGTAGAAAGTATTTTATAATTATTTTTACAATTTGCTTGCTTTTTAATTACCAATGTCTAGTTCATCCCCAAAATGAGCTGTGAAGGAACTGTAAAACTTCCTTTTAATATGGCCAAATATATCTAGTCCATTCTTTCCATTTTTTATTACTGGGGAGCCCCCTGGCTTACCTACCTCAGCCTAGACTTGTTCTAAACAAGTCTTTCTTTTTTCTTTTTTTTTTCTCTGTCACCTTGGAAATCCCCTTCACACCTCCCTTCTGGGACTGAGACTTTTACATTTTCTTGACCACATGTTGTTTTGCTTTCTTAGTTTATCTGCTTATTTTGGTGGAATATAATTACTACATATATATACTGGTATAATTACTAGTAGCTTTTGACAAAATAAGTGCAAGGGAAACATACTTTTAAAGAACATGCAGATCTGCAAATGCTTTAAAAATTTACACTTGATTAACACACAGAGAGAATATGGAGTATTGAATTCAAGACTGGAAAATTTTTTTTTTTAATTTTGTTTATTTGACAGACAGAGATCACAAGTAGGCAGAGAGGCAGGCAGAGAGAGAGGAGGAAGCAGGCTCCCTGCTTGAGCAGAGAGCCCGATGTGGGGCTTGATCCCAGGACCCTGGGATCATGACCTGAGCCGAAGGCAGAGGCTTTAACCCACTGAGCCACCCAGGCGCCCCTGGAAAATATTTTCATTAAGAATTCTTAAGACATTATCCAATGCCCTTTGGCTCCTGCTGTTGGTCTAATGAGGATGTCTGATGCTCTCTAGTTCTTATTCCTTTATATATGATTTTTCCTCTATTTTGAAAGCTATTAGAATCCTCTTTTTATCAGAGACCTAAAATCACATGATAATGTGTTGGTTACAGCTTTTTATTATTGGCATTTTTTCTTTGATAATTTTTCTCTCATTCAAATTCTGTTTTCTTGGAAATTCCATTAGGATAGTTGAACTCTTGGATTTATCCTCTGATACTCCTAATTCTTCTCTCCTATTTTCCATCTATTTATCTCTTTATTATTTTCTGGATCATACCAACAAATACATCTTCTGAACATTAATCTTTTTTAATTAAGAAATTTAATATTTAATTACCAAGACCTTCTTATTATTTTTATTTTTTATGATTCCATTTTTTAAAAACTTATCTCA
Source organism: Taxidea taxus jeffersonii (assembly GCA_003697995.1). NCBI lineage: Eukaryota > Metazoa > Chordata > Mammalia > Carnivora > Mustelidae > Taxidea > Taxidea taxus. The sequence continues at coordinate 333,295 of RCUC01141342.1, read as the reverse complement.
TGTGTATAGTTTCTTCTCTCATCTCTTTGGTGATATCAATTATAGTTTGTTCTTGGTTTTGCTTTTATTCTTTTTACAGTTGTTTTTCTCCATATGGCTGCTTCCCTTCAGTTCATTTTCTTTACCAGTTTCTTTGGGTCTCTGTCTTTTCTATTAGAGCTTCCATCGAAGGTTTGGTGACCTTCAGCTGTCTTTTTATTTACGAGTCAAGTATTAAAGGACATTAAGAGTAAAGTATTAAAGGACTCTTGTAATGTGAGATGACTTTGCCAACTAGTTGGCTTCACTGTTCATCACTCCAGTCTTTTCATAATCCAGGTATTATTGGGAGCCATCATTTTCTTTGAGATACCATATGTCAGCATCTGAAGATCTTTTTTCCTTGGGTCAGTTTCTTCTGAAAGGATCCTCTTGTCTCCCACTGGGGATTATAAGTATGGCTGCTAACATCCTGATAACTACTAGGGTAAAATAGTCTTCCCATTCAATCTGTAAACTCTCAAGTACTGTTTTTAGAATGAAAGCTCATCAGCTATGGCACTAAGAGTCTCTGTTTTAGTTTCTCAAAATTAAGGCTGTTGGTGCAGGGTGGAGGCAGTAGGGTGGAGAGACTAAGGATGTTCCAAAGATGATTTGGTAGGTTTTATTGCATTCCTAAGCTACTGTATTTAAAAAATAAAACCTGAAAACATACTTTCTAGAGAAACATTAAATAAAGGGAAGAGGAGAAAAGAAGTATTTCGGTAATACTCCCAAGGTAATGGGGCATGAAAGATTCTGGCTGGAGGCCTAAGACTGAACTGACAACTTCCCTAATCATTAATGCTGCATGACTACGGCATCATGATGCAATGATCTATGGACCATTGATTAAATTTTCCCCTTGGTTGGATTGAACTGAAATAGAGATAATACAATAGCCATTCAATGATGTTATGAAATAAATAAATGATTCTGTGCCAATGGGGAAAACAAGCATAACCTCTGAGTAGTGAGCAAACCAGAGAAACAAGCTCCCAAAATAAACAATTTCAATGTATATTTTCAGAAGGGCTTTTCTGTCACCAAACCAATTATATAATCAATCACTGAGCTAAAGCTTTTTTAGAGGACTGAGATCTTGACTGTATTATAAGGCTTGTTTTTCTTTCAACTGCAAGGGAGAAGAAAACTGGAGGGCCTCAAGGAATCTGCCTCAGGCCTCTTCCTACTGGAGCTCAGAAAATAGTCAAAGTCAAGTCTCAGATTATCACAAAGAAAGAAAAGGATACTCTTATTATGATTGTCATGCATTTGCAAATTTACTGTCTTCTTTTGTTGTACTTAAAATTGTCAACATAGCTTTTTTTGAGGGGGTCCTTTTGTTTGTTTTGTTTTTACTGAGGATATGAATTTAACACTCAAACTGTCTAATTCATTAATTAATATATGTCCCTTTGTAAGTCTTTAAAGTAGACTTAGTACAATTGTAGTATTCTTATTACAGAGGAGGAGACTAAGATTGTATAAGTAACCCACTCAAAGTAGAGCTAGAAATGAAATCTGGACATGTTTAGCATAGTTGTAAAGCAGTTTATATAGATTGATTTTGTAATAGTTTGGGGCATTAAAGTCATGGAATTTGCAATGAAAATATAAAGTAGGTTCCACTCCTTATTTTTCCCAATATAAGTCCAGGTTCCTCTGTATTCCCAAGAAGTGGCAAAACCTTATTGATAGTGTACTTGAAGAGTTGTATTTAAAAGAAAGATTTTCCTAGTTAGAGGTAAGAACAATGGATCATAAAAGTCCCTGAGATAAAATACTTATGAGGTCCAATGTAATTATTCAGATGATTAGAATTATTATTAGACTTTATTTATACCTGACCTAATGTATGCCTGATCTAATAATACAATGAGAACTATGCCTGAGAAGAAGCTGCTCTAGGAGGACATTGGGATATAACAAAGATAAAGTGGAGAGAAACTCCAGTGGCATAGAGACCATATAGGTGATGTGGATATGTAGGGAAAATAAATCTATGGTCTTTAGATATTTTAATATTATCACTGCTGTTATCCCATTTTCCTGAAATATCTTATCTGTATTTGATTTCAAATGCAATTAATGTTCATCTATTTCTGCTTCTTTTTGGTTAGCTTGCTAAATAAAGCCTAGTTCTGATAATCCCTATAATGTTTATGTGACCAGCAATCAAAAAATAATGGGGGGTTGTTTTGCTCTTCATCCTGTTTCAGTCCATTTCATGCTCCTATCAGTTTCTTAATTTGATGTCTCATAAAGAAATGAATGAAATTCTTTATTCAGTTTCATTTACACTGCATATAACTGGACCTTTCCTCATCTCCCATATTATTTATCCTATTAAATCGATGAGGAGGAAAGGAATTTATTTGTCTGGTAATGTAGCTTAGCTACACTTTTGTCTGGGATTTTTATCTGTGATAAGCAATATTTATATCAAAACTATAGCTCTCTATGGTTAGAGGATGCTACAGCTCTTCAGCATTCTACAGATCTGCAGAATGGTTCTTCCATCATTTACCCCATTTTCTTTAGCTTTTCAGCAAGGTTACTGAATATCGTGGTGGGGTGGGTTGTGTCACCGGTGAGATTTCTCAGGAAATAGACTGAGGCAGAGGTTTGCAGTAAGTTTATTATACAGAAAAGGGAATTAAAAGAAGCACAGTTGAGCAGGGGTTGGGTGTGCCTCACTGCTCAGTTCATAGCACAGGGAACTCCTTTTCTGGAATGTCCCTTGTGGGTTATCTAAAATCAAGGAAAGGAGACAAGCTTTTATGCCCTATAGTGGCCAGTCATTAGTTGTGGGATTTCCCCCATGAAAAAATTGGTCCCTAGGTAAAGTGTTCCCTGTGGGTGAGGCTGCACTCATGTGAGAGGTGTCAACTTCCAATACTCCCAATAACTGGGAGAATGTATGTTTCAGTCCTGTGGGTGGGGTGAGTAATCTTCATAGCCTATAGAAGCATCCACCACCATCCATTCCTTGTACTTTCCAGCTTCATGAGTGTCATATAAGTTCTTGGAGATTTCCTTCATTTTCATATTTTAGTGTGCCATTTTTTCTGGAGAAGCACACAAAAGGAAAGGTTGGTGGGATAAACTACAGACCTTCTATCCCTACCCCATTGCAGCTTGTTCTGAGGTTGCAGATTATATTCATTTTCTCTCTTCTCCATCACCCATTATAGATTCCCTTCGCCCTTTCTGGTAGTCTTGCTAATCTAGATGCCTTAGCGGAATGACCCAGAATTTTGTATCCATGATTCTGAACCATTGAGCACCACTGACCTGCTTAGGCCATGACTTCTGTATTTATCTATTTATTGACAAAATTGGGCAAGCATCACTACAGGGGATTACTTAGATGCCATACATATGTTTCTTTGCTCCCACTTTTTTGCCCTGCCCCACGCCAATGACCAGGGTCAATTATCCCTTCCACCTTGCTGTTCTGTTTATCTGTTGGTCCATTTTTGGCCAAGGACAGAGGCTGGCTGATATCAACTAGCTTACTTCTCCAAAGATCTTCACACCCTTTCCTGTAGATTTTCTCAGACCTTCTTACCCCTGATCTACCAATATTTCTCCTTCTAAGCATTTGACTAAATAGCCAGGTCATTATCTATTCCCATTGTATATTTAAAAAGTCTTGCCACAGGCTGCTCTGCTTTCCACAAAAAAAAGTGGATTGTTAGGAGCACCACTCAAAGTTCTTCCCACTGTGAAAATTGATCTAAATCAAATTTTATTCCTGAACTGAATTTTTTTACTCTTTCCTCCTCTGCCTGCTGATTATAAGGGATTCCTCATCAGGCTATAGGTATGAGGGAGAGGAAAGTGCTGGTTCAAGAGAGGGGTGGATATCATAGGGATCTGGACCACTTGATTATCCTACTTACTGTGCCTGCTCTTCTTGGTGACTTTCTTCATGCCTGATCTATCATTTTCATTGAACTTGTAACTTGGTATCACAGAAAATAGCTCTTGATGGGCAATTTTAGATACACAGTCACTTGATGCCCCATGGTTAGGTGATCTTTTTTTTCCAGACCCAGTAGCTCACAAGGAACTGTTTTTCAAATGGTTTTCCATTCTCCCCAATATCCTGAACCCTCTGGATCTTTGTTGTGGTTCTTCTGTGGGAGCTTGTCATAAAGTCAAAACTAGGTTCATACATTAGACTTGCTGCAGAGCCTTTCCCACTCTGGGCCCTTTTCAAAGCTAGAAGCCTTTCATATTATTTGGAAGCCTATTAGTTATTTCCTATTATTCACATTATTTCATATTATACTACAGTATGGGTTGGAAAGGCATTCCCAAGTGACAGACATGCTGCTTCTGGTATCTTAAGATATTTAGCAAGTATTATTCTTCTTTCATCATGGTAGGAGGTATCATTTGTCATGCCTCTTATTATGTAATACTCTAAAATTTAAAAAATCTTAAATCACTAACATAAATTTTGCTATTCATCTTTATATTGTGCACTGTCAGTTTTAAAAGCAAATATAAAAATGTTTTACTTGTTTGCAGAATTATCAGAATGACATAATTAGTATTTTGTAGCTCATACACACATATGCATTTTAGTCTTACCATAATAGTGGAAATACTCTGAACAACTAATTCAACTTCAACTGTTCATTTTACTTCTTGACATGCATACATTCTACCAACACTATCTTCAAGTTGTTGATGAGCAGGGAAGAACTGAAGGAGAAGGAACTTAAGTTGCCCTGCCATTCTCTTTCCCTCTCTGTCATTTTCAGCATAAGTTGTTGGCTAATATAGGCAAGCAACAAGAGTAAGGAAGGATGTGATAATCATTTGTGTTTCTTAGAATGTGACTGCTTTCTTTCTGAATTCAAACAAGTTCTAATTCAGTTGGAACATGTAACCCTTCAGGGATTCTGTTTACCTAGTCAGAAGTGTAATATACTTGTACTCTGGGTCTCACCAAATTCCCATGCTTCATGAGTCCACCAGAATTCTGTGCTCATGGAACATTGCAACATTATATGCAAATGAAATAGCAAGAATGGGAGGGCTTACAGATTGTGTGTCTTAATCTCATCTGATCACATGTGTGCTCCTCTGTTAGATCAGACTTCACTTACAAAACCAAGTTCAAAGATAAAATTAAGAACTTCAAGATAGTGGGACACCTGGGTGGCTCAGTCAGTTAAGCATCTCTCTTTGGCTCAGGTCATGATTCCAGAGTCCTGGGATCGAGTGCCACATCAGACTCCATGCTCAATGGGGAGTCTGCTTCTCCCTCTGCCTGTTGCTCTCCCTGCTTGTGTTCTCTCTCTCTCTCTCTCTCTCTCTCTCATTTTCTCTCTGACAAATAAAATAAAATCTTAAAAAAGAAGAAGAATTTCAAGATAGTAACAATAGACATTGAACCAAGGGCGGGGCTCTTTTGAGTGCAGAGGATGATCACAGGCCCATGAAGCTTGTCCTGACCATAAGTATTTTTGAGAAAAAATTAGGGCACTCATTACCATAGATACTTGCCGTAGCACTGCAAGTTTCTACCTCTTTAGGTCCTGCCTTTTCTTCAGACCCCTTGTTTCCAGATCAAAGATTGGCTCAGGTCCTGAAACTGGACAAGATATTGTGACATCTTGTTGAAATAGCTGGTCTCATATTCCAGTTGATCTAGCCTTGATTTCCTTGATGTACTTTGTTATTGAAGATGAGAAACAACCTTTGTTACCTGTCCATTTTTCTTGTCCCTAGGAAATCCATAGCTTTCTGCAGGTCAGGATGTCCTGACTGCCACTCTGACTCTGCAATTCAATACAATGGTTGTGCACAACCTTCCTTCTAATAGTTAACTACTGACACTTCATCTCAATTATTTAGGGGTCCTGTACTCCCCATTGCTATCAGTGAACCCAGTTCTATAAGAGCATTTCAACCACATATCCAGGCTTACAAAAGATGGCTACCACTGCGCTTCTCAGTGATGTTGGTGACCCTCTCATTAGTGTATACCAGACCACCAGTAAATTGAGTAACATAGTATCTCACATGAAACATAGTTACCTGGTGTCTTACTCTATATATCCCTCTAGAACCCTCTGCCTTTAAACCTTTTACTTCCCTTATTTCACTGGCTTTAACAAGAGTTCTAGTACATCTATTTCGCAAAGATAAGCCATTACTTTCTTAAACTTCTAAGAGCCATCTTAGTAATATGTCATCATTGTTTCCTGGATCCTTGCTAGGATGTGAATTTTATATAATGGAAGGGTGCACCAGTATTGGTAAACTATTTTCTTTTTGTCCAAACTTAATGTTTCACCTCTCTTTGATTGGGTTATATTGGTGGCCAGAAGAGCAGGTGGCAGTATATCCTGATGGAGTATGTATTTTCTTGCTAGGAAAATTTGTCTGCATCATCTTTGGGAATTGAAGTATTTCTGAAGGTCAAAACATGCATTTGAATTTAAATTTTCAAATGCATCAACACAGATATTCCATTTCCAAGTTCTAGGATCTCACTTCTTCTTAAGGCATAGAAGACCTTTCAGAATTGAGAATCCAATCTGCTCTCAAGCTTTTCTGTCTATAAAAGTTGAGATATGGATTTCATCCTTAGATTTGTCAGCCCTCGAGTTATGGGAGATGAAAATCTCTTTATATGCTTGCCAAGGTTTTCACACTTAATATTTAATTGGTGATTAATCAACCTCAGTCTTGTACTCTTTTTCTCTGGCACATTGAATAACCCATTCAATTCTATATAATCCCTGAAATTGCTACTCACCCTGAAGTGTCACATCTTCTAGTGAATTTGCTTCTACCTATGAAAGTCACACCACTACAACATGCCAGAGACTGTTAGTGTATCCCTGTGATGGATTCCTCACTGCCAGGCAGGTAAAGGGTCATTTAGTTCCAATATCTCCTTTTAGAGTCTGTTTTCCTTGAACTCTCTCTGGCCAAGTTTATAGGTTAGGTTCCCAGGGAAACAGACTCTGATGTAGAGATTTCCATGCAGTAAATGTATTAGTGGCTACTCTTAAGATCAATATCTGAGGACACTGAAAGAAACAGAAAAGAAGGGGCACCTGGGTGGCTCAGTCAGTCAAGTGGCTGCCTTTGGCTTGGGTCATAATCCTGGAGTCCCAGGATCAAGCCCTGCATTGGGCTTCCTACTCAGTGGGGAGTCTGCCTCTCCCTCTGCTCTTCACCCTACTATTGTCCTCTCTCACCACACACTCTATCTCTCAAATAAATAAAACATCTTTTAAAATAATAAGAAGAATAAAGAAATGGAAAAGAAGTAAAAGGGAGAAGTCCCAGCTCTGAAGCATTTGTAACAGAAGCCTCAGCTGATACTACCCCCAATGTCTAAAGCTCAGAGAGCCTTTCACATTTATTCCATTATGAGCAAGGAGGCCAGACTTTTATACTTCTTTACTAACCATTCACTGGATATGGTCTGCCCTTGAGGAGTGGTCATGACCTTAAGCAAGGCAGCTTTCTTGAATGAAGGGAAATTCCCAACTAAGAGGCTTCTTAGACTTCCCACAGCATAATTCAGGGAGATTGAGGGTAGGGTCACTGTGAGCTGTGTGGAATGGCATTCGCTACCTAGGGTTCCAGAACTGTTCCAAAAAATGTTGTCAAGAAATGATCCCAGCTGATTCTAGTGTTCTTTAATCTACTTATTTGGTCATTTATAAAACTGAAAGGTGTAAAGTGAAACAAAGATCTGATATTCTTTTTCAGAAAACCTAATTGAGAGAGACCAAATTACTTAGATTTTCACATATCAGTACTTTTTCACATAATAAAGCTGTGTTCAAAAGTCTGAGGCAAAGCCAACAATGGTTCAAAGACAGTCTCCTCACTAGCTGAAATAACAAGATTTGCCTTGTTGTTTAATTTGTCTTAATGGCCTCACTGTATCAAGCAGTAAATTAGAGTTTTAGCTTGCCAGCGAATCAACTTGACCCCAAACAGTCAATGTACTTTTCATTTAGAGATAGCATTTGGACATTTCAGCTTATCTTTTTTGTTTTCTTTCTTTTTATTAATACAAAGTACCAGTTTTATACGCAGCCGTTTTAAAATTTATTTTTATTTATGTGAAGTAAAATTCATTCTTCTGGTGTGTAGTTCTGCTAGTTTACACAAATGGCTATGTAATGTACACCATAAACAAGAAAAAAGTTAGATCACCTCCAGAAAATTATCTCATGCTCAAGAGGGTTATGATACCCCTTCTTTTTTGTGATCAAATCCTATTTATTTTAGATGCATAGAGAGAAGGACCAGAAAGGAGTGATGAGCCTTTGAAAAGGCCACATCTAGCATAGGCTCTGTCTGCGTGTGTGATCAAGGCTGAACCAGCAACCTCAACCAGTCATTCCTGTGAGGAGAGAGTGTGAGGGCAACCTGGGCGGAGGTGAATCTTCCAGTGTAAGCTGACTCTGGGTGCCTTTGGTGAAACCTGTGGCCAGTAAGCACCCTCTATCCCCAGCCCATCATCTTTGCAGAGCCTATAATGAGGGAGCATCCCAGGCAGCCAGACTTCTTAGGGCCCCTCTTTTCCCCTTCCCATTAATGCTTGGTAAACACCAGTCTATTCTCCATTTCTATAGTATTGTTTTTTCAAAAAATATGTGGAAACATACATATAATGTGTAGAATTTTGAGTCTAGCTTCTTTTACATGACACAGAACATTTGAGATTCATTTGTTTATGTATAGTTCACTCCTTTTCATTGCAAAGTAATATTCCTTTGCATCAATATATCAGAATTTGTTTCTCCATTCCTTTGCTGAAGAACATTTGACTTATTTTCAGTTTTTGGTGATTTTTAGTAAAGCTCCTGAAACATTAGCATGCAGGATTTTATATGAAGGTTTGTATTTTATATGAGATACTTAATAATGTGATTACTGGGTTGTATGGTAAGAATATGTTTAAATTTATATAAATTGCCAAAAACTATTTTCTTCTTTTTTTTTTTAATCTTTTATTTTATTTTATTTATTTATTTGTCAGAGAGAGAGGGAGAGAGAGTGAAGGAGCACAGGCAGACAGAGTGGCAGGCAGAGGCAGAGGGAGAAGCAGGCTCCCTGCTGAGCAAGGAGCCCGATGTGGGACTCAATCCCAGGACGCTGGGATCATGACCTGAGCCGAAGGCAGCTGCTTAACCAACTGAGCCACCCAGGTGTCCCCCAAAAACTATTTTCAAGAGCATATCCCTATTAGCAATGTGTGAAAGTTCTACCTGTTACACATCCTTGTTAGCTCTTGGTATTGTCAGGTTTGTGGTTATTTTAGCAGGTAAGTCTATTTAGGTTTACACGGCAAGTTTTACCTCATCCAGGTTGCAGTGTCAAATTTTGGAACTTTTGCTATGCTCTTTGGTTCTTCCCCTGGTATTCTTCTCTCAGGTGTTAGTTTGTGACTTAGGTGGTGATTCATTTTGTAACTCAGTTCTCAAAGCCTTTGTTATATCTCCTGGATGCATGATATTTGTATATAGGCTAGGGAAGTGCCTGAGACCTAGATACGTTTATACACAGAATTAGGGGACCCCTTCTCTATATCTTTCTTCTCCATTATTTCCTTCACATTTGAAGGCTCCCAGGGGCCCTTTTTCCCAATTTCTCTGGAAAGTAGATATTTTCCTTTCAGCATTTTATTCTCCCATTCTGTTGTACAATTCCATATACTGAACTCATCCTTGGCTATGTATTGAAAGAAAAGAGAGCCAAAATAATAATGATGACAATAATAACAACAATAGCTATTCTTCCAATGGTTTTTGCACCACAGAGCTCATTTCATATTTCCTTTCTGCAAAGAAATTATTTTCTCTTGAGTTTTAGGTGCCAAAACCACCAACACTGAAACTGTGCTGATCCAGAACCTTGGGGCAGAACCAGTAGAGAGGGAGAAGAGAGTGAGAAGGAGAGAGAGACAAAAAAACAGAGAAACAACGGGAACTTTAACACACTCACAGCAGATCCTTTTCCCAATTATTCAGCTGGGAAGATGTTTCTCCTGGATACAATGTATTATCAGAGTTGCTTTGTGTATTTTATTCCATGGGGGCTGTAGTAGGCTTCCTCCATCTTGGCCACCACTGTAAGTTCTGGATCCTCTGTCCACTCAAGTTCATGGTAGGACCACTTTGCTGCTTTGGTCTGTGTGACTTCTCACTATGGCACACCCTGGAATCTAGAAGTACAGAGATGTGTAGATGCCTCAGGAAATGTTTGAGCATCTCAGCTATTGGTAGGTAAAGCAGTTATTTCTCTATCTTATCTGATCTACTTAGGCTCTGGGATTTAGTTCCTATTGCCCTCATTCAGCATCTTTTTTTTTTAAGATTTATTTATTTATTTGAGAGAGAGAGCATGCATGTATGCATGCAGTGGGGAGGAGCAGAGGGAAAGGGAGAGACAGAATCTTAAGCAGACTCCACACTGAACATGGAGCCTGATGTGGGGCTGGATCCCACAACCTTGAAATCATGACCTGACCTGAAATCGAGAGCCGGATGCTTAACTGACTGAGCCACCCAGGCAACCCCATTCAGCCATTATAGACATGTTTAGCTATTTAATTTTTTTCTTTAATTTCAAAAGTAGCTTTTTAATGCTGACCAATCAATTAGTTTTCTTTTCATCAAATATCTGCCACAATTATGTATTTTTTAAGCTGGATAAAATGTAACTGAAATTAATGACCAAAATGATTTTACAGTAATTTAGAAAATAAGTCCTAAGTATCATTCCTAAATAAAGAATATGCAATTAAGTTAGCTTGAAAATGTCACCATTACTGGGAATGTGTCATGAGCCAAAGGTGAATGCATGATTAATGAGCTTAGATGAAACATTTAATTTCCTGCCAGACTTTTCTGAGAAGTTCTCATATGTGTCTTCCATCACATCATTTCTTTTTATCACATGAAGTCTCATGCTTTATTCTAAATGAAGCTACTCCTTTCCCCTTATAACATGAAGTCTCTAATCCAAAAATAAATACACCTCACTCTTTGAGAAGATAGTTTTTAAATATTGGGTCAAGAGTGTTTAGAAAGAAAAGCTCCATTAATATCAGAAAGAGAATAGCCTACCTGCCTTTATTTCTTGTTGCAAATAACAGCACATGATTTATTTACATACACAAAATTAGAAGTATACACTGTGGAATTTTCACCACAATACCTGCTATGGCTGACATAAACAATAACATACAGAATAAACATGTTAACAGTAGGATAATCTCAAAGAAACTAAGACACAAAACAAAGACCACCAAACCAATAGTTGAGATAGTTTGGTTTAGCCACCAAACCAATAGTTGAGATAAGGCTGTCCCTGTTGAAGGTGTTAGGGTAGCAGACTTTGTGTTAGGAACTCTTTGGTCTCCTGCCAATACTTCAAGGTACCCATTGCCATAATATTTCCAGGAAGATTTACTGTGATGTGCTCAGTCAACCATAACACCCCAAGCTATCGAATTGCTAATACTTTGATACTGCCTTTGAGCAATAGAATTTAAATCTTTGTTTACTATTTTATTCGGTGAAGAAGCTAAAAGACATATGGAGGAGAGGCAGAGAAGGAAAATCTCTGTTGGTGGAATTTCTTTTCTGTTACAGCCTGAGGAATGAAGATTTGAGGCCTTTTTTTTCCCCCTTCCACTAGAAAACACAAAATCACATCAGGTTACCAGTCATATATGGTAAGTTTGAAGATTTCAAGTCTGAACAAGGAAGAGATAGGATCATAAGAGGTGGTAACACACCAGCTTTATTGGGCAGGATTTGGACAGGATTGCAATATTGGGAGTACTTCCTAGCAAGAGGTGTTTTAGAGATAATAAGGCAAGGCCACCCACCACCCAGGAGAGGAATAGGGTATGGAAAGTCTCAGGGGAGAAAGGGAAAGTTGGGAGGGGGCTTATGTTTCTACTAATGAAAATGTCTAGATGATGAACATGTCTAGGTTACATCATGCAACAGCAAAGTGGGGAGCCTCTGGTCAGAGAGCTCCAAGGGCAATAGCAGTTTAGGGCCTTTTATTGGTATAGTATTTATCTTATTAGCAGATATTGGGTACAGTTTCACAGGATATTTAAAGTAGATAGGCTCTAAATGGCTCAATTATATTTATTTGAACTATATTTGAAGCAATTAATTGGTAATTAATTGACACCAGTGGACTGTTGGTTAATGTCCTAGCCTGCTGCAAAGAAATGGGCAACATAGGGACCATTTGGGGCCATTACACAGGGGCCATCTTTAGCCCATTTACCTAACATCCTCCTAAGTATTCAGTTAACAGCATAGTCCTTGAAGGAGTGTCTCTTCCCTACCTGCTCACCATTCCACTCAAAGACCCAGAGAGTTTTTTAAATGGCACTGGAGACAGGTCGCCTGGGTGGCTCAGTCAGCAAGTGTCTGCCTTCAGCTCAAGTCATGATCCCAGAGTCCTGGGATGGAGCCTCACATTGGGCTGGGTGGGGACTCTGCTTCTCCCTCTCTCTCTGCCCCTCACCTGCATATGTACACGATATTAATTTCACAGCTATAAAAAAAGATGGGATTATGCCATTTGAGACAACATGGATGGACCTAGAAGGTATTATGCTAAGTGAAATAAGTCAGATTGAGAAAGACAAATGATTTCAGATTCCACTCATAAATGGAATATAAAAATTGAATAAACAAAAAGAATCATAACTATAAGCAAGGAGAACAAACTGATGGTAGCTAGAGGGGAGTGGGTGGGGAGTTTGGCATAAGCAGGGCAACTTTAGAATTAATAAAAATAAATAACAAACAGAGTTCATGGGTGGATCTGTTTAATAAATGAAGATCAGAACCTTGTAGATGGAGCCAAAACTGATTTAGCACATCAATAAAGAAGATATATTCATATTTTGCTAGGAAGGGAGGGACAGTCCTGGGCAAGAATACCCTATATTCTGTATTTTATGTAAAAAATGTAATGTAGAAATATTCTTAGGGGCAATTTTATAGCCTATAGAATATAAAGGTTTAGAAAATATATTTTAGAGTGAAGATTATGGTATATCTTGTCAGAGATTAATATCTTAAACTAATTACTGAGGATCTTTTTCTAATCTAATGAAAAATTAATATTGATATTAAAGAAGAAAGTACAACCTATTTTCATAGTTCTCTTCTGCTCTTAGAGATCAACAACAAAAAAGAGTTTGCAACACCATATATGCATCTAAGCAGATTTTTGTTGTGCAAAAGTATACCATCTTTTGAAGTAGAGAAGTTATGGCAGAAGGGTTAGTAACCACTGGCATCAGCATTTTAATAACCATTGGCACCAGTATCCTGATTTCTGGAAGAAATCCTCTGAGATCCAGCTAAATGGGCTCCTGGAAATCCTACTTATATGATCTTAGACAAGTCAAATATCTCTGAGACTCAGCTTCCTCATCTAAAAAAAGATGATGCATATTATAATAGTACCTAGTCTCAAAGTGTTATTGGGATTAAATGAGTTAGTGCATGAAAAAGATTTGGCAAATTTCCTGGCACAGAGAAAACACTATAAACATTGACTATGACATTTGAGTAAATAAGAATACTCAGCTGCGCCGCTATCTCAAAGCCACACAGAGTTCTAACACAGAGATATATGCAAAAGCAGTAAGTAGGCAATCTGTGAAGACACAATTTCCTGAGGGCCCATAACCACCATACTCATACTACTTGTGAGGAACTGTGTATTTCTATGTCTCTTTGATGATGGAGATTTATAATCAGAGAAACCCAGAACACATCACCAAATTTACTCTTACAAAAATTAGAGCACTCATACCACATCTTATTACTTAGCAAATATATTAGTCACAGAAGTCTAATAAGTTTACTACCAGTGAAAGGGTTGTTTTATCTGGTTTTTATCTAATCATATGTTATGAACATATCTTCCAGAAAAAAAAATACATATTTTAGTATTCTAAATACCAAGACTTGTTTTAGTTTTTTAATTTATAGTCAAGTTTTCTAAGCAAAACAGGCACTAATTTCATTTTTACATTTCATTTAGCAGAGAAGTTGCTTAGTGTTTTCTAGAGTAGACAAATAAGTTGGACTGAATTTTTCAGTTTCAGTGCTAAAAAAGAAACACTACGTTTTATTGTTTGCCACTAAAAAATATAAACATAATTATTCTTTTGTTTTAAATAAACAGATTTATGTGTGTATACAACTTTGTAATTATTTTAGTGTAGTTTAATGTGATTTGTAATGTGTCAAAACTAAAGAGAATTAAACAGTCAGTGGTCTATCTTAATTCTTTATGAAATGGAACACTGTGGTCCAGTGAACAACTATTAATTAAGACAATCACTCAGTTGGCATGTTTCAGCTACCAGTAAGATATGCAAATTTAGCAGAATGTGCTATCTCATTAATTAATATTATAAGCAGGAAACTTTTTTCTCTCAATTAATTCACTTCATAATGGGTAATATAATATAGCAATATTTTCAAATAGAGTATGGAAAAATTTACTTATACTTGTATAAATGTATTTTTGTAGTATGTAATATTTTACATTGTATTATAAAGTGGTAAATGCATAATTACATGGAAAAGGAACATTTCCTAAGGACAAGAGCAAAAGAGGCTAACAGGCTTGTGACAATCAAGCAAAAGGTATCACCTCAGAAAAGGAAAGACATTCAGTAGTGCAGAACTAGGAAGCACAAAAGTGAATAAATATGTTGTGATTCCACTTATATGAAATGTCTAGAATAGGCAAATTCACAGAGACAGGGGTGTTTAAGACCAGAGGCTGGGGAAAGGGAGAAATGGGTGAGTGTTTGCTTAATGGTTGCAGAGTTTTTGCTAGGATTTATGAAAAAGTTGTGGAACTAGATTATGGTAGTGCTTGCACAATGTTGCAAATGTCATTATCACCACTGAAGTATATGCTTTAAAATAGTTGAAATGGCAAATTTTATTACACTGACACACACACACACACACACACACACACACACACACAGTCAAAAAATCACCTAATATGGCCCCTGGAAATCATAAGATTTTTAAGTCCTTAGGTACTTACTTTTGTGATACTTCTTAATTATTATAACAATCTTTAGAGTGAAAGTAGCCAAAGGAGAAAAATGGGAAACAGTAGACATCATTGAAAGCCCTCTTTGCTTTCTATCCTTGCAATAAGGGAATTAACAGGTTCTACTTTGAATCTAAGTATCTCCACTTTTTCAAAGTTTTGAATAATTGATGAGACCAGGTCCTCTTTCCCACAAACTGAATGTTTGGGGGGAAGAAAGTAAGTACTATGAATAAATATTCACCAGATTTTTCAGCCACACAAATATGCCTTGAAAGCCGAACAATATGGAGAGAGGATTTGCGGGACTATTTGATCTTTTTAATATGTTAAGAGCCAAATCTGAAGCACTCTGATTATAAAGTTACTCTATAGTGTAGATTCTGATAAAGTCCTTGCCCACCGATACATCCTAGCTGAAATTGGGAAGAAAAAGAGTAGGTAAAAAAAAAAAAAGTGGAGTTTGCTTATAATACCCAGTGCTCCATGCAATTTGTGCCCTCCTTAATACCCATCACCAGGCTCATGCATCCCCAACCCTCTCCCTTCTAAAACTCTCTGTTTGTTTCCTGAAGTCCATAGTCTCTCATTATTCATCTCCCACTCCGATTTCTCCCTCTTCATTTTTCCCTTCTCCTAATGTCCTCCATGCTATTCCTTATGTTCCACAAAGAAGTTAAACCATGTAATAATTGACTTTCTCTGTTTGACTTATTTCACTTAGCATAATCTTTTCCAGTCCCATCCAAGTTGATGCAAAAATTGGGTATTCATTCTTTCTGATGGCTGTGTAATATTCATTGTATATATGGACCACATCTTCTTTAACCATTCATCTATTGAAAGACATCTGGCTCTTTCCACATTTTGACTATTGTGGATATTGCTGATATGAACATTGGGTTACATAACTTACAGACTTTAAAAGGTACCCTAATTCTGTTCCTATGTTAGAGGGTCACATGTCACCTATGTTTTATGAGCTACTCAGGTAAACTGATAAGGGATCTACAATAATAAGCAATGAAGTCCTCACCAGTTGGCTTATCTTCAGCATATTGTTAGATATTGCAGTAATATGTGCCTGATAAGTGGATTTACAGTTACACCCTCCTACCTCAATCAAGTACAATCCTACAAAACGGATAAATTGCTTAAACAATTAATGCAGTAAAGCCATGCGTTAAAGATAGTCCCCACAATGCATGTACATGTAGACCACAAAACAAATAGACAACAAGAATTTGACAGCATAAATACCCGTATTTTTGTATGAATACACACTTTACTGTGTTATAAATGAAGAAATGGCAATCTATTGACCTCTGACAAGAAGTTAAAAAAAATGAAGACTATCTTAAAAATAGATACTAGTTTTAGTCTCTAATGACTAGCCTTTAGGTTTTTTGTGTATTGAAATAATAGACATTAAGTCACAATTCTATCATTATTGGCAGATATCTTTAAAAGGTCAATCATTTTATATTTATCTGAGGTACTATTTATGTTTGAGTCACTTTAAATAAATAAATAAAAATACATATTTATATGTATGCAAATAAATATATAAGATCATATGTACATATATACAATAAATAAAATTTATTTTTTATTATTATACTCTACTAATATAATTTCTATTAAGTAGATAAACATTTTCCTGGAATGGACAGTGACCATTTAACATTGGTAGGTAGTTGGTAAGCATAGAGATATATTGTTGTGGTACTCATGTAGATTCTCCCTTTTATAATGAATATTAAGAAGCTTCTAAAGTAAACCCCAGAGACATATATTAATACAGAGAATAGCCAACTATTAGGTTTTTATGAACTCATATCATATGATTTGCTGGAATATTATATCTATTACTTGTATACCTGGCTGTTAATTTTTTTTTTCTGTCCATTTGTCTTATCAGCTTTTTATTTGTTGGCTGACTTTCTTGAAGTCCCTGAAAAGGAAAAAAAAAATTATTTTGGGCTGATTTCTATGCATTCCAGACTGATAGATTATTTTTAAAGCAGTACAGTGAATTGAGAATGAGAATTTCCTCTTTTTTTTTAAACTCCTCCTTGATACCAACAAGCAGTTTTTTTGAAGTTCTGTGAATTTCCTAAGTGTCAGAAATAAACCTCAAAACTTGTGTGTGTGATGTATAGTCTAAATCCATGTATTTTTATGTCTTTCCATGTTTTTCCACCACAACATACACTGTAGGATGTAGTGGGTATGCTGGTACCCATGAAATCCCTTTGGATTCCTTTTATTATTTTTAGATTCCTCAGTTTCTGTCTGTGTTTTCTTTCAAAAGTGCACACCTGTAGCTTTCTTCAGATGGCAGCTGCTGCTGGAGTTTCTTTGCCTGCTGGAATACAGAGCTTAGAAGTTTTGGGAATTTATCTTCCCACTGCTGCATCCTCCAAGAAGCCCTTAGACATTGATTAAACAAGGCAAGATTGTAAAAACTCAGCTCTGCTGCCTTAAGCCAGGACAAGTTCTTGAGGCACAATTTACACTCCAGTGCGTCTCTGTAGGATCAGGCTAGAGCTATACCACCAAGACTACCTGAAATTGCACTTTTGCTTGGCCTCTCTCTCTCTTTTTTTTCTCTGTATTCCTCCCCAATCTAATCATATTTTGTTGGGTGCATTTCCTTAATAAACACATTGCACATGAATTTTCAACATTATGTTTTGTTTGAGGAGTATTAGATCAAAAATGTTCACAGAATATCAGTATAGAGGAGAGAAACCAGTTTACCATTAAAGCTTAGATAAGACAAGAACAGTAACATAACAAAATACAGCAAAAACCAATGACAGTGGAAATTGCCCAGCATCAATCAACAGCAGCACCATGACCATAACTGCATGTATTTATAGCCCATAAAGATGTGATAAGAAAACAGAGGTAGTTAGAAATGTGAGAAGAGCAGACACATGTCCCAATTTTCTTCTTTGGCTTTTAAACAAGAGAAACTTTCCTGCTTTTCTGTTGCTGCAGGATATATCTTCTGAAAGCACGCAAACTTATGTTGGTAGTTACTGTTATGTCCTTTGGTTTGTAGGGTGATGAGCTCAGCTTGATGGTTCTCCTTTGAGGCTACAATCAAATGTAGTCTGGGAACAGAGTATTTGAAGGTTCCTTTCACTACATGTCTGATGCCTGCTCTAGAATGGTTGGGACAACTGAAGGTGGTGTGGCCACTCAGCATGCCTAGTGTGACCTTTCTCACAGGGCAGTTTCAAGGTATTCATATTTCTCATACAATGGATTGCTTTCTCCTGAGAAAGCATTCTGAAAGACTAGGATGGAGGATGCCATGCTTCTTCTAGCCTAGGTCCGGAAGTTTGGAAGTATCATTTTTCCACTACTAAGTAAGTCATATGGATAACCCAAACTGAGTGCTCTGAGACCTAGTTCATTTGGGGCCATTTTTGGATATATGTGTTTAATAAAATGAAGGGAGTACAAAAAGCATGAAGCATTCACCTTGTTCCAGAGTGGATTAGGACACTAGGAGGAGACCCTGACCAGAAGCCCTACTGTAAAATGGGATAATGCATACTGGATGAGAGAATAGAGCACAATGGTCAGGCTCTAATAGGCAGACCTGAATCCCCCTCAGTTCCTTTGAGATGTGGATTCAGAATCGTAGAGCCTATGGGTCTATCAGGGGCCCTGTTAGGGTGGAGATAAATGGTTTCGCAGCAGAGGTGCAAGGTGGGTGGATAATCTTAGCAGAGTTAGATGGAGGCTATAATAACCCTCAGATATCTGCAAATGAGTAGGAGTCAAGGGGAAACAAATTTAGCAAAGAGGAGTGACCAGAGCTCCCCAAGAGCATAGCATAAGACAAATGAATAGATCAGCACAAAAAGCAAACAGTGAATGCAGGGATCCAGCAGCCAAGAGACATTGCCTTGGACATAGGGAATAGCCAGCTAGTACACACACAAAGACAACTTAGTGGCCTAGGGACCTCATTTGTCTTTGTAATCAGATCTTGCAAGCCAAACATCCCTCTCCTCTCTACTCACTTTGCCCACCCCCACCAAGCATTTGGGAATTTAACATCCTAATTTCCATCCTCAAACAACTATTTTGTCTCTTATTGAGTTGAAAATGGAGTTTCTTATTGCTCTAGGTAGCCTAGATTTGGTGAGAAAGGAATTAAATTTCACAGGTAGGAAATCTGAGGCTTGGAAAGGTTAACTATTCTGTCCAGTTCACATAACTAGTAACAGGAAGGATCCGCTATTCAGATTCAAGTCTGCTGCCTCACCCTGTGTTCTTTCCACTTTACTATCTCCAATATTTACTTCACTGAAAGGTGCAATTGAAATACAGTTTTCAGAAATTCATCATTTTTTAATCTTCACTTTTCACCAACAAATACATTTTCTGGTTGTGATAACTGTAATCTGAAAACAGCTACATATTAATAAAAACTGACACTGATTTGTGTTTAGGTGTTCATTTATGCACTGTGAATGAAGTCAGCTGTGTAAAAATGACAGGAGAAAGAATTTCTTATGGCTCATTAGTAGAACATACAGCAACAATCAATTGTTATATTTAATAGTCACCACACATGTAGAATAAAGATTTACTTTGGCAAAGGAATTAAATTTGAAAAAAACAGGCAAGACACAAGGATTGGAGGTGGTCATAGCAAAAATAATCAAGTTTTCACCAAGTCACATGGATTTTAAAATTATATGCATGTCTCAGTTAAACCAGAAGTATTTTCAAACATGTTCCCTGTGTTCTCCCCTTCCAAAATCCTAGTTTTACTATGATTTTACTAATATAAGGTATCAAAGATACTAGTTACAAAATTGATTTTAGGGATACCCTTGCAATGCAACAACAACAAAATGATAATTTAATAGCTAACACCTTTTAAGTACTTTCTATGCCCTACACATCATATAGATCTCTTTATACTAAATAATTCATTTAATTTTAACAACACTAGTAAATTATTAATATTTCCATGACGAGAAAATGAGGCATAGCAAAATTAAATAAATCGTACTAGATGACACATGTCTTCTAAATGTTGGAGTTGGAATATGAACTCCAGTAGTCTTGCCTCACAGTCTACTCTATCAACCCACTGAGATGTACTAGACTACTTTCTATCTAGACTACTGTTATTTGAGCAATATTTTAATATGTCTTTCCCCTAAATCTGATCAGCACATTCATACACACAAATATGCAAATATTTTAAATAATTATTTTGCTACTTAAAACAATTACTTTGGGATGCCTGGGTGGCTCATTCAGTTAAGCATCTGCCTTCAGCTCAGGTCATAGTCCCAAGATCCTGGGATCGAGCCCTGTGTCAGGCTCTCTACTCAGCAAGGAGCTTACTTCTTCTCCCTGCCCCCCACTCATGCTTTCTCTCTCAAGTAAATAAAATCTTAAAAAAAATAAAATAATTGCTTTGCATTTAAAAATAAAGTCTTGGGCAATAGATGGAACAGGTCCAGAGAGTAGACAAGGTAAGCACACAGATATGCCAGTGAAGACTCCACATCTTCTGTAAGATTTGGAAAGCTAGAGAAGTAATGTTGATATGTCTTTGGATAGTAGCATAAAGGGAATGGCCTTAGGATGTGTGGTAACAATTTTCACAGGCTTCGAGCAAGACATTCTTCTCTGACCAGATATGCTCTTCACAGAAACCATACCACCTACCTTGAAATAGGCTTTAAAGAAAGAATTTAAGTTGTCCAAGAACATAGAAATACATTGTATTTTTAGGAAAATATGTTCTGTTAATACTATTTCAAGAACTATTTGTGATAGAAAGGAAACATGGAACCTACACAGTAGCTATTTGTTTTGCCTCTAATTGAAACTGCTATTTTCACAAATTATTACTCTTAGAAGGTCTTAGTGCTACCAAAACAGGACTGTTGCTCTCTTCAGTTGTCTTAAGGGCCACTACAGTTATATAAATTATTGAGAGAACATTTTTTTAAAGATTTTATTTATTTATTTGACAGAGCGAGAGATCACAAGTAGGCAGAGAGGCAGACAGAGAGAAACAGGGAGACAGAGAGAAGCAGGCTCCCTGCTCAGCAGAGAGCCCAATGTGGGGCTCGATCCCAGAACCCTGGGACCATGACCTGAGCCGAAGGCAGAGGCTTAACCCACTGAGCCACCCAGGTGCCCCGAGAGAACATTTTTTAACTGGAAGAGATTATGCTGAGTGAAATAAGTCAAGCAGCAAGAGTCAATTATCATATGGTTTCACTTACTTGTGGAGCATAAGGAATAACACGGAGGACATTGGGAGAAGTAGAGGAGAGTGAGTTGGGGTAAATCAGAGGGGGAGAGATACCATGAGAGACTGTGAGCTCTGAGAAACAAACTGAAGGTTTTAGAGGGGAGAAGAGTGGGGGGTTGGGTGAGCCTGGTGGTGGGTATTGAGGAGGGTACGCATCACATGGAACACTGGGTGTGGTGTATAAACAATGAGTCTTGGAAAACTGAAAAAATTAAATTAAATTAAAAAAATAAAATGGGTGAAAAGCACAGTTAGTGCTCAAAAAAGAAAAAAAAAAAATCCTCAGTCTCTAAACTACTAACACATTCATTCATTCAACACAGACTTACTGAACACCTACTTTGTTGTTGTTGTTTTTTTTTTAAGATTTTATTTATTTATTTGACAGAGAAAGATCACAAGTAGGCAGAGAGAGAAGGGAAGCAGGCTCCCTGCTAAGCAGAGAGCCCAGTTTGGGGCTCCATCCCAGGACCCAGGGATCATGACCTGAGCCAAAGGCAGAGGCTTTAACCCACTGAGCCACACAGGTGCCCCATGAACACCGACTTTGTGCCAAGCAATGTTCTTTGTGCTGGGAAAACATCAGTGAACAAGGAAGACAAAAATTGTCTGCCATCATCAAGTTTATACTTCTAACGGGAAGGGAAAGACTGTTAGCAATGAAAATATATTTAGAAGATGACAGGTGCGGTGCCTGGATGGCTCAATCAGTTAAGCATTTGCTTTCTGCTCAGGTCATGATCCCAGGGTCCTGGGATTGAGCCCTGATTCGAGTTGGGCTGCTTGCTCAGTGGGGAGCCTGCTTTTCCTTCTTCCTCTACTGTTCCTCCTCCTTGTGCTCTCTTGCTCTCTCTGTCAAATAAATAAAATATTTTTTAAAAAAAGAAGATGACAAGTGTATGAAAAATTATAAAGGAAGGTAGTCAGGTGTGCTGAGGGTGGAGGTAGGAGGAATTTAAAGCAGAGCGGTCAAAGTAGGCTTAGGCATTAAGTGATGCTGAGGCAGGTAAAGTGAAAACAGAGCACATCGGAGTAGTATGAGAAGAAGTTGAAGAGATCATGTGTTGTATATTTCAGTTGCCCCTCTAGATATAATTCCCACTGTTCTTCTTCCTGATATATTCCCCTAACTTACAGACTACATCGTACTAACTGTTCCTTCCACCTGGAATGTTTTTGTTCAATGTTTTCTACATGGCTGATGGCCTCTCACATCCAGGCCTTTGCTCAAACATAACTTCTTCAGAGCATTCCTCCAACTCTGGTCACTCTCTCTCATTACTCTTTTTAATGGGTTTTGTTATCTTTTTTCAAAACACTTTATTCTGTGTTCATATTGTTTATTGTAGGGGGTAGTTTTTATTCTCCTACTCGAATATAAGTCATGTAAGATCAAGTGTCTTATTTTTCTAGTGTGCCTCTGTTTCCCCCGTACCCAGACACGTGTCTGAGACTAGCAGGTCATGAATGAATAAATGAATGAATGAATGAATGGAAACATGTTGTTAACCAAGACTATTATTTCACTCTGCATCCAATATGTATTATGCCTTTTATATCCTCTAAATTGGTATATAATATCTTTATAGTAAGTACAGAGATAAAATCACATTTTAAGTGAAGCTCATCAAGGTCCATTATGCTTACATCTCACACACATGGTCAGAATTAAGTCACTCTCACATTAAATTCAACTAAACATTTTGGATTTGATACATACCTATTGTCAGAAACGTGGACACATTTAAAAATGTAATTACATGTATATATTGGATGTATACTAAATTTACTTGAAATTGAATTGGAACTATCAAGAAGTGGTTGTATGACTTTAACATTTCAAACATTAAAATATTTAATATTTTAGGGGACACGTGGGTGGCTCAGTGGGTTAAGCCACTGCCTTCAGCTCAGGTCATGATCTCGGGGTCCTGGGATCGAGCACCACATCAGGTTCTCTGCTCAGCGGGAAGCCTGCTTCCCCCCTCTCTCTCTGCCTGCCTCTCTGCTTACTTGTGATCTCTCTCTATCGCATGAATAAGTAAAATCTTTTTAAAAAATTTAATATTTTAGGGGCACCTGGGTGGCTCAGTGGGTTAAGCTTCTGCCTTCGGCTCAGGTCATGATCTCAGGGTCCTGGGATGGAGCCCCACATCGGGCTCTCTGCTCAGCGGGGAGCCTGCTTCCTCCTCTCTCTCTGCCTGCTGCTCTGCCTACTTGTGATTTCTCTCTGTCAAATAAATAAATAAAAATCTTTAAAAAAATTTAATATTTTAACCTAGGTGTGATTTAAGTCACACTTGCTGCAATAAACAACTTCATTAGATAAATGTTTGTATAATGAATATTTATTATGTGCCGTGTAATATATGAAACAGTTTAGGATTATTTTACCTAATCCTTGCAAAGATCTACTGAGTTAGGTACTGTCATTTTCCAGTTGCATAGAAACATGCAAACATGTTTCTCTGGAAACAGAGACTTAGTAAGGTGATCTGCTCGGAGTTACAGATCTATTGGGTGGTAGATTTGGAATTTGACTCCAGGTTTCTCTGTCTTTAGACTTACACAGTAGTACCCCTTCTTTAATAAGTTCATTAGTCGTAAATGGCTCCATCCTTCATCCCCTTTGCCATTAAATAAAAAACGCTTTTTCTGTTATTTTTAATACAGCTTTAAGCATTTTACTAGCCATTCCCTCTTCCTATCTATCTGATACTTTCCTCTCATACTCTAACATAGTAATATTTTTAACCAATTAGAATTTAAAACCTATTGATCATACTGACTTTTTCTGTTCCTTACCAGTCTCATGCCCACTTTCCCACTATTATCCGGCATATATTTCATGAGTCATTACTAATATCACTCCCTTAAATACATCTTCAACTTTGCTTGCCTCCCTTCCTCCCTCTGTCTCTCTGTCTCTATCTCTAGGCCTCTCTCTGTCTTTCAGTGCTCACCTACTAAGGCCCAGTGCTCGTTAAATAATACTCTTGGGCTGGACTATACCTGCAGCTGTACAGTTAAACTCATGCCCGAGAAAAGCACAGGACAACTTTGACTGCTATCATCTCTAATTCACAATCACTAACACCAAGTTGCCTCTTAGTAGAGTCAAGCAGTTTTACTACATTTTTCTATTCCTTTCATCCTTCCACTCTTCCAGAAATCTATCATATACTTTCTTCTTTCTCCTCAAATTTCTAATTCTTCTACCATCCTCACTCTAAGAAGAAGACTTTAATTCCTATTTCACTTAGGAAGTAAGAGCATCCAAGAGATTTTTCACCAGGCTTCCATGAATGCATCTACCAAAATTATCAGAGGCCACTCTATCTTCCATATTGTTACTGTTCTAAATCGTCTATGCTCTTCTCTTAGTTCTTTATTGGTGCACAGGATCTCATTTCCTCCTGCTCCATTTTTTTTCTTAAAATGAACTGTAGATACTTTCTGCCTCCATATAGTCTCCAGTGACTTCTTTGTTTTTTTTTAAAGATTTATTTATGTATTTATTTGAGAGAGAGACAGTGAGAGAGAGCATGAGAGGCTAGAAGGTCAGAGGGAGAAGCAGACTCCCCGTGGAGCTGGGAGCCCAATGTGGGACTCGATCCTGGGACTCCGGGATCATGACCTGAGCTGAAGGCAGTTGCTTAACCAACTGAGCCACCCAGGCGCCCCTCCAGTGACTTCTTATCCCTATTACTCCATGAAAAATACTCACCAGTGACTTCCACATTGTTAAATTTAATTTTTTCTCATGTTACTCAACAATGATTAAAATGTAGAGGCACTGTTGAGCCCTCTTTCTTTTCTTTTCTTTTTTTTTTTTTTTTTTTAAGATTTTATTTACTTATTTGAGAGAGAGAGAAAGAGCACAAGCAGGGTGAGAGGCAAAAGGAGAAGCAGACTCCTGCTGAGCAGGGAGCCTGATATGGGACTCAGTCCTTAGACTCCGGGATCATGACCTGAGCCAAAGGCAGACACTTAATGAACTGAGCCACTCAGGCTCCCCTTGAGCTTTCTTTCTTTTATGTACTTGGCTTTGAGACAACTACTCTATTTTAGTTCTCCTTCTACTTCACTCACCACTTACACATTCTTGGTTTCCTCCCGAACTTTAAACATTGGAATGACCCAAGACTTAGTCTTTGGATCTCTTCTTCCTTTGTCCATATATATTCTTTTGATGACTTGACCTAAATCCAAGATTTTCAATATCATCTTTATCCTGATGCAAGCATACTTATTCTCTCAGCCAGGACTTCTCTCCTAAACTACAGGTACACACAATGGTCTCCTTAACATGTCTACTTGGATTTCCTATATCCATCTCAAATTTAACTAATACATAAACAAACTCATGCTTTCCTCTACTGCAAAAATGCTTTTAAGTATTTCCCATCTCAGTA
This sequence comes from Taxidea taxus jeffersonii, assembly GCA_003697995.1. NCBI lineage: Eukaryota > Metazoa > Chordata > Mammalia > Carnivora > Mustelidae > Taxidea > Taxidea taxus. Next base: position 307,435 of record RCUC01141342.1, on the reverse strand, counting down.
AGAGAACTCCATCCTTTTTTTTAAAAAAAATATTTTATTTATTTATTTGACAGAGAGATAGAGAGTACAAGTAGGCAGAGCAGCAGAGGGAAAAGGAGAAGCAAACTCCCCACCTAGCAGGGAGCCCGATGCAGGGCTCGATCCCAGAACCCTAGGACCATGACCCGAGCCGAAGGCAGCCACTTAACCGACTGAGCTACCCAGGTGCCCCAAGAACTCCTTCTTTTTAGTTCATTAATCCAAACATTTAGAATCATCTGTCTGTCCCCCCCCCTTTTTTTTACAATATATCAGCAAATTCTGTTGGCTCTTTTTTTTTTTTTTCAAAATTTGTCTAGTTCTTACATCTTTCATTATTATTTACCAGCCACCATCATCTTTTACTTAGATTACCTGATAATATCCCATATGATTTTTCTGACTCCAATCTCTTCTATTTTGTCAGTAAAGGTCCTGAAAGGAAATTAATGTCACACTCCAATTTGGAATTTGGGGAGAGTGTAACAAAAGAACTGTTTACCAAGTTATTGACATAGTTTGAGAAAAGCAATAGAAAAAGTTGCAGTGGTTATGGGCTAGTAATAGAAGGGAGCTGTGGGGCACCTGGGTGGCTCAGTGGGTTAAAGCCTCTGCCTTCGGCTCAGGTCATGATCCCAGGGTCCTGGGATCGAGCCCCACATCGGGCTCTTTGCTCGGCAGGAAGCCTGCTTCCTCCTCTCTCTCTGCCTACCTCTCTGCCTACTTGTGATCTCTGTCTGTCAAATAAATAAATAAAATATTTAAAAAAAAAAAAAGGGAGCTGTTACCAGATCTACGTTTAAAGGGTTTAGGAAGAGGAGCAATTACCAGAACTGCGGGAGCACTATAACAAGGTTTATAGTTTTAAGAAGTGTTTGGGGAAATATAATTCAAAACAAAATCTCTTGGGTCACCTGGGTGGCTCAGTCATTTAAGCATCTGCAGGTCATGATTTCAGGGTTGTGAGATAGAGCCCTACTGGCTGTGGATCCGGCTTGGTATTTTCTCTTCCTCTCCTTCTGCCCCTCCCCCATCTCTAGGGGGAAAAAAAATCTGACAGCCCAGAAAACCTCTTGACAAAAGTAGAAAACAAAACGGTTTTACCATCAAATAAGTATTAAACTAGAACTTGATGTGCATCACAGTCAATCTGCTAAATGATTGCAAAGAAAGACATAAATCTCACTTCTGTGTAGCCAGACACAATCCATTAAATACATATCTCAGTATAAACAACAACTAGTCCTCAGCTAAGGGTGTGTGATAGCACTATTTGGTCCAAGTAGTTCATCCTCAATTTACCTGGTATTTAGAATGATCATTTGTATTAATTAATTGGCTTTACACAAAGGGAATATAAACTTCTTATATCTTTATAACAGGAGATAGTTTTGCAACTTGGAGCAAAGTGCCTCCTGAAGTTGGGCTCCTACTTTCCCATAGAAACCAGGAGATAGGGGTACTGTCTTCCTTGATTACATTCAAAGGCATGGCTCAGAGGTCCTTGAGAAAGACATGCCTGGGTTTTAAAGCTGGCAAGAGCTTTAATTAGCTCCTAAAAAGATTTACATACATTTTGGAGATGGAAAAATAACTTAAAAGTTTCTAAAGTGGGGCGCCTGGGTGGCTCAGTGGGTTAAGGCCTCTGCCTTTGGCTCGGTTCATGATCCCGGGGTACTGGGATCGAGCCCCGAATTGGGCTCTCTGCTTGGCGGGGAGCCTGCTTCCTCCTTTCTCTCTCTGCCTCTCTGCCTACATGTGATGTCTGCCTGTCAAATAAATAAATAAAAATCTTAAAAAAAAAAATTCTAAAGTAAATACTCTAAGAAAAGGAGAGGAAAGACGCCTCTTCTCTTATTTTCAACAGGGAGAATTAAGCCTCTTATTTTATATTTGCCTTTACAGTAGCAGGATAGAGTAAACCCACAGTGACTTGTTGGAAAAGGAGAAAAATAGGTATCTTGACCTCACTCTTCTTATAATTTCTAGATCTCCTATCAGTCCCTCCCTACCAGTGTCTTAGCCTGGGTTTTCTAAAAGCAAAGACTAAAACAATTACTCATGCAGGTATATTTAGTGGCTGACAGTGAGTGTGAAGGAGGAATAGGAAAGAATGAAATAAGATGTGAAGTCAGTACAATTATGTATTACTGAGTTTGTTTCCCCCCAGAGACAGCTGAAGCTTGATCCTTCTTAGAACTAGTCAGGAACGTAAAGAACGACTTTAAGTGTGTCAACCAAAGATTATCAGGGAAAAGCATTCATCTATCTTGTCCTATCCCCTATTGTTTGAGGTTAGTCCAAGGGCATTAAAGATAAGTGAGTCAAAGTGTTTAGGTGAGTGTTCAGCTGCAGCTGAAAAGGAGAATGCAAGGCTGAAATTAAAGAGTATCAGATGCACTTATATTGGCCATATCCAACTAGAAGCTGGAAGAAAGGAAATCAGCTGATATCACTCATATTAAGTGACCTCCTAGGTCATGAAATAGGGGGACAAGGATGGAGAATAAATCTGGAGGCACAAGTGGAAGATCCTCAGTACACCCCTTTATTTATTTATTTTTTAAAATTTATTTGACAGACAGAGGTCACAAGTAGACAGAGAGGCAGGCAGAGAGAGAGAGAGAGGGAAGCAAATTCCCCGCTGAGCAGATAGCCCAATGTGGGGCTCGATCCCAGCTGAAGGCAGAGGCTTAACCCACTGAGCCACCCAGGCGCCCCACGCCTTTATTTTTTAAAAGATTTTATTTATTTGACAGAGAGCACAAGTAAGGCAAAGCAGTAGACAGAGGCAAAGGGGGAAGCAGGCTCCTGACTGAGCAGGGAGCCCATGGGTCTCAAAGCCAGGACCATGGGATCATGACCTGTGCCAAAGGCAGATGTTTAACTGACTGAGCCACCTACGTGCTCCCAGGACACCTCCTTTAAAGACTGCTCTCAAAACCGTAGCCAGAAATATCCTTTTAAAACCTAATAGAGTCTGCTCGTCATTTCTCTGGTCAAAACCCTGTCTATTTGCCATCCTCCACTTTATATTTTTTGCACATTATAAATTGAAATCAAGTTTGTTAAGGAAGCAGATAGGTTGTCAGTTGGCAATACATAGAGAATAATTGCACTGTGCTAAACTAAAATACCGTATAAATATTTGAAGCATGAATATTGCACTGAAAAGTGTATTTGAGCATAGAATTAAGTTGTTGTTACTATGTAGTTTTATATCTTCGAAAGCATGAGAGTATTAACCAGCTCTGGAATGCTAGATTAAGCAGAGATTAAATAGTAAAAAAGAGAGTACAATCTTAGGTGAAAACTAATAGAATCTGTGATGTCTTTTTATTAGCAACATTTATCTTGACTGTGAGTGACATTTAAAAAAAATAGTATTCACTTGTTTAAAGACAGTATATACTCCTTTAACTTTGAATCTTTGTTTAATACCATGTTCTCACTATGGATGGTTAAATTATTTTCAAATTCTTCTAGAAATATCTACTGTATAAAACAATTTCTTTATTCATTCTGTAGATATTTGTTCATCACTGATAGATAATAGGATTTCAAATATACAAAGATGGAATATAATTCCATCTCTCAGTGAGCTCTCAGTATAGTATTTTATATAGTCTGCTAACTGTTAAAATGCAGGTATAAACTAGTGTGATATAAACACACAGGGCAGAAAATCTAATTTATTCTTATGGAATAAATTCTGGAACTCCTACATTGCTTCCCAAATGAGATAATTTATTCACATGGATTTTGACAGTCTAGTAGGATACAGCAGAAGGATAGGTGAATACATCAGCACAGGGATTTTAGAGATAATGTTTTAATGTACTATTGGTACAGCAGAATATTGAAAATTTAGAAAAGCTTATGATGGAAATGAGACCAAGCAGACAGTAGGAGTCATATTATATGAGCTTTAGTTGCTCCCTTAAAGAGTTTACTCTTTATCCTGAAGATGATGATTAGCTACTGAAGGCTTTTCAGCAGGGAACTAATAATGCCATATTTAACCTTAAAAGACAAAAAAAAAGTTTTCCTAACATAAAATACTTGTCTGACTACAAAGGAACTGGCGCTAGGAAGATCAATTACAAAGTGATTGCCATCTTTAGAAGGAAAGATCTAAGTGCCTGAATTAAATGTCTGGCTATGAAAAGGTAAAAGAGTGAAGGACTTCTTGAGCTAACAGGTAAAATAGGTGAAGATTTATCAAATTTGGTAAATCCAGGAAACTGGCATGAGGGAGTGAGAGCAATCTAGGAAACCCCCTTTCTTCCAACTTAGGTGGAAGGATACATTGGCATTCTTTTTTTTTTTTAAGATTTTATTTATTTATTTGACAGATCACAAGTAGGCAGAGAAGCAGGCAGAAAGAGGGGAAGCAGGCTCCCTACTGAGCAGAGAGCCCAACGTGGGGCTCGATCCCAGGACCCTGAGATCATGACCTGAGCCGAAGGCAGAGGCTTTAACCCACTGAGCCACCCAGGCGCCCCACATTGGCATTCTTTTTTTTTTTTTTTTTTTAAGATTTATTTATTTATTTATTTGTTAGAGAGAGAGCACGAACACAGGCAGACAGAGTGGCAGGCAGAGGCAGAGGGAGAAGCAGGCTCCCTGCTGAGCAAGGAGCCCGATGTGGGACTCGATCCCAGGACGCTGGGATCATGACCTGAGCCGAAGGCAGCCGCTTAACCAACTGAGCCACCCAGGCGTCCCGGCATTCTTAAATATAAGGATGTGTTCTTCACTGGATTAGGTAGGAAAGCTGAGAGACAAGCTAGAACTTCGGTTATCTATCATCTCTGTAGAATAAATCTTTTAATGGCCAAGAACAACCACCATTCTTTTATGGTCATGGTTTCTGTGGGTGAGGAATTCAGAAAGGACATAGCAGGAATGGCTTATGTCTGTGGCCCTGGAGGGAAGATTTGAAAGGCTGGGATGACTGGAATCATCTGGAGCAATCACCCACCCTCTACCGGCCCAGGACATTTTCACATGTTTATAAAACTTACTGAGGACCAAAAAGCAGTGTTTGTTTTTGCAGATTATAACACTGCTATTCACCATTTTGAGAATTAAAACAAATTTTATAACTATTTTTATTTAAAATAGTTATATTAAGCTCTTAAATTGATATCATCTATAACTCTTTAAATAAAAAGCTTATTTTTGGGGCGGCTGGGTGGCTCAGTGGGTTAAAGCCTCTGTCTTCAACTCAGGTCATGATCCCAGGGTCCTGGGATCGAGCCCCGCATTGGGCTCTTTGCTCTCCATGGGGCCTGCTTCCTCTGCCTGCCTCTCTGCCTACTTGTGATCTCTGTCTGTCAAATAAATAGATAAATAAAATCTTTTTAAAAAAAAAAGCTTATTTTCCAACAGAAAAAAATGTGAAAAGAGTGGTTTTGTTTCACATTTTTGTAAAACCTTTCAACTTCAGACTTAATAGAAAACATTGTTTCTCACATCTGCTATGTCCCCTGCTACAATATGTTGTTTTATTGAAGAATTTAAGAAAATCTGACCTTACACATACGTAAAGTTGGATAAGGGAGGAATCTTTTAATAGGCTCTTCAGATAATTGAGAATATTTTCCTTCAATACTGTACCAAAACTGGGCAAGAGGTATTTTCTTCAAGTTTAGTTGCACTGTGGAATCAGAGACTGTATCAGTGAACTTTTTGCACTGTGCTACATTAAAATCCATTGTTATATATTGTACTTTGAATGGATCTTTTACCTTTGAATGATTTTGATAATATGCACAGGTCTTAAGAAAAATATGGTGTCACTGAGCTGTGCAGCTCTTGCAAATGTGGATACATTTCATTATAAAAATAAAAAAATGACATTTATTAAAACCAACACCTGTATCATCAGAAAAGTCTCAGGAAGCTATTAAGCTGATAGGGGCAGATAAAAACTCAAAATTTATCACTGGCAATCAATACTGTCAATGTGTTCTTGGAAATGATTCTTCCTTTTTTGAGAAAATATTTTTCAGAATCCTAATGATGAGTAACCATAGTTTTTTCAGTCATTCTTTTGTGGAAAACGGTGCTGCATGGAAGAAGCACATAGTACAGCCCATAGCTCAGTCACACAAATGCTTTTCCTTGACACAGTTAAGTATGCATATTTTCCATCTTATCACATAGAATATTAAAAATATGAGTACTAATTGGTTGTGATATGATGAAATTAGTATTTTTTTCTGCATCACCATAGATATTCTAAAGTGAAAATGCCTTTTTTTGCGGGGGAGGGGGCTGTAAGCGTATGGTGGTGAAGAATTTAGAGTATTAGTGGTGCCGTGCTTCTGCCTTGATTCATGCTAAGACATCAGAGAGTCCTGTGCCACTTTAAATATCAACACCAAACAAAAGGCAGCCATGTGTTAGCATTATTAAGGAAATAGTTTTGAGCCCACAGATTCCTTGAAAGAATCTCAGTGGCTCTTAAGAGGTCCATGGACTAAACTTTGCGAACCACTGATCTTCATTGATATTATTGAGCAGCAATGATTTGAAGAATTGCTCAGCTGAGGTGATTGACTGGTATGTCTCGACTTGGCTTCTCCACAGAGCTGGCTTTCTTTGCAGCATGACAACTTCAGAGAAGTTGGACACTTTCTAAGTAGAGTCAGTGAATGTTACAACAAGCAAGGCAGAAGTTAATGGCCTTTTATGATTTAACCTCTTCAGTGACATAGCATAACTTTTATCATAATCTGTGGTTTAAGTAGTCACAAGCTCAAAGGGAAGAGGCATCTACCTTCACCTCTCCACGGGACAAAGAATTTGCAGCCATGTTTTAAAATGTCCATAGACCGATTTTGGCCATAAATTATTTACATTCCTCCAAAGACCTCTAATAAAATCTTATCCCATCAGAAAATCAAGTTTAAGATGCAGAATCTTATCTAACTCAGGTGTGGGTGCAGATGGTTTGGTTCTTTAGTCTGATGCCTCTTGATTTGAAAACCTATACCCTAAAGGGAACAGTTCTCTGTTCCACCATGACCTAGCACACAATAGTTGTCAGATATAGCATAGTATTAAAAAAAATTAACTAAATTTGAAGGTCAGTTTGGCTTTATTAAACGATTCATGAATCAGGCAACATTCCATTTAGTAAGTATAAGGGAGCTCTAGGCAAGTTGTACAAAATGAAAGGTTTTTATAGGAAGAAGGGGGGGGGGCAGTTAAGTCATTAGCAGAAGAAAAGGATTGTTTCCAGCAAGATTTTTTTTTTGCCTTCCAGGGGAGAGCAGATAGTCTGATCATGCAGAGCACCTCCTCTGCCTTTGGGGGAATGGAGAGGGTACAAGTGGTAGACTCATTCATCCAAAAATTCCCGACTGACTAGTGAGGACTACACTGGGGGGGCGGGGGGGGCATTGAAACTGCAATTCTCTTCTGTATTAAGCCCCAGTTTGGGGACTCAGCATAAGTGATGCCATTTGGGGCCTGTGGTTTTCTTTTTAACACTAGCGTAATTGATATTTCAGTTTAAAAAAAAGGGGAGATGAGAGGCACACAACAGTCACTCATCGTTAATAATGCTGAAACTTGACGACGTTCTCTCAGCAGTTCCTTGATTAGGGTCCCTTAAAGCTCTACTGCTACTACTCCTCTGCCCAGTACACTTTTATCATCAGTTAATCTTTCCTTTTCCATAGGAAGTGGCCTGTATTTGTAGCTGGTTAGTTTTCTCAGCCTTTTTTTTTTTTTCCATAGAAATTTTGGGGTTCAAAGGCTTCTTTTTACTTTATTTTATTCCAAGTCTGGCTTTTCAGCTATTCAATAATTGATAATTAAATGGAATTATCAAATCTGTACTTGTAAATGCAATACTAGACCCTCTATTTATTGAGTGCTTAATATGTGATGGCAATGTTAGCCACTGCAATATAGTATTTAATAGGTTGCGCATGGCTTCTGCCCTCCGAAGAATAGAATCTAGTTTGAGAGCTTCCATCTTTGAGAATTATGCCATGAAAGAAAAATACAGTTTTCTGCAGAATATAGATCAGAAGAATAGACCTATTCTGGAGAGTCAAAGAAGGTTTCCTTAAAGAGGTGACACTTAAGCTCAGCTCTGAAGGATGAGTAAAAATTAACTTTGAAATGTTCACTGATTTAAAAAAATGTCTGCTAATACATGAAAAAATTCACAACATCATTATCTGTCAGGAAGCTACAAATTAAAACAGTGTGTGGGATGCCTGGGTAGCTCAGTTAAGTGCTTGACTCTTAGTTTCAGCTCAGGTCATGATCTCAGGGTTGTGAGATCAAGCCTGGAGTTGGGGCTCTGCACTGGGTGTGGAGCCTGCTTAAGAGTCTCTCTCTCCCTTTTCCTCTGCCCTTCCCTCTCCCTCCCCAATTCATACTCTCTTTCCTTCTCTCTCTCAAAAAAAAAAAAAAAAAAGAAAAGAAAAGAAAAAGAAAAAAAAAGAAAGAAAGAAAAAAATCACAGTGCAATACCAATACACAATGACCGCAATAAAAATCACCACTAAAGCCAAGTATTGGTGAGGATAGAGAGTAGCTAGACTTCCATTCACTACTGTGATTGTAAACTGTTAAAACTCCTTTCAAAAACTCTTTGGTGGTTATCTTCTTAAGTGGACTTGCATATACCTAATGACCCAAAAATTCCTATTTTAGGTAAAAGCCCAATAGAAATGCCTATATATGTTTACCATGCAAAAGAATGTTCAGAGAAGCACTATTTGTTAATTTTCTAAACTTGAAACTACCCAAAGGTACATTGTTGATAGAAAGGATAATGACAATGGGTTACATTTTTTATAATGTGTTGTTATAAAGAAATAAAAATGAATTACAAGCACATTTGAAAATATGCTTGAAATTTACGAACACAGTGAAAGAAGCCCATTAAATAGTACATTCTGTATGATTCCATTTGAATAAACTTCAAAAACAAGAAAAACCACAAAAAAAAAAAACCCATGATCTGTTCCTGTATTGGTGCTATATACACTCAGGCATTAAACTAATGCCTTCTGATAGCTCAACATGGCATTTTTATTTTTTAATATAAATCTAAAATAACCCCCAAACTATATGCCTTTATTGTAATCTCACACATTGAGCAAATGTAGAAAGGAAAGATTTTCTTCTTTTTGCATTGTAGAAGTAGTCATTACTATAATTTCATCCTTATACAACTAAATCTGTATGCAGGAGTATTGCCATGATGGTATTGGTAAGCACACATATGCTCACATGAGTGATTATTCCTCATCATTTGATCTCTTCCATAAAAAGAATAAAAGTTACTGTTGAAATAAATAAGAATAAGGAACACGGCTTCTGGTTATGGGCCTAGATTAAATATTTAACAAGATTCCATTGGAAGCCTGCATTTTCAGGGATTTATTGTTCTGATATAAAATTCGCTGGGATTAAACTAGGCAGAGAGCAACTTATTTTCTAAATCTAGTTTAAATTGGTTTGCCTGTTTTATGTTATGAGAGTTTAAAGGGAAAAAAAAAAAACACATGGTATTGCTTTTCTTCCATTATATCTGAGCTTCTTTTACTCAGAACCTGTCTGAATTTAAAAAGTAAAAATAATAAAATAAAAAGGTAGGTTTATAGACATGCATTTCATGATGGAAAACAAGAGAATGAGATAAGTTTCTGGTAATTGGATGGGTTTTCAACTAACTGTATTGACTTCTTTTTCGCCAAGAATTGTGTGCCATGTGTAAACGGGGGCTTATTGTGATATAGAGTATTTAGTACTGTTTCCGCTCTCCATCAATTGATTTTTATCTCCATGAGTAGGTTGATTGATCTTTCTTTTTTAGGGTATTTGCAACTCCTGGCTTTTAATTTGGCTTAGCAATAGAAAAGATATTTGTAATAGTATGGAATTTTTTTTGTTTGTTTTGCTTAGAAATTTAACACTTCTATACAGTGTCCTTTTTAAATAATTCCAATAGCTCTGAACTTAAAAAAAAAAATTTCCTCCCTTCATTTTTAATAAAAACTATAAACGAGGCAGGACAACTAAAGAGCATTTTGACATTGTTATTTTCTGTAAAACAAGGGATTAAATATAGGAGAATCAAGAATATGATTAGAGTGTGTATAGACTTGTCACCAATTCTGTCTAGACCAAGGTGCTCACTATGATATTTGGAAGTGTAAATGTACTATATAATAATAATTTCTTATACAGTAACAAGTGTATGAAGCTCAATAGGACCAGAAATTTTATCAGAAAAGGAAATTAGGAAGCTGAAATAGATTAAATATAATGGTGGATCATTTGAGAAGAGAAGGAAAAAGAGTGAAGAATTCTAAAAGTTTGAGTTCAAATACTCATTAAGATAGCAGTAAAAAGTCATATAGAAAAAGAAAAGAAGCAGACCTCCAGATGAGGAAGGAAATGGTGGATGGAATTAGTTTGACAGAAAGCCAACATGTAGTTGGAAAATTGGGAATGAAACTTGGGAGAGGTCAAGACTGAAGATGTAGAGTTGGAGGTCACCTGTGCAAAGGTGACATTAGATAAGCTGGCCCAGGACCTGAGGGATCAATTACAGAGTAGAGCATTAAATGAACTTATTCATTCTAGGATGTCTATATTAAACATTGGGAGGAGGAAGGAAGAGAAACTAAAAAAGTTAGCCAATAAGTTAATCGAAGAATGAGGAGAGTTGAGAAAACAAAAATTTTGTTCAAGTGTGTGCTACCATAAGTCTGTTAGGTAGGCTGCCAAAGATATGTGGAACGTCGTCTGTACAACAGATTCTGCTGGGTGATGCCCAATATAGAATGATGAAAACAGTTTTTCCCTTATTTAAAGAAGCTTATAATGACCAAAAGAATTACAAAATAAAGATTTTCTAGATATAATTTCTTCATAGAAATCATTCGATGAAGACAGCTTTAGAAGAGAGAGCAGGGGAAATACTAGATTTGAAAATGAGGGAGAGTTTACTCTTTTTAAATGCATAGTTTGTAAACCTATTTCCTTACAGCGGATGTGAATTTCATATACAATTTCCTGAGTCAAAGCATTTTTCCATTTGGCTTTAGGGGAGATAATTGAATGCAAAGATCAGCTGAACTCTAGAGGCAATTAACATCTGATTTAAATTTAGTCTTCCATAGAGTTTGGGTGATTAGACTACCACTTAGCAGGGAATATATCCATCAGATATCCAGGGGGCAAGCACACCTGTTATCACTACAGCTGGTTTGCAAATGTCACTGCTGCTTCATATAAATAAAGCAATGAAATGGATAAACAGCATTTGAGAAGTTTATTATGATGTCATTGTAGAGTGTTTTAATGATTTGCAGATTTCTTCAGAAATTAATACAGTATATTTGTTAAAATGACATAGTAACATTTAAAGAAAACATGCTCAGCAAGTAATTAAGTCATTATGGAATGTAACAAATTAAAATGTTACATTTTACATGTACAAATTAAAATGTTTTTCCTTATTATGGGTGTAAAACCTTTGTCTTACAGAAAATGAGTGAGCAGGCTGGAAAATGGACAATACAAATGAACAGTTGGATGTTACTCATAAAAACGATGCCAGAAATATAGAAAATTGATTTCTTTTAAAAAACACATAATAGTGGGGCACCTGGGTGGCTCAGTCAGTTAAATGCCTGCCTATAGCTCAGATCATGATGTCCTGGGATGGAACCCAAGTCAGGCTCTCTGCTCAGGAGGGAGTCTGTTTCTCCCTTTCCCTTGCCCTCTGCACTCCCCCGCACTTCACTCATGCTCTCTCTCTCAAATAATTAAATTAAAATCTTTAAATCTTTAAAAAAACAACAAATAGTAGTAAATTCAAAAGACAAGGTAAAAAGCCATATATTTTCATCTTTTTAATGTTATGGTTGAATTATAATGGTATAATCTGTGCAACAAATGTTTCCTATTAAGGCCAAGGGAAGTATTTTTTAAAGTCACCATTTCTTTAAAGATTTATTTACTTATTTGAGAGAGAGAGACGGAGAGAGGTAACATGCACAAGTGGATAGAGAGGCAGAGGTAGAAGGAGAGAATCTCAAGCAGACTTCCCACTGAGCATGAAGCCCAGGCAGGGCTTGATCCCCTGACCTTAACATCATGACCTGAACAGAAACCAAGAGCTGCACTTTCAATCTACTGAGCCACTCAGGTGCCCCTAAAACCACGTTTTCTCTTCTTTTATTTATTAATTTTTTTTAGATTTTATTTATTTATTTGACAGAGAGAGAGAGCACAAGCAGGAGGAGTGGCAGGCAGGCAGAGGGAGAAGGAGAAAGCAGACTCCCTGATAAACAGGGATCACAATGCAGGACTCAATCCCAGGACCCTGGGATCATGACCTGAGCTGAAGGCGGATGCTTAACTGAGCCACCCAGGCTCCCCTAAAACCACCACTTTATAGAATGTGGAGGAAAGCTGTTGATAATAACAATAATAAGATTATCTTCAAATAGACATCAAATAGAACATATATTCAGCATTGGTTGTTATGAACTATTTTGTGTGTACTGTACTACATTTTTAGAGTCTATTTAAGACATTAAATTATGGCAATATGATAAAGTAGAAATAAATAAAAGAGCATATAAAACTTTTTTTAAATTTTTTTTATTTAAGCTTTTTTTATTTAAACATATAATGTAACCCCACCACCCTCTCCCAACCCCTCTCCCCCCCACCCCCCTCAGTTTGTTTTATGACATTAAGAGTCTCTTTTGGTTTGTCTCCCTCCCGATCCCATCTTGTTTCATTTTTATTTTCCTACCACCTTAACCCCCACCCCCGTTGCATCTCCACTTCCTCATATCAGGGAGATCATGTGATAGTTGTCTTTCTCCAGTTGACTTATTTCGCTAAGCATAATACGCTCTAGCTCCATCCATGTTGTCGCAAATGGTAAGATTTCATTTCTTTTGATGGCTGCATAGTATTCCATTGTATATATATATACCACCTCTTCTTTATCCATTCATCTGTTGATGGACATCTAGGTTCTTTCCATAACTTGGCTATTGTGGACATTGCTGTTATAAACATTCGGGTACACGTGCCCCTTTGGATCACTACGTTTGTATCTTTAGGGTAAATACCCAGTAGTGCAATTGCTGGGTCATAAGGTAGCTCTATTTGCAACTTTTTGAGGAACATCTATGCTGTTTTCAAGAGTGGCTGCACCAGCTTGCATCCCCACCAACAGTGTAGGAGGGTTCCTCTTTCTCCGCATCCTCGCCAGCATCTGTCATTTCCTGACTTGTTCATTTTAGCCATTCTGACTGGTGTGAGATGGTATCTCATTGTGGTTTTGATTTGTATTTCCCTGATGCTAAGTGATGTGGAGCACCTTTTCATGTGTCTGTGGGCCATCTGGATGTCTTCTTTGCAGAAATGTCTGTTCCTGTCCTCTGCCCATTTCTTGATTGGATTATTTGTTCTTTGGGTGTTGAGTTTGCTAAGCTCTTTATAGATTTTGGATACTAGCCCTTTATCTGATATGTCATTTGCAAATATCTTCTCCCATTCTGTCAGTTGTCTTTTGGTTTTGTTAACTGTTTCCTTTGCTGTGCAAAAGCTTTTGATCTTGATGAAGTCCCAATAGTTCATTTTTCCCTTGCTTCCCTTGCCTTTGGCATATAAAACTTTTTATTTAAAATGGTCATAGCATTAAGCCAGATGCAAACAGTATATTACATAAGGTCCCTCACACGTGGCTTCTTTTAACACAAGACCAATAAGAAATGACATATCAGGGCACATGATGCAAGGCAGAATGGTAAAATTGAGTGTTAAAGCAAAAATTGCACTGGACAATGTTAAATAAGCATTGAAACTTGATTTAAAATTGTTGTAATAGAGGAGTGAGACTAGAACTCAGTCTAAACACAACTCGCCTAAAACCAAAGTCTGTAGGGTCTTTAAGAGCTTCAGTGAGATGAAGACCATAGACTATTGTGTTTGCCAATAGAGTTTATCCAAAGAAAAAGTAAACTTTCTCTTATCTTTATGACAGGAGATAATTTAATAACTTGAAGCAATAAGCTCTGCAGAATTTAGGCTCCTAGCCTCCCACAAACTGAGAAATAGAGGTGTTCTCTTCCTTGACATTTACATTGGAAATAGATGGTTCCCAGGTTCTTAAGAAAGACATCCCTGGACCATAAAACTGGCAAGAGGAGTTTAAAAATATTTGCATCTTAAAGGGGAAAAGGGTAGAGAAGATTTATAATTACAAGTTTTCTAAAGTAAATGCTCTAAGGAAAGAGAAGTCAGAAACCTAGAGTCTGGAAGAAGCCTGTCTATGTGTTCATGATACTAAGGGGAACATTATAAGGCCTTCTTGGTTGTCAGGAACCCACATTCATAAGGATTCAGCACCTCAGATGTTTCTAAAGTGAATATTTCTTGAATGAAGGAATGAATCAAAAATCAGGATATTGATTCAATGTTGCTGCTATTACATAAAGTAGTGTTTCTCACCCTTTTTCCATATTATGACACACATAGAAAGTGCTAATATTTGAATGTCTCTTTGGATTAACGCAGCTCAGAGTCACATTAGACCTAATAAATCCCTCAACTGAGGTCACACAGTTACACCCCTACAATTTCTATCAAAAAGTTAGGGTAGTGAAAAGAGGTTTTTTGTTTGTTTGTTTAATTTAAAAAGGTAATGGTTGGAAAGATGAAATTTGATATCCACAGATTTAGTCCAACTTCTAAGAGGCAGTGAATCCTTAATCAGCCAGAGTACCAGGGTTAGTAAGTTTGCCTCACCATCCAGAATTTATAACTAGATCCTACACTTAACACAAGGGAATACAATTTATGTAGTACAAGCAGGGAAAAGTGTTTCCAAACCTGATGAGTTTTTCTACCCTACTGGATGTTTAGATGCAGGACTAATTTTCCCTTTCCCTTTTATCATCTGGGTCTTTGGAAAATGCCTTTGACTATAGCATGATACTAGGATGAAATGACTGATATCTGAATTCACCGGTTCATATGTGATTGAACTTTCAGTGAGAATACTCAATAGGTATTCCTCAACATTCCTTACTTAGAGGAGTAAGAGTAGAAGTGCCCTTGCAAGTTAATGGATATAACACATTATTTTCCTCATCCCTATTACTCCTTTGTAAGTAGAATGATGCCTCAACTGTCCATCTTATTATTGGTCCTCACTTTTCTTCCTCCAGACTGGCTTCCTCCTATCTATCCAAACACCTCTTCTCATCCTCTCTTCATACACACTATCTGTTCCACCTACACATAGATCCTCAGCATGTACTTACACACAGTCTTAATCCCTAGGCTTTGTCTTTTCTGAAACATTTTGCCCTTTTCCTTCAGCCTATCCAAATGTCAATGGTAACTCAACACCTAGACTGACTTCCTTCATTAAGCTTTCTTCCATTGTTCCATCTTTCACTGATCTCTCTTCTTCAATGTTTTTTGGCTGTTACTGCCTATAGAATTTGTTTTAACATTTCATCCAACATTGATACAGGGCAGGCTATGATGCTCCATAGGTTCGTGTTTGTCTACAGAATGAGATTATTTTTTTAGAAGACTTTAGTATTTCTTTGCCTTTCTTCTCATCACAGGATTTTGATGCATACCTCTTGAATTAAAAACAAATAAGAAAAAATGAGTGACATCACAACAGATTTACTTTAATAAAATTTAGCAATAATAGCACTCTGATGAATAGTCTTAAACTTAAATAAAGTGGTCTTTCTGTTCAGCATAGGGCTACATTAATATACCAGCTATGTCCAAACAGATACAGCTGATATGTGGTTTAATTAGGTACCCTGATTAGTAAAAAAAATCTAGATGGCCAAATCAAATGTAACTATGTAATAGTAATTTAATAAGCCTAATTAATATTCCATGGAGATATAAACAAAATATCTTCATCATCACCATTTATCCATTTGTTATGTGAAATTATTCTTTTCTTCCTATTAATGTGAGTTATGTTCTTTCCTTTGTTGGCAAGGATGTCAAATGCCTAACTATAAATTTAGGGGTGAGACCTCTGACTACTATGCCTCCAAGATGCTCAGAAGAATGAGATATAAAGGAGATATAAAGGGATAGAACAGTCTGCTTATTTCCTCACCTCTTTCAATGACTAAGTAAAGCCAAGTTTCACTCCCTGAATCCAACGACCTGTAAATATGCTTTAAGGGCTGAAAATTAATCCATATCTCATATCTTACTATAGTTTTTATCCATATTAAACCCACTATGAATTGGTGTATTTGTTATGTTCCTTTTAAAATTAATTTCAAATTATATATTATCTATCCACACTGTAGCTTTTAAAGAAAATCATTTTTTAATTATGCTAGATTAATGATTGCTATATTTCCTGGTTAAGAATTTCACTTACTCCGAATGGAAATTAAATTATATGTTAAAATGAACAGCTTGTGTTTTGTAGAGAATAGGAGTCTGAGTTTGGTAACATTAGTCTTTGGGATATAGTGAAAGGCCTTATAACAAACACTGAATATTAAAATGTGCTCTTATTAATATCACTATTATTACTGTTTTTACCACCAATATGGCATCTAAAACTTCCCTAATAAATTTGCAAATGTTTTGATCTATCAAAATTGCTAACATTCCTGAATTTTGCTATTTTTCAGTTGGAATAGAAATACTATAAAAGAAATATTCCTTTGATTATTCTTGCTCAAACTGAGACTATCTGAGTATACTGAAACCAGAGTCACTTGAAGATAAATTGTCAGTTTCTTTTGGTAGAAAACAAAGATGTCATAACTAAGTTTTCTTAAACTTGTATCTTACTGATTCATAACTGCATCTGGAAGATTTGGATTCATGTGTTCCTGCTTTAAGGAATGAATATTATATATTTTGTTAATGTTGTTGATGTGATTTTATTGTCATTTAATAGATACAGTTTCAAAGTGTCTTGCTACAAAATATTGTCAGAACCATGGTTAAAGAAAATGTTTCTAAAATTAAGTCATCCTGTGCATACAGCAATATCTAACCAGTCTTTTTCCAACTTCTCTTTATCAAGCTCATTAGTAATTAATCAATATGAAAATATGATCCAAGAATTCATATTAATAAGAGCAAATTTTGGCAGGGTACATTACTGAGATTTTTAAAACTTTTAATTTGGAAATTGGTAATATTTACTTTGACTTTTTCTAGATAAAAATAATTGAGATTGGTCTATAGGTAAATAATTTAGCCATTTTATCTGTGTGTTAGAATACACTTGACTATTTTCTGAAGAAAACCTCAATTATGCTCGAGGCTTAGTGCAGAGATGATATAGACTATCTCATCAGATATCAGGTCATAGTATGTATATACAAAGATGTCACTGTTTTCTTCACTCACAGTATGGCAGCAGAAGTTAGCTGCACTCCAGGCTTCAGCACAAAATAGAATCTCTGACTGAATGTCTGAAGTGATTATCAGTGAGGATGTCTAATCATTTCACTAGATCATCTTATAATTATTTACATATTTAATTAGTTGTTTTAGTTTTCCTAAACCATCAGAAAGTCTTGTGGAATATTTATTTGGCCAAAAGGTGTGACTGTGTATCACCTTGCCTTGAAAAGAGTTGCTATGTGTTTAACACAGGATTGTCTTTATTTTGGACACATGGAAGATATTTTTTGGGTCTCAGTTTGAGAAAAAAACACTTCATCAGAACAATTTTTAAAATGTGGGAAATAGTAAAAGCTTATTATAACTGACTTTGTTCACCTTTTAACTTTGGCTGGTAGGAAGCTGAGATACAATTATTTACCTATTTCTAGCAACGTGTGGGATGGATTACTATACATTCTCTTAATTATTTCCTGATAGAGTTTTGTTTCCACATCCTCAATTTTACTTTGACCTGATTTCCACATCTGTTTGCTTTCTCTAAATCCTTTGGAAATAATATATCATTTGATAAAATCACTATTTAAAATACTTCATAAATTCCAAAGTGGATCAAAACTTAGTTTAGAGGGGTGCCTGAGTGGCTCAGTTGGTAAACCGTCTGCCTTTCTCTCAGGTCATGATCCTGAAGTCCTGGGATTGAGCCCAACATCAGGCTTCCTGTTCAGTGGGGAGCCTGCTTCACCCTCTCCCTCTGTCTGCTGGCTCAGCTCCTGCTTTTGCTCTCAATCTCTTATCTCAAATAAATAAAATATTAAAAAAACAAAAACAAAACCAAAAACCCCTCAGCTTAGAAATGAGGAAGAATCAATTCCAGTTAAGAGGGAGAAAGGAGAAATGACATCTGTGGAGTTCGAATCATGACAGGCATTCTTCTAATTGTGTCATAGTTTCACATAACCATCACCTCAACCATGTAAACCATTAAAATATTAGCTATTTTTACTGAAAACTTATTCTCCAAGTATTCATTTAAGTTCTTTACATATATTTAAAAATTTAACTCAAAAGTCTTCTGAAGTTGCAGTAGGATTATCCATAGACTCAAATAGGATAAATATCTTGGCTTAGATCATAAACTAGTATCTAGAGAAAAAGGATCCAAACCCAGATGTTCCAACTCCAGAGTGTCTAATCTTTTTTTTTTTTTTTTAAGATTTTTTTTTTTTTATTTGATAGAGATCACAAGTAGGCAGAGAGGCAGAGAGAGAGAGGAGGAAGCAGGCTGTCTGCAGAGCAGAGCCCGATGCGGGGCTCGATCCCACGACCCCAGGATCATGACCTGAGCTGAAGGCAGCGGCTTTAACCCACTGAGCCACCCAGGCGCCCCCAGAGTGTCTAATCTTAACATGCCATGCTTTTCCTTATTATCCCCCATTTAATCAGTAAGGAAGCTGTGGCTCTCTAAATCTGTAAATAATTTGATATAGCCCATGCATGGTGGGGCTTAGCTTCAGAGTCAATGTATTGGCAATAGTCTGTGCTTTCATTCTCTATATCACTCTGCCTTCCCAACACATTATATTCCAGGAATTACCGTATGCCAATGTTTCAAAAGTACCTTCCCATGAAACTTTAGTTACTGTAGTTATTTCAGTAAAACTTCCCAAGGTAAAGTTGGGAAATACTGAGTTAAACAGTCATCTATGCTTAGGAATAACTCAGAACCTTTAGCCTAATAATGCATTTTCCCAAATGTACTGACAATGAGTCATTCTCATTTCTTTTAACTAAGTATCTTCCAAGATGAGTAACCTATTTTGAAAACACTGATTTTTTTTCTGTATTTCAGATTATTTTATGTTTCTTAGGACTCAGGGAATTCTCAGTGGCTTCCTGAGGATTATACATAGAGCCTGGAGTAATCAAGCCTATTACACAATGCAATAATTTAGAATATGTGAATATTTAATCAGATGTCATGATTAAGCCAATTGAATTATCTGTTGATATAAGATCATTTTCTGATGTTTATGTAGTCATTAAAACAACAAGATTGGAATAAATTTTAGAGATTAATTTAAGTAAATTTTCTTGTATGTTGAAAGGATGAAAAAACAGCTACTAATGAAGCAATTCTCAAAGCGTGTAATGGGTGCTTTCTAGGGAAAGACACTAAGTCATATTATGTGAAAAACAGAGAAACAGTCTTCATTATATAAACCCAATTGTATTTCACCTTTACAAGTGAGTATTTCCTGTGAATGATCTCAAATCATCTTTTAAAAATGTCTTCCTTAAATTTAAGTCAATATCCTTTGGCCAGGCTTCTTATGAAGCTAAATTGATTATCTCAAACTTTAAAAATCTTTGCTAAGAACTCATTTATTTAGAAATACAAAATGTACAAAAAAAGACCTTACTTAAATATTACATAATAGTCATTGATTCTAAATAAGGAGCAAAAGAAAGAGGAAAAAGCAGAATGCTGACTGAATTTAAACTGAAAGATACTTTCTTAAAAAGTTAATGACTTTCTAGCCTACTACTTTCAACAACTACAGACTAAAATATAAATTAGTTTTAGTAAAATGAACTGAGTTCCTAAAAAATAAGATGTACAAATAACTAATATTATAGAATTGTATCTCATAGTATTAAATTTCCAGTTTGTTTCATTAATTTTAAACTTCGTGTACAATGAGAAGCATGCAAACAATGCTGAATTCATCATATGAACCCTGAATCAATAGGGTTCAAATTGATTTTTCTCTAGAAATGTTTTAGCTCTCATATTCTCAGGGAAAAATCTTTTGGTAGTAAACTAAACAGATGTTTCATCTGACCCATCGGCAACTTAGATTAATGGAACCGTACTAATTCTATTTAATTGACATATGACTTTAATTGTAACTTCCCTGGGCCTCAGTTTCTCTATTATGAAATGGCAATAATATTATGAGAATTATGTTAGAATTATATTGCTGCTTAACAAATTACCACAAACTACGTCACCATTTGTCTATAGGGGAGAAGTCTGGACACAGCATGGCTCGGCTGGTTTGGGCCTTAAAAGGTGTCAGCTGGCCTGGGCTACTGCTAGAGATCTGGTTAAGAATCTGCTTCTAAGCTCATTCAAGTTGCTGACAAAAATCAGTTCTTCTCAGTTGTAGGGCTTCACAATTTTAGGTGCCTGGTCCCCTTGGTCTTCAGAACCAGCAGCCATGCTTAATGCCTTTTCCCATGCTTTAAATCTCTCTGACTTTCTCTCCCTTACCTTTTCTGTTCTCTTTTCTTTTTTAATTAATAGAATTTACTTTTTAGAGCAGTTCTAGATTTATAGAAAAAGTGAGGTAGTACAGAGAGTCTCCATATACTCGCCTTCTTCCTAGTTTCCCCATTTATTAACATCTTTTATTAGTGTGATACATTTGTTATAATTAATGGACCAATATTATTGCTATTTACTATATAGTTAATTTTTATTAACTGAAGTGTATAGATTACATTGTTTACTATTTGTATTGTGGTATTGTTGTTGTTGTTTTGTACTGTAGTATTCTATGGGGTTTGACGAATGCATAATGTGATGTATCTGCCATTACCATTATCATATAAAATAGTTTCACCTCTAGGGGCGCCTGGGTGGCTCAGTGGGTTGGGCCTCTGCCTTCAGCTCAGGTCATGATCCCAGAGCCCCGCATAAGGCTCTCTGCTCAGTGGGGAGCCTGCTTCCACCTCTCTCTCTGCCTGCCTCTCCGCTTACTTGTGATATCTCTCTCTGTCAAATACATAAATAAAATCTTTAAAAAAAAAAAAAAAAGAATAGTTTCACCTCTTAAAAAAAAAAAAAATTCCTGTGCTTCACCTATTCATCCCTCTCCTCTTCTAATCAAACCTGTTAACCGCTGACCTTTTTACAGTCCCCATAGTTTTGCCTTTTCCAAAATGTTGTTATATTGAAATCATAGTTTGCATCCTTTTCAGATTGGCTACTTTCATTTAGTAATATGCATTTAAGGTTCTTCTGTGTCTTTTCATGGCTCGATAGCTTGACAGCACATTTCTTTTTAGTCATAAATAATATTCTATTGTTTAGATGTACCAAAGTTTGTTTGTCCATTCACTTACTGAAGGATGTTTTGGTTGCTTCCAGGTTTGAGCAATTATGAATAAAAGTGCTCTAAATATGGGTGTGCAGGTTTTTGTATAGACAGAAATTTTCAGTTCATGTGGGTAAACATCAGGTAGGATGATTGATAGATCATATGGTAAAGAATATTGAGTTTAGTAAGAAATCACCAAACTGTCTTCCAAAGTAGCTGCATCATTTTGCATTCTCACCATCAATGAATGAGAGTTTCTGTTGCTCCACGTACTTGCCAGCATTTGATGTCAGTATTCTGGATTTGAGCCATTTTGAAAGGTTTATAGTGACAGGGTAGATATTTTTAATTTTAATGAAATCTAGTTTATTAATTATTTCTCTACTGGAGCTTGCCTTTGGTGTTGTATTTAAAAGTTATCACCATACAGGGTGCCTGGGTAGCTCAGTTGGTTAAATGTCTGACTCGTGATTTCAGCTCAGGTCATGATCTCAGGATTATGAGATCAAGTCCCATCTCTGGCTCTGCACTGGGCATGGAGCCTGCTTAAGATTCTTTCCCTCTCCCTTTCCTTCCCAGCTTAAAAACAAAAAAAATTATCATCATACTCAAGGTACCCATAATTTCATGATCTGAGATGTTTGTTCAGAACTTACCTATATTGATTAGGTTTTGATTACTCCTTCGTCATTTTAATATAAAATTGCTATTAAATATAGCATAATTTGTATGTCTATATTAATATAAATATTTTCAAATTAAAGGGACTCCTCTTAAAGAAAATTAACTGAAATTAGTTATTTTTCAACATTGGTATGTTTTCTTAATATTTTTATAAAACTGTGGTAAAGTTTGGCAAGACTGAGATTAGGGCAGTTCACTTTTCACAGTAGTTACCAAGCTTGTCTGTTCATTGGAATGAGCTGGTGAGGTTTTTGAAAAGCACAAATTTGTTTAACCACCCACCCAAACCCAACCCTCACCTTTTTTTTCAAATAGGCTAGATCCCCAACATGGGGCTTGAACTACTGAGTTCAAGAGTCTCATGCTCTAGTGCCCAAGCCAGCCAGGGACCCCAAGCTTTTTAAGTTATAATGCCATGAAATGGAGCAGGAGAGTTATCTTTATTAAAAAATCTCAATTCATTTTGACTGAGTAGGTGTTTGAGAAACACTGCACTAAGGTTATTATTATTTAACATCAAGAGGAAGGAATTAGAAAAAACAATTAGTTACACAAAAGGTAAATTCATCAGTTCTCAGCTGTTTGGCCTGATCAATTTCTTGTATCTAATTTGACTGTAGTAGTTGAGGTCATGGGATTTTATTCCAAATGTTTTGAACTTTGTGTCTTATTTTTCATATTCTCTTTATCATATAATACTCAAGAAACCATGCAAAATACTTTAAGGTATTATTTCCTTTCCTGCACAGTATCCCATAAGGAGAGTGGCAAGGTAGTTTCTACATTTGTTTTAACAGGGCTGTATGGTTAAAGATTGCAGTCTTAGCATTGAGAAATTTCTCCTCCCTTTAACTGGGAAGAAAGTTCAGGGACTAAACATCCATTCCCAAATATGAAAAATAAATGTTAAGTTCTGTGAAACCTTGGAGAAAGTAGCATCTAGGAATGCAATGAGAGTATCATGTTTTTTTTCTCAATAATAGAAGCCTGAACTGAGAACCAATTTAAGTGCAAGGTGAACTTTAAAATGATCTGTCATATTCTCCTTTCTTTAATAGGAACTACAGACAGAGATAACTATGCCCAGAACAAAATACTAGAAACCTAACTTAACCCAAATCACACTCAGTAGTAGATGTATTTGGGGACATTGTTTAGATTGAATTATAATTATAATTATATAATATTTATATTATATTATAATTATAGTTATGTAACCTACAACATGGAAAGTGATACCATGAGGACAGAATCCTGAGTTTGATCACTTTTTAAAAAAGATTTTATGTATTTATTTCCAGAGAGAGAGTGAATACAAGCAGGGTAAGCAGTAGGCAGAGAGAGAAACAGGCTCCCTGCTAACCAAGGACTCCATCCCAGGACACTGGGATCATGACCTGAGCAAAAGGCAGACATTTAACTAACCAAGCCACCCAGGCATCCCAAGTTTGATCATTTTATCTTGCAAATGTCTATGAGTTCCAAACTCCAGACATTTGGTTATCTAACCAATGTGTATCACATCTGATAAAAGGTTCTGCATGAGAGATGGTGGATATGTACCAACTTAACAATTACCTAATACAAATGTATAACTTACTAGCTTATAGTAGACTTTTTATGCAAAAAAAATAGTGTAAAACAAGTAAATATTAACTTTTTATTATTATTTATTTACATTGTTTACATATTGTTTATATATGTAAATAACAAGTGTTCTTGTAGGTTACAGGTAGAGGAAGCATTCATGCAAACAGAGGAGAAGGCAAAGTACTCATGGAGACAGAGATTGGAGTCAAGTGGCCACAAGACAAGTAATGCCAATAGTCACCAAAAGCTAGAAGATGCAAGGAACAGATTTTCCTCTGCAGCCTCCAAAAGGCATTGGGCCCTACAGACATGCTGATTTCAGACTTCTGGCTTGGAGAACTATGAGACATTCATTTCTGCATTTTAAGCCACTCAGTTTTTAATATTTTGTTACCGTAGCCAAAAGAAACATCCTGGAAATAGCCTGGAACAAAAGAATTTGTTCTGTTTGGTAGGCATACAAAAATGCAAGAAACTTCCAACAACATCCATAACTCAATTTACATTGCCTTGACTTACAGAGAATTTTTCCATAAGTATGACACTCGGTCTGCCACTGAATTATATGATAAACAGAAGCTAGACCAAACCCATTCAATTTGCCTCATGGCATTTAATTAAGGATACTATCAACAGGACTCCAAGCAGCAGAATGAAGCAAGCCAGTCTCTGGTAAACATGGCCACCAAGGTACGAGACAAACCAGCTGAACAAAATCCATACATTATTAGTGTCTGCTTTGAAAAGACAGGTGGCTTTCTACTTAGGTTTCTGCATTGACATTTCAATACAAATAAATGTCAAATAAGTGAGTCAGTTATCTCTCCATAAATCTACCTTGAGTAAACAAGTGCAGCTCATCAGTCTTCTGAGGCTTCATAGTTAACTCTTGGTGTTTCTTTAATAATGTAAAGGTCTCTTAAGACTACATTTAAGGGGTGCCTGGGTGGATCAGTTGTTAAGCATCTGCCTTCGGCTCAGGTCATTATCCCAGGGTCCTGGGATCAAGCCCCCCCGCATCAGGCTCTCTTCTGGACAGAAGGCCGGCTTCTCCCTCTCCCTCTGCCACTCCCCCTGCTTGGGTTCCCTCTCTCACTGTCTCTGTCAAATAAATAAATAAAATCTTTTTTAAAAATGCTACCTTTAAGATGTAAACTGCAGGGGTGCCTGGGTGGCTTAGTGGGTTAAACCTCTGCCCTCGGCTTAGGTCATGATATCAGAGTCCTGGGATGAGCCCCACATGGAGCTCTCTGCTCAGTAGGGAGCCTGCTTCCCCCTCTCTCCCTCTGCCTGCCTCTCTGCCTACTTGTGATCTCTGTAGAATAAATAAATAAAAATATTTTTAAAAAGGATGCAAACTGCAGTATGTGTGTAAAATATGTGTAAATATTATACAAAATAGGATAAATATATAACATAATTATATAAAAACATCAATTATAAAATGTATAATAATTTTTGTATATAGTGTGAAGTAGGAGTCCAACTTAATTCTTTTGCAGGTGGATATCCAGTTGTCCTAAAATTATGTACGGTATTATACATGCACAATTTTGTGTAGCCACCATCTTAAGAAACTTAACTTGTAAGTTAACTTAACTAGTCTTAATGTAAATGGCCATGCGTGACTATTGGCTACTCTATTAGACAACACAGACCTAGATAAATATCACTTCATTGAATTACGTTTTTTTTAAAATGAAAGAAAGAAAGAAAAAGAAAAGAAAAAAAACCAAAACTGTGTTCTGTAAAAAATATTCTTGAAGAACAAGAGAAATATATATATTACTGTCCTGAAGATTTGAAGAAATTAATATGGGTTTCTGAAAATTATTTACTATTTGGACCAGAAGAATTTTTTTTTTATGATTTTATTTATTTGACACAGAGAGAAAGAGACAACAAGAGAGAGGATACAAGCAGGAGGAGTGGGAGAGGGTGGAGGTTTCCCGCTGCACAAGGATTCTGTTGTGGGGCTAGATCCCAGGACTCTGAGATTATGAGCTGAGCCGAAGGCAGACAGCAGATGATAACTACTGAGCCACCCGGTAGCCCCTGGATGAGAAGAAATTTTAAAACAAAACAAAACAAAAAACTTGTTATCCACAAAAAGATGAATGTGACAGAGAACAGAAGTCAACCTATGGATTAAAGATATTACTGTTATGGAAGGGTAAAAACTGGAAAGGACCAATAATGAAAGATAAAATAATTTAAAATAATCTCTCTTGAGACTTAAAAAATCATGAATATGTAGCTCAAAAGAACTCATTAAACTCTAGATCAAATTAATGAAAAGAGACACCAAGAAAAATTATCTTACTCTTTCTATAAAAGGTTAATGAAAATAATTCTACAGTCACTCAAATTGCCTACAAAAGAACAAAATCAAACTGTTAGTTTTCTATTTGCCATAAAATAGGAATGGGCTAACAGTGTTTATAGACTTTGGAAAGATAAGAGTTTGGTGACTCAGAAATTCTCTAAAAACATAGTTGGTTTTGATATTTCAAGAAAAGGGTAAATATTCACAAAAGTTTCAAGGGCTCAAACAATACTGGCCATGAATATTCCTCAAAAATAATGATTGGAAAATAAGAATTTAAACAAAATAAGAACAAAAATATAAAATTATTATTGAATTTGAAGAGTAAGCATTTAAAATAGTTAAATAAAATTTCATCTAAAAATTCATTTATTTGGAGACATAAATTTTATGGGAATAATGTTTAAATATAAATCATTAAGATGAGGTGGATATTAAGATATATGTGTACAAAAACAAGAGTGGGTAAAAATAAAAACATAGCAAATATTTCATTTTTTAATCCTATAGCTAAATAGGATAATAAATGTTAAAAATATTTTTGAAAATTTTAATGGGACAGGTGGGAGGGATAGGGTGACTGGGTGGTGGACCACTGGGGAGGGTATGTGCTGTGGTGACTGCTGTGAATTTTGTAAGACTGGTAATTAACAGACCTGTACCCCTGAAACAAATAATACATTATATGTTAATTTTAAAAAAAGGAAAATTTTAATGGGAATCATTTGTAAATAATTACTCTATAAACATTGGTAACATTAAAATTACTGGAGAAACATAAGACAAAATCAACACAGCAAAAGTTTAAAAAAATTGAAAAAGAAAATAAGGAAGCATGGAAATTAGAAAGAATTAGATCCAAGGGAAGTACAGGCAAGCATATCTATTATGATAATAAATAAAACTTTTCTTCCCCTGTTATAAAATAAAATAATCTTAAATATAAATTTACACTGCTTATATGAGCCAAACCTAAAATAAAATTTCTGAGAAATGTCAAAAATAAAACAAGGTGTAGTTTTACCAGATAAATTCAAATCAAATGTAAACAAGTATCATTATTAATTTTATGCAAAATAAAATACATATCAAAACACTAAATGAGGAAGAAGGTAATTATATACTCCCAAAAGATGCAATGTACAAAGAAAATGGAATATTGATGAAGCATTGTGCTTTAAGTAGCAAGAACATTAAGTGAAATAAGTCAGTCAGAGAAAGACAGATACTATATGGTTTCACTCATATGTGGAATTTAAGAAACAAAACAAACAAGCAAAGGGGGATATGAGAGAGAGAGAGAGGCAAACCAAACCACAGACTCTTAACTATAGACAACAAACTGATGTTTACCAGAAGAGAGGTGGGTGGAGGATGGGCAAAACAGGTGATGGGGATTAAAGAGGGCACTTGTATGAGCACCAGAAATGTATGGAAATGTTGATCACTATATTGTACACCTGAAATTAATATTACACTGCATTTTATTTTATGTTTTTAAAAGATTTATTTATTTATTTATTTGACAGACAGAGATCACAAGCAGGCAGAGAGGCAGGCAGAGAGAGAGGAGGAAGCAGGCTCCCTCCCGAGCAGAGAGCCCGAGCCCACTGAGCCACCCAGGCACCCCTACACTGCATTTTAACTAACTGGAATTTAAAAAGAACTTAAAAAGTAGCAAGAGCATTAAAAATATTAATAAAAATATAAGGAGACAGCACCAGAAACATAATTGTGTATTAATTTAACAGGACATTATTAGCTTTCTGACAATAGGTGGACAAAATAAGTGATGGCAGATGATTTCACATTATAGTTAATAAGGTTGCATAAAATTAATTTTTACCATAGTGAAAGCTCGTATTCCTGCAATAAGAAAGAAAAATAATAATTTTGAAATGTAAACACTTATAAAAGTGACAGAAAAGAGCTGAATACACAAGCTTGAAAAAGCAAGAAATCCCACTGACAATAGAATAATCGAAATTCCTCAACCATAATGGGAAATGGGTGGGAACTATATATAAAAAGAGAGAGAGAAAATCACATCCATTTACACAGGTTTAAAGGATCCTTTTAAAAGTGAAATAAATTTTAAGGACGGAAATTTACCTTAAATTTACTTATATGATTAATGAAGCCTCCATTAAAGTTCTAATTGATTTCTTTATAAAAGAACAGTTCTAGAATTAAAATTTTTAAAAATATGTCTTCATGAATTTTGAAGCAAAAGTGAAGAGGAGCACCTTCACCTATTATTCCAGATAATACTATGGTATTGCCCATGCCATGATACCATTGCACAAAGAAACAAATCAAGGGAGCAGAATAGGGGTTCTTGAAGAGAACATTGAAATATATTCTAAAATACTAATGTTAAGCAAGGAATGAATTAGTACATAAAAGATTTTTGGAAAGTCGACTATATGAAAATAACCAGGGGTGCCTGGGTGGCTCAGTGGGTTAAAGCCTCTGCCTTCTGCTCGGGTCATGATCCCAGGGTCCTGGGATCTAGCCCCGCATTGGGCTCTCTGCTTGGCGGGGAGCCTGCTTCCCCCTCTCTCTCTCTCTGCGCCTGCCTCTCTGACTACTTGTGATCTCTGTCTATCAAATAAATAAATAAAATCTTAAAAAAAAAAAAATGAAAGAACGAACCACACTTGACCCTTACCTTATAATAAACATGAAAATAAAACAAAATAACATTAAAATATTAATTAGAAAACATCAGGTTATGAAAACAAGATTCAACAGTCCTAATATTAAAAACTATATAACATACCTAAGTTTATGTAAAATATACATTTATATATAAATATATAAAAATAGAAATTCTATTATCACAAATGAAAATTAGAAAGTAGCCAAGGTTTCTACATGTAGAAAATTAGAAATGGTACATATAACCAATAAAACCACAAAAAATATGTCTCTCCTATCCATGGAAGTAAAAACTAAAACAGCAAAACATGATTAATTATCCTGATGGGTCCACCATAATCGTATAAAGCTTCAAAAGCAGCAGCAGAAGGCAGAAGAGTCAGAGAGATGGGACAGAAGAAGAGAAGAGAGATGAAACACAAGGGGTGTTCAAAGACAGTAGAAGCAAAAGAAGGACTCAGACTGTCTTTGCTCACTTTGAAGATGGACAAAAAGGCTCTAACCAAAAATTTGGGTGTCCTCTAAAAGCTGAGAGCCAACAGCCAGCGAGTTTTCTAGGACTTCAGTACTACAACTACACAGAACTGAATTTTTCCAACAACCTGAATGAGCTTAGAAATGTACCAGAACCACCAGAGAGAAACAGAGCCCTTTTAACGCCCTGATTTCAGTCTTGTGAAACCGGGAACAGAGAACCAGCTGAGCCACTGCCTAGACTTCTGGCCTACAGGACCTTAAGACAATAAATAGGCATTGTTTTGTGCCTCTCAATTTTTGGTAATTTGCTATAGCAGCCATAAGGAACTAAAAGATAAGAAAAATTTTTCTCCTGCTGATTTGTCAGAGATTAAACAAACAAAAAAAATCATTGCTGGAAGACATATTTAATATGGACAAAATATAAATTATTTCAGATTTTTCTGAAAAACATCATGCTAGCATGTATACAGAGCTTTAAAGATGTCCATATTCTGTAACGTGCTATTTCTGTCTTTAACAATCTACCGTAAGGAACTAATTAGAGCTAAGGACCAAAATTCAAATATAAGGGTATTATTCATAATAGCGAAACATTTGGAAATCACCTTTACTCCCAAATTAATAAATGATCATAACTCATATGTCGAACTATCATTAAGGCAATAATATCATACTACCAGAAATGACTTAAATGTATTGATATACCCAAAAAACAGTTCCAAATGAAAACATGTGCTTCAAAAATAAATAAAACCTCTCCTTCTCTTTTTCAGTCTCTCCTACCTACCCATACACACACACACCAGAGCAATGAAATCATACCACATATTAAATGCTTATGTAAATTTTTAAAATTCACTTCTTTTAATTCCAGTGTCGTTAACATATAGTGTTATATTAGTTTCAGGTGTACAATATAGTGACTCAGTGGTTTCATATATTATTCATTGCTCATCAAGGTAAGTGTACTCTTAATCCCCTTCACATATTTCACCCAACACCCAACACCTCCCCTCTGGTAACCATCTGTTCTCTCTCTCTAGTTAAGAGTTCATTTTTTGGTTTCTCTTTTTTTACCCCCTTTGTTCATTTGTTTTGTTTCTTAAATTCCACATATGAGTGAAATCATATGGTATTTGGATTTCTCTGACTGGCTTCTTTCTCTTAGTATTGTATTCTTTAGCTCTATCCATGTTGTTTCGAATTTAGCTCCATCCATGTTGTTTCGAATGGCAAGATTTTATCCTTTTTTTATGGCTGAGTAATATTGGATTATATATCTATCTATTGATCATAAGATCGAATAGATGGACAAAGAAGATT
This sequence comes from Taxidea taxus jeffersonii, assembly GCA_003697995.1. Classification (NCBI taxonomy): domain Eukaryota; kingdom Metazoa; phylum Chordata; class Mammalia; order Carnivora; family Mustelidae; genus Taxidea; species Taxidea taxus. Next base: position 276,823 of record RCUC01141342.1, on the reverse strand, counting down.
AGGTATCAAAAGCTCTCAGTTTTCCCATGGAGGATGATGTTAGCTGTGGGTTTTTCAAAGATGGCCTTTATTATGTTGAGGTGTGTTTCCTCTAAACCTACTTTATGCAATGTTTTTTATCATGATTAGATGTTGCACTTTGTCAAATGTTTTTTTCTGCATTTATTGCGATGGTCATATAGTTTTTATTTTTTCTCTTATTGATGTGATGTATCATATTGATTGACTTATAAATGTGAACCACCCTTGCATCCCAGGAATAAATCCCACTTGATCATGGTAAATGATTCTTTTAATGTATACTGGATTTAGTTTGCTAATATTTTATTGATGGTTTTTGCATCTTTATTCATCAGAGATATTGGCCTGGAGTTCTCTTTTTTTTGTGGGGACTTTATCTGGTTTCTGTATCAGAGTCATGCTGGCCTCATAGGATGAATTTGGAATTTTTCCTTCCTCTTTCATTTTTTGGAAAAGTTTGAGAAGAATAGATATTATTAACTCTTCTTTAAATGTTCTGTAAAATTTGCCTGTGAAGGCATCTGGTCCTGGACTTTTGTTTGTTGGGAATTTTTAATTTTTATTTATTTATTTTTTTTTTAAAGATTTTATTTATTTATTTGATAAAGATGACAAGTAGGCAGAGAGGCAGGCAGAGAGAGAGGAGGAAGCAGGCTCCCCATGAGCAGAGAGCCCAATTCAGGGCTCGATCCCAGGACTCCAAGATCATGACCTGAGCTGAAGGCAGAGGCTTTAATCCACTGAGCCACCCAGGTGCCCCTGTTGGGAATTTTTTGATTACTGATTCAATTTCTTTGCTCATAATTGGTCTGTTCAAATTTTCTACTACTTCTTGCCTCAGTGTGGGTTATATGTTTCTAGGAATTTGTCCAATTCTTCTAGGTTGTCCAAGTTTTGGCATATAATTTTTCATTATTTTCACAAATTTTCATTATTTTCTCATTTGTATTTCTGTGGTATAAGTTGTTATTTCTCCTTTTTCATTCAGTGTGTGTGTGTGTGTGTGTGTGTGTGTGTGTGTGTGTGTGTCTGGGTAGATGTTTATCAGTTTTGTTGCTCTTTTCAAGGAATTAGCTCCTGGTATCATTAATCTGTTCTCTTGGTTTTTTGTTTGTTTGTTTGTTTGTTTTATTTGTTTGTTTCTGTGTAATTTATTTCTGCTCTAATCTTTATTATTTCCTTTCTTCTGCTAGCTTTGGGTTTTGTTTTTTCTTTTCTAGCTCTTTGAGGTGTAAGGTTAGGTTGTTTATTTGAGATTTTTCTTACTTCTTGAGGTAGGCGTGTATTGCTATAAACTTCCCTCTTAGAAGCAATTTTCTGTGTCCTAAAAATTTTGGACTGTTGTGTTTTCATCTCCATTTTATTCCATGTAATTCTTTTTTTTTTTTTTTAACAAAAAAAACACAGAGTTTATTCATTTATTCCACGGACTTGAGCCTGGTTTAACATTTAAAAACCAAACAATATTAAAAAAACCAGAATATTAATAAGCAAAACAAGAAAAAAATCACACAATCATTATCAATTCCATATTGATAGAATAAAAAGTAAACTCTAAAATAAATAACAGGAATAGAAGGAAATGCCTTCAACTTCTTAAGGAACATCTACAAGAAATCTACTCCTATTCAATATAGTGCTGGGAATCCTAGCATTGCAATAAGTTCAAGAAAAAAAAATGAAAGGCATATATATGGGGAAGGGTAAAATAAACTGTCACTATTTGCAGAAAACGTAATTGTCTGCATAGAAAATTTCAAGAAATCTACCAAAAAAGCTCCAGTAATAAATGAGTTTAGCAATGTGGTAGAATACAAAATGAATACACCAAACACAGTTCTATTTGTACATACTAGAAATGAACAAAACATGAACAAAATTAAAAATATATTACTATTTATAACTGCTTACAAAAAGAAAAGAAGGCATAAAGGAAAGGAAGGGAAAGGAAGAAGGAAGGAGGGAGGGAGGAATTTTACACAGTATCTACTGGACTTATACACTGAAAACTAAAAACACAGATGATAAAAAAAATCAAAGATCTAAATAAATGCATAGCCATAACATATTCATGAATCAGAAGACTCAATATAATACTCTTCAATTTAACACATATATTTATTTGAAATTATTTTAATTTATAACAAAATCCCTGAAAGATATTTGTAGATTTCACAAGATTTTAAAATGCATATGGAAAGATTAAAAAAAAAAAGAAAAAAACAATCCTACTATATTTCAGTTCTTATTAAACAGATTCAGTAATCAAGACCATGTGGTTTCAGTAGAGGGCTTCACATACAGATCAGTGAAATAAAATAAAGAACCCATTAATAGACCCACAGAAGTGTGGCCAACTGATTTTTACAAAAGTGCAAAAATTCAATAAATAAAGGATAATTTTCTTAACAAATAGGGCTGCAGCAGTTAAATATTATATTAAAAAAGTCAACCTAAATTTCATATCTTATACAAAAGGAACTCAAAAAGGGTCATAGATTTAAATGAAAAATGTAAAACTGTAAACTTTTAAAGAAAACATAGGAGAAAATCCTCAGAACCTTGACCTTATCTTTTCACTTTCTTATATTATCCTTTCATGAACCAAGTTTTTAATTTTGATAAATCCAATTTATTTTTTGTTTCAGTACTTGTACTTTAGATGTCCTAAGAAAACACTGCCTAATCCAAGGTCGCAAACATATGCCACATGTTTTAAGATGTATATAGTTTTAGCAGTTAATTTTAGTTCTTTGATACATTTTGAGCTAAATTTGGTATATGGTAGGAGGTAGAGGTCCAATTCCACTTTTTAACATAGATATCTAATTGTCCCAGAATTGTTTATTTAAAAAAAAATCCTTATTTATCTTGGCACATTTGTCAAAAAGCAATTGACTGATAATTCATAGATTTCTAGATTCTCAATCCTAATCCATGGATCCAGATGTCTGATCTTATGTTAGTATCATACACTCTTGATTACTGGAGCAAGTCTCCCAACATTTTTTTTCAAGATTCTTTTTTCTAAAAAAGCCAGCTAGAAATTTGATAGGAATTACATTGAATCTGCAGATTCATTTGGAGAGTATTCCCATTTTAACAATACTAAATCTTTGAATCCATGAACATGGGATGTTTTTCCACTTGTTTAGATATTCTTCACTTTTTACTGAGGTACAATGGATATATACTAGTTTCAGGTATACAACTTAATGATTCAATATTTGTATGTATTGTGAAACGATCACCACAGTAAGTCTAGTTAATATCCATCACAACATATAGTGACAAAATGATGTGGAGTTTTAAAATCTGATTAATTTCTCCTTCATTTTTGAAAGACAGTGTTACGGGATACAGAATTCTTAGGTGAGTCTTTTTTCTTTGAGGATTTTGAATATGCCCTCCAACTGTCTTTTATCCTTTATGATGTGTATAGATTTGATAAGTCAGCTGTTAATCTGAAGATTTTTGCATTCTGTTTTAAAAAATTCTTTCTGTATTTGGCATTCAATATTTTTATTATGAAGGGTTTTTTTTAAGTTTTTATTTCAATTCCAGTTAGTTAATATACCGTGTTATCTTGGTTTCAGGGGTACAATACAGTGAGTCCATACACAAATTTTATATACCACCTGGTGCTCATCATGACAAGTACACTCCTTAATCCCCATCATCTAATTAACCCACCCCCTCACCTGTCCTCTGCTGACCATAAGTTTGATCTCTATAATTAAGAGTCTGTTTCTTGGTTTATCTCTCTTTTCCCTTTGTTTGTTTCTTAAATTTCACAAAAGAGTGAAACCACATGGTACCTTTCTCTGACCGTTTTGATTCACTTAACATTATGCTCTCTGGTTCCATCCATGTCATTGCAAATAACAAGACTTCATTCTTTTCAATGGCTGAATAATATTCCATTATATGTATAAATATATGTGCTAGTAATATGTAATATAAATACATATGTATATTTAATATAAAATAATACATAAAGAAAAAGTATACATATGTGATATCTCACATCATCTTTATGCATTCATCAACTGATTATGAAGTGCTGATCCCTTTGAGTTTACCCTACTTGTAGTTCATTGAGTTTTGGGGATTTGTAGATTAATGGTTTTCATCAAATTTGGGGAGTTTTCACCCTTTTTTCCTCCAAATATTCTTTCTTCCCCTTTTCCTTCCCTCCTTGTAGGACTCCCATTTTACATATGTTGATATATTTGTTGGTGTCTCACAGGTCTCTGAGACTTAGTTCATTTTTTTTTAATTCTTCAGATTGGATAATCTCAATTTATATTCAGATTCCTAGTTATATTTGTTCACTTCACTCTGGTGTTGACATTCCCTGGTGAATTTTTTATTTCAGTTACTATAATTTACAACTCCAGAATTTATATTTGGCTCTTTTTAAAAATACCTCTTTCTTCAGTATTTTGTGAGACATCTTTCTTACATTTTCCTTTATTTCTTTAGACGTGGATTCTCCATAGTTCATTGGACCTATATAAATTCAATGTGTATGCTTCCTCAGAATAGTTTTATTGATTGCTTTTTTTTCTGTGTATTGGCCGTACTCTCTTTTTCACTGCATGTTTTGTATATTTTTGTTCAAAAGTGGACACTTTATATAATGTGAAAACTCTGAAAATCATATTCTCTAAACCTCCCCCAGGTTTGAACTTGTTGTTTATTTAGTAACTTTTGTCAATTAATTCTGTATTCTTTATTGTGTGTGGCCAGTGAAGTAATTGTTTGATTACTTAGTTTTCAGTGGTTGATGGAATGGAGATTTCCTTAAATGCCTGGAACTAATAAGTCTCCCAATCTTTGTCAGCAGGCTTTTTCTGTATGTTGAGGTAAATTTTCAACAGTCAGCCAGGCAGTTGACCACTTTTCTTTGGCATTTAGTTCCTGCTTCCACACGGCCTCAAGGTCAATCAAAGGTGAAGAGTAAGGGCTTCTCGGGTCTTTTCTGACCATGTGCATAGCCTTACATGTGCTTTTTGGATATTTTCAAGGACCATGTGGGCATCTAATTCCCTAGCTTTCCTTTCAGTCTCTGGGTTAGTTCGTTGTATTTCCCACATCCATTGACTCAGGCAGCTCCAAGTTTAAGCAATTACTTCTAAAATTTCTAACGTGGAAAACATATAATTCAATAGCAAAAACAACAAATAACACAATTTAAACAATGGGCAGAAGATCTAAATAGATTTTTTTTCAAAAGAAGATATATAGATGGACAACAGGTATGTTAAAATATACTCAACATGATCAATCATCAGGGAAATGTAAATCAAAGTCATAATGAAATATCACCTCACACCTGTTAGAAGAGCTCTTAAAAATAAAAAAAAAAAAAGAAAATAAAAGAAATAAGAAGTGTTAGCAAGAATGTGAAAAAAAGGAAAACCTTACACACTGTTGGTGGGAGCATAATTTGTTGCAGTCATTATGGAAACTAGTATGGAGATTCCTCAAAAAATTAAAAATGGAATTACCATATGATCTAGCAATTCAACATCTGAGTATTTATACAAAAACACTAACACTAACTCGAAAAGGTATCTGCATTTCCATGATCGTGGCAGCATTGTTTACAACAGCCAAGATATGGAAGCAACACAGTGTCCATCAATGGATGAAAAAGTTGCTTATACATATACACAAGGGCATATTATTGAGCCATAAAAAATGAAATCTTGTGATTTGTGTCAACATGGATGGACCTAGAGGGTATTACGCAAGATGAAATAAGTCAGACACAGAAAAATAAATTCCATATGATCTCTCTTATATGTGGAATCTAAAGCAACAACAAAAAAACAACTTACGGATACAGAGAACAGGTGGAGGCTGGAGGCAGAGGGGAGAAACAAGTAAAAGGAGTCAACAGATACAAAGAAAAAATACAAAAACAAAGCAACTATGACACCAAAGAAAAATGGAGAAATGGGAGTCATAGGGAAAAAAAATTTTTTTTCAACAAATCCTCCCAGGGAAAAGGCTTTATAGACTGGGAAAGCTCTGGATTAGGTCTGCTAAAGATAAATTTGCAAGCAGGGTTTCCTAAAAAATCACCAGATGAAACAATGACCATTCTCTGGAACTGAGACTATAAAGGAACCTTAATGCTGTTCTGTTCCCTTCAGTGCTGGTAGGCTGATGTCTTTCAGTATGATTGCAGACTAAAGGTTTCAAGGCTACTGGGCAGCTGGAGATAGGGTAATAGAAACAGGGCAAGTTACAAAGTTTACTATTATTACCAAGACTCAGTTGATTTTCTTGAATAAATGTTCCCCCAGCCATCTATAAGCCTTTGGTTAATTTCCAGTTTTCAAAAAAAAAGTTGTTTTTGGAAAAAAGTGTTCCACTTTCCTTCTTTGTTTTTATGGAGGAAAAAATCTTTAGGGGTTCCTTATTCTACATTCCCAGTTATATCCTTCGGGCACTTGTATTTGACAAAGTTCTTCACAGGGTTCTGGCACATAGTCCTGGGTCAATACCACCATTCAGAAAATTCCTATTAAGATGCAGTCTGGACATAAGCATACATCCTTTTCATGCACATCTGGCAATTGCTCCTCCCTGCCCGCCAGAACACTAGAACTCTCTGAACACAGAGACACAGGTACAGGTACGGCCATAACACAGGCAACATTTTGTTTGGCAGTAGGGAGTGAATGCAGGAACACATCCTCATCTTCAGTACTGGGAAGTCCTTAAATATTGAACATAAAGGAATGGAAGGCCAGCTCCCCATCTTCTCAACGACTAACTGGATTGAAGCAATTTGTGCTTGCACGTCCAGGATCTGCAGGAGACTCAGGAAGAAGTAGACGGTGAGCGGCTGCGAGTCGTTGGCCACGGGCCTCTCCAAGGGGTTGTAGTTCTTGACCAGCTCCTTGTAGAACTTCCTCTGGAACTCCCCTTGCAGGGACACGTGCAAGAGCGACGCGGCCAGCGCCAGCCAGACCGACCGGCGCATGTTGAGACTCAGAGCTGCCACGGGCCGGCGTGCCCCTCGTCTTGCTCGTGGGCCGGGGCCTGCGCCTGCGGCCGTGGAGCCGCCTCTATTCCATGTAATTCTTGATGTCTTCTTTGAACATTTGGTTGAGCCATTCATTGTTTAATAGCATGTTATTTAAGCTCCTTGTCTATGTGCTCTTTCCCAATTTTTTCTTGTGGTCGATTTCTAGTTTCATACGCTGTGGTCAGAAAAGATGCATGGTATGACTTTGATCTTTTTAAAATTTTTTGATTTTTTTTGTGTCCTATTATATGATCCATTCTGGAGAATGTTCCATGTGCTTTTGAAAAGACTGTATTCTGTTTTGGAATGGACTATTCTGATTATAGCTATTAAATCCATCTGGTTTAGTGTATCATTCAAACCCACTCTTTCCTTATTGATTTTCTCTTTGGATAATCTGTCCATTGATATATCTGGGATATTAAATTCCTCTACTATTATTGTATTAGTTTTGATTAGTTCCTTTATATTTGTTATTAACTGTTTTATGTATCTTGGGTTCCCATGATGGGTACATAGATATTTACAATTGTTATTGTAAGAATGACAGCATTCCTGGATAGAGTATTCTTGGTTGTAGATTTTTTTCTTCCTGCACTTTGAATATATCATGCTACTCCTTTCTGGCCTTACGTCTCTGCTGAAAAATACACTGATAGCCTTATGGGACTTTCCTTGTATATAACTGTCTATTCTCTTGCTGCTTTTAAATTTTTTCTTATATCATTACTTTTTTGCCATCTTAGTTAATATATGTCTTGGTGTGGACCTACTTGGGTTGATTTTTTGGGGGTATCTCTGTGCCTCTTGGATCTGGATATCTGTTTCCTTCTCCAGCTTAAGGAAGCTGTGCTGTTATTTCTTCAAAGAAATTTTCTGCCCCTTTTTTCTTTTCTTCTAGGAACCCTATAATGTGAATGTTATACCCTTGATGGAGTTACTAAGTTCCCTAAGTCTATCCTCATTTTGCATCATTTTTTTCCCTCTCACCTGCTCAGCTTGATTACTTTCTATTACTCTGTCTTCTAAATTGCTAATTTATTCCTCTGCTTCCTCTAGTCAGCTATTTATTCCATCTAGTGAATTTTTGATTTCATTTGTTGTGTTCTTCATCTCTGATTGGTTCTTACTTATCTCCCTGATGTCCTCCACTCTTTTCTCAAGTCTAGTGAGTACCTTTGTGACCATTATTATAAATTCTCTATCAGGCGTTTTACTTATATTTGTTTCCCGTAGGTCTCTTGCTATAGTTTTGTCTTGTTCTTTCATTTGGGACGTATTTCTCTGTCTCCGCATTTGTCTTAGCGTCTGTGTCTGTTTCTATGCATTAGGAAAGTCAGCTACCTCTCTTGCTCTTGAAGTAACAGCCTTGTGAAGAATAGGTCCTGTAGTGTCCTGTAGCACAGCGTCCCCTGGTCACCAGAACCTGGTGCATCAGGGGGTGTCTCCTATGTGTGTTGTTTGTTCCTTGCTATTGTATCCTGTCTGCCTTTTCCTCCAGTTGTTGCACAAGCTCTCTTCCTGTTGTGGGCAATATTTGGTCCCCAGCTGGGATAGGGCATGCAGCTTAACAAGGTGTGCTGGTCTGCTTACAAAATGAGACCTGTGGGTACTACCTCTGGGACTAGTCCAGCCTCTGTGGATCCATAAAGCACACATGGGCAATGAGTGCAGTTTTAACAAGGTGCATTTCAGGCTTCCACGGCCACCACTAGGACCACGGCCCTATAAAATGCAAGGGTCAGGAGACTTGGTGTTGGTATGGTTTGTGCTAGTCTTTTGAGAGGGAGGGCATCTTGAGGACTAAGGCAAATGTGACTGGGAAGGTGGATCCACCAAAGTGCTGGGTAATTGGGCTTGGTATAAGTAAGTTAGGTACTAAATGTTGGCCCACACTGGTTCCAGAAGGGGGCCATGTATTTATACTTGGGAGTGGGAGAGGGAAATGGTAACTGCCAGCTTCTTTGTTCCTGGAGAAGTCCCTCCAGTGAAACCTGCCCCTTGGGATTTTCCAAACTGCTGCTTGTATACTGTAATCCCCAGGAGGTGTTTGTGGCACTTTCTCTTTAAGGGCAAGAACTCAGCTTCCTGTTGCCCTCCAGGCTCTCCCAGAATTGAGTCCACTGATTTTTTTAAAAATTCCTGGCTTTATGAATGGCCAAGCTTCCAGAAGGAAATGTAGATACAATTAAATGTCCATATAATCTGCCTCCAGTTAAGGGATACTTGAAATGGGCTGAGTGTAATATTCCTCCATAAAGTTCCCAACTATCTTCATTTCATGTTAATGTCTTGCTAGAGGGAAAACAACCTTAACTTGACAATAGCAAGGCCTCTGGTATCCTGCCAATCTTCTTTAGCGTATGAAAGTTCTTTCTCAAAACCTCCCATTTTCCTTACCTCCCCCAATGCCATAGTATGTAATCAGCCACCCCCCACAACCCTGGTGCAGCAGGTCTTTCTGCCCATGGGTCCTGTCCCTGTGCTTTAATAAACCACCATTTGGCACAATGAATGAATGAATGAATGAATGAATGAATAAATTAAATATTTTTTTAAAATCCTGGCTTTAACTCTTGCTGGTTGTAAGGACTCTGCTTTGAAAGTCAATTGTTATGGGGATTCATCTTCCCTGGATGGGATCCTTAGTGTTAATAGTCTGCTTCTCTCCCTTTTCTGTGACTGTGACTCCCTCCCCATGCAGACAGCCAAGGTCTGTGTTTTGTTTTTTTTTTTAATTAACATATACTGTATTATTTGTTTCAGGGGCACAGGTCTGTGATTCATCAGTCATACACAATTTAGAGCACTCCCCATAGCACTCACCCTCCCCAATGCCACTCCATCCCCTCAACCCCCTTCCCCTCCAGCAACCCTCAGTTTGTTTCCTGTGATTAAGAGTCTCTTATGGTTTCTCTCCCTCTCTGGTTTCATCTTGTTTCATTTTTCCCTCCCTTGCCCTATGAACCTCTGTCTTGTTTCTCAAATTCCTTTCAGTGATTTCATATGGTAATATGAAATGATTTCAGTGAGATCATATGGTAATTGTCTTTCTCTGACTGACATATTTCGCTTAGCATAATACCCTCTAGTTCCAACCACGTCGTTGCAAATGGCAAGATTTCGAGATGGGGGGGTTGATGGCTGCATAATATTCCATTGTGTTTATATACCACATCTTCTTTATCCATTCATCTGTTGATGGACATCTAGGCTCTTTCCACAGTCAGCCAAGGCCTGTTTAACTGCCCACTACCTTTAGTTGTGAAGTTTGTTCTGCCAGTTTTCTGGTCATTTTCTGGGTTATTTACACTGATGTGACTGTTATCTAGTTGTATCTGTGGGAAGAGGTCAGCTTAGTGTCCTTTTATCCTGCTATCTTCTTAGCCTATACTTATGTAATTTTTTAAATACTTATGTAAATTTTTAAAAAATGGAAAATGAAGTAGTAGTATGCCAGAATTAACATCAAACATATCTGTCACATCATTGATGGTAAATGGGTTTAAGGCACTTATGGGAAGAAAATATGTTTTAGTTCTATCACTAAATAAGACACCATTCTTTTTAGAAGAGACAAATCTAAACTAAAGTAATTCATAAAGCTTAAAAATAAAAGGGTATACTCCAAACCCATGAATATACACCACTAAGAGTGAACCTTAAGATACACTGTGGATATTAGGTGATTATGATGTGTTAATTTAAGTTCATACTTGGTAAGAAAAAAAAATGTACCATTCTAGTAAGTGATGTTGATAATTAGGGAGGTTTTACATGTTGGGGTCAGGGAGTAAATGGGAGATCTCTGTACTTTCTTTTTCATTTTGTTGTAAACCTAAAATTCTTCTAAAAATAGTTTTAAAAAATAATAAAAGAGTATACAGAAATAGAGTGATAAATATAAAACAAAACAGAGCAGTTTCCAATATAAATATTGATGTTCAAGCTAGAAAGTACTGAATAAGAAGAGCATTCTGAAATATTTCTATTCACTGTACATTTTTGCTCTTGAATATCTATACATGGAGTGCCATAGTTGCAACATTCAGAAAGCAGAAATTGTAAGAGATAAAAGGAGAAATCAATAAGAAAGCATAGTAGGAGACTTAATGCATCTTTATCAATGTAGTAAAATATCAAGGGGGCAGAAATAAATAATGCTACAGAAGGCATAGAGCAGATACAGACAACTAAGCGCATATGCATTGTTCCCTGAAAAGGAGAATGTAATTTCTTCTTAAGTTCCTGGGGAACAATCGCAAAGAAAATAAAAAGATATATTAGAGGCCCAAAGTCAATAAAGCTTTTACAAAAGATTGCAATGCAATAAAACTGGAAATTAATGACAAAATAAAAACACAAAAAACTCTTCTATTGAGAAACTTTTAAAAAACTAATTCATATAATTTGTTGGAAAAAGAAGAGTAGAAATAAGGACTTTAGAGTGATTGAACATAATGATGAAAATACTGTATAAGTGAACATGTGGAATATAGTTAAAATTGTGTTCAGAGAAAATTTTTAAGTAATTAAATAAATAAAATGAGAGTGAACACAAAGGAACATTAAACACAAGCCCCCCAAAAGAATAAAATAAAAGAAAAAATATGAGGGAAATAATGACAATAGACCCACAAATTAATCATTAAACAAATTCATCACATCTGAGAGAAAATGAGTTAGAAGTCCTGCATTCTTATATATAGTTTCTTGGCAAGTCATTTTACTACTTTTATTGCCTATTTTTGTCTGAAACTTCCTTCAAAGTAAAACTTTATTCCCTGGAAACACTCCCCTCACTTTCCCTGGTTATAATGCCAACGTGCAGCTCTGCATTCGGATCAGCCTTTCCCAGGGAAGTAGTGAGTGCTTAAGGAGTGTGATTTGAAAGGTGCCAATGTGGCTTCCGACCCCGAACTTCTCTTTTATGGGCTGAATTCTACTTTTAGTAATTTATTCCACTGGGTGACAGCAGTGCATACTTGAGAGATCATGAGGAAGGAGGGTAAGGCATTAAAATGAAGAACTGGGAAATGAAAGAGCTCCAGTGGCTTGACAAAATCTTCTTTCCAAAGCTGCTAATTGATAGGCCCACATACATCTGTTTAGAAATAATTGGCTCGCGTATCCATTCTGAAGTGACTAGGTAGAAAATTAGTCCTGAATTCCCAGTGCTTATCACCTTCAATCTGGTTAGTCAAATCACTAAATCTCATCTGTTTAGAATTTTAGGAAAATAGAAGCTGCATTTACCTGTAATTAAATGTTTTGGTGTTATCTCTTGCCAGAACAGACCTGGCGGCACTCTGGAAGGAGCCATTTGAATATTAAATCTTCTAACTTCTCCAGAAGGTAGCCTTGATTTGTTATTTTAATCATAAATTTTTTTCTCACATTTTTACTGAGGAGTAAAATAGCTAAAGCGTGCCTCAGAAAATGTTCATGTATGGGAGGGACAGATATCTTAGCTTTAGAGAGGAACAGATATCTTAGCTTATGATATAATTTTTCTTGAAGGATTAATTAGAGGTCTCCTAAACTGAAGCTATTATTGACTTTAAAATAATCTTATTTGTAAAAAAGAAAATGCAGTTTTGTTCCCACTATTCTAGCCATTACTATGAGATTTGAGGATAAATCCTCCTTTCTGAAAACATTTATGTGTTTATAAAATCCCCCATCTAGGCTGATAATTTAATAGATTATCTGAAATATGTTTTTGTATTCATACTTAATAAAAAGAAACGGATTTGTTTCTGTTTTCGATGCAACCCAAGTGAATATTACATAGAGTAAAATAATATATATCAATTATCTTCAGGTTATGTAATAATTTTAATTATACACAAATGGCTGAGTTCTAAGGAATATTGAATTGTTCAAATGATTTTTTTTAAACTACTACAATATGGGGATATTTCGATTTGATCTGCTTATTTTGATTACTGTTTAAAAAATCAACCTGCATAGAAGCAACTCAGGGATATAAAACTAAAAATGATTCTCTATGTTAATTATACCATAGAAATTAAGAAGTAAGACCTTTTGGAAACTTGACTACTCTTTGGTCAAGAATAATGATCTAAAGGAATAGACTAGGAGAATAAAAATTTATTGTAAAATTGTACTTCCGATTTCCATTGCTGAAATGAGACATACTATATAATATAAATAAAAACAATAAAATATTTCATAAAAGATATAATAGTTTATTCTCTCCCATTTAATATTATTCTCATTCCTTTCCTTAAAAAATGTGGATTATCTTCAAAAGAAACAATGCGTCCTCTTTATATTCTATGTCTCTACTTTGTTTGTTGCATTGCTTTGGGATATTTCAACCAAGAATAATTCTTTACAACATAAAATTAGTCAAAATAAGTAACTTATAATGAGCCTTCTAACTTCCTTACATTTATGATACATTATTCCTTCACTAATACCAAAATCACTGAAAAGGAGAAAGACTGTATCATTTATATCAGTCATAATTATCCAATTGGTACCACTTTTAGTCAATCTGCATATGCCTTTAGTTGTTTTAGTTTATTGGCCATCAAATATCTATCAATTTTTATACATTAATATACCATAATATCATGACATGCCAGAATATCAAAGTTTCTTAGAATGGGGATCTACTTATCTGGTACAACTTGAGCTTGGCAGACGGTGTTCTAAGTAATAGTAATGGTAACAATAAACATCTCTGGAGCATAAACTCCCACTCTTTAAGCTTTCACTCATTTTTATTAAATATTCTCCCCAGACACAATCTTCTTTAATGCAGGTACTGTGGAGAGCCTAGCTTCTAGAGTGTTGATTTAAAGAATCTTTAAGGACTCTCATTTGAATTTGAAAAAGTTACTTATAACTGAGAAATGGCAAATGGAGATTACATGTATGATATGTATAAGTATCAAATGAAATATACTTTTTGTTTTCACAAAAAGGTAAATGCTTATTTTTAGGTGAACTATTTTGCCACTTAATTTTTAGTGCCCCAGACTCTAAATAAAGGCAGGGGGCTGGGGGAATTCAGGGAAAGAACATAAGGAAGGAAATGAGGCAAAGTCAGAAGGAAGAATGCAAAGAAATATATCTTGGGAGAAGCAAGTAAGCAAAGTAAAAATTTCACCTAATTCCTAATCCAACTGGAGTTAGCCTTGTGTAGAGTTATATCAAATAATAAGAGAAACACATTGGTCAGAACCTGAATTGTGTTGATTAAACCAATGAAAATTAGTCATCTCCATCCTTTTTGTTCATGACTGTCATTATGGTCAAATGAGAGTGTGTCTGCAAAGCATGAGCGATTCTAAGAAAATAACCACATTTTACCTAATAGCAGGGAGGATGGTGAGGATGAGGCTGATGGAGCCTGCTGTGCAGAGCTCCAGGAACATAGCCGTCATTTGCTAATTTAGGCACATTTCATCTGCTGAGAGTGGTAAGCAGTGCAGGTTAAATGACACCTCAAAATTTGGACTCATGTAATTAGAATGCTGGGATCGGAAGCTGAGGTGTAAAGCTATTTTACACATGACCAGCTAACATGAGAAAACAGAACAATTCAATAGGAATGATGTGATGATCCTAAAGAATTTGTTCTTGACTCAGACAGCCCTACAAACTGGTGGAGTTATTGTTTATTCATTCACCCCCAGTGGCCTTTGGGTGGTTATTTGACTTCCTTATTCCAGAGGTCCCTCTTCTTTCCAGGCCCTTAGAAACTACTGGAATTAGGCATATTTATATCCCAGCCTTTTCTGGGTTCTGAGGAGAATGTTCGCTGTAATCCAGTGGATCAGGATTCTTTAAAATTAAAATGAACTCCATGACAGAACGAAAGGACAGATGAGAAAAATCAAGGCAGAAAGTGGCTGTCCCTTAGGGACAACAGTCTTAAAAAGGCAATGACACATAAATGGTGAACATAAAATGATTGCAATATAACTAAATTATTAAAATGAGTTTATCTCTCTACGAAGGAAAAGTCTGGCATTGCATTAAAATAAAGGAGGAAATAACTTTGGACATTTTTTTTTCCGCTTAAATTCAGGGCATTGCATTTAAGAACTGACACTTATATGGTATGTTATTTTTAAGTGGAGAGGTAAAGTGCCTTTGAAATTTCAGGTTTTTTTCTGAAATGAAAATATTTGTGTTCAAAAACCTACAAGAAAGATTAATAATTTATAGGCCCCCCAAGAACCACTGTTTAAAAATGAGTGTTATTTACCCCAAAACTTAAAACAGTTGTTATGGATGATTACAAATATGTGTGTTCTGTGATGTGGAATAACATGTTAAGAGAGAAATTTCTCTTCCTTTTTAGATGAAATGACTCCCCCTACCATGTGCCAGACTTTAAGCCCTGTACCTATCTTCAGTGAAGATTTTGGCGTCACGTGGCTAACTTCTCAACTTTTAAGGTATTTGGAACTATGGTGTTCAACATTAAAATGAGGTTTTACCTGTAACACCTCAGAGAGGCTCTGCTCTTTTTAGTTTATTTTAATATTTCATCCACACACAGAGGCTAATTTCTGAGGTTCTTTTTTGGGTCACCTTGTGGAGCAGTGCACACTCCCAGGCGGGCAATGGTGGTCTCAGGTAAGCTTTTGCCATGTAGCATGGCTGGATCAGCTGTGAAATCATGATTCAGTTCATCTAATAAGCATTAGGGTATTTGATCTGCATATATGACACAGAAGTAACATTCCTAGGTCACCGTGATACACAGTCTCTGTAAACAAGAAACGAGAAATTATAATTATATAGAGTGGAATGTTACAAACACTGCTGTTAGTCTAGAGTGCACAGTCTTCTAAATTTTGCCCTTTATGTCCATTTTGCATTTTTGCTCTTTTATGGCAAGTACTGTTTCCTTAACTCGTGGAGGTTCTGTTGATACTCGGCTATTTTCATTTATTTAATTCATCTTCTTACTTAAAAGGAAAAAAGTGTACTATCTGACTAAAGTCATTTCATAGTAAGACTGTTTTTCATTTAAGAGCCTTTCTCTTCCTATTCCAGTTAAAGAAACTAGGAATTAAATAAAAAAATTGTTTGAGTCTTTTGGCTAAACAATAATGAGTAAATTATTCACTTTGAATTAGCATAAATAATATTTATAAATGAGTATTTTAGAGGTACCTGAAAATAGTTATCATATATTCCTGCAAGTATTATTTAATATACTTATAAAAGTATATATCTTGATAAACTTGAGCTGTGGTCTTTTTCAATTACAAATACCAGGAAAATAAAGGTGAAGTTTACTCCTTTTTATACCACTAATACGGTATTAGATTTGAACAACTAAAAGCACATAGGAAAACAAAACATATAATAGTGTCTTGCATGTTTGATATGGTCAGATATATTTTAAGAAAATAACATCAAGGATCACAAATTGTTGGTTGAGTTCATGATTTTGACTATAATTATAAGACTTGAAATCAAATGAATCACAGAAGAGGGAGAGAAAATTGAGGATAGTGAATATCTGTTTTCAAAAGTCTAAATGGGTATAATGTGATGGAGATATTACTTGTTTCGTAGGATGAAAAACTTGATTATACTTAGGTATTGCTTATAAGATAATAAAAGGAGATGGATATAAAATGATAACATGGAGATTTTGGGACTCCAGACTAGAACTACTGAATAAGAAGCATTAAGAGTGGCCCTTGAGAATCTGTATTTTTAAAAAAAATCTCCAGGTAATTGTAATTAGACAACCAAGACTGGGAACCCCAGTTTATGTGATTGATGATAAAGTCAAAATTAATCAGTGGACTGTCACCTGCCTGGGAGCAAAAACAGGAATTGCCTTAATTTCTAGCCTCTTTGTCCTATATACCGTCCATCACACATTAATTACTGAAATCTTTGTTAGATGAGTGAATGAAGATCGTGGGAGGCATGTTTCATTCAAGTGCAATGAAATCAGTTAGAAGTGACTTCCTGTGACTGCAGCTGTCAAAGCAAAGGCCAGATGATGACTCACTGGGTCTGCTGGTATCAGAAAAGTACAAGGACTGGCATAAAATAAACACCCAATTAATGCTTCACAAATTAAGACATAAACTAAACACAGGTATCCTATTTTATGAATTTCTTAATCAAATTACATTAACAGATCAATGGTGGAAATATAATCAGATTAATAAGAACAGATGAGCTTAGTAAAAACTCATTTTATAGAACATAGGAGATATAAGTAAATGACTAGCCTTTCTCAAAAAAGAACAAATCTTCAATTTTAGTGATTCATAAACTTCTCTAAGATCCCAAAGTTCAAGGGCCAAATTCACTCTGATGATTCTTCAGCAATGTTCCTGGGAAAAATAATCATTCACCACACTGTACCATCAAAACACCTTGTATTTACTTTTCTTATATCATTTTTTATTTATTTGAGGACATATCTGTTAGCATGTTGTAAAACTGACCTTCCTTGAGCATAGGGACACTGCTGTCATTTTGTCCTCCTCCGACCCCCTCCCCATGCTGAGCATAGGTCTGTTTGACTTGATTGTTGTTGACTGTTGTTCACTGTTTAATACAGACATGTGCTTCAGTTCACTGCACCAGAGCTGTGTTGTTAATTGTAACAGTGCATGGAGCATTTTCAGTAATAGCAATTTTCTTGACTGTCAGTCAGTGCTAAGCTTCTGTTACCATATATTCAGGCACGAAAATTGTATGCTGATTTAAAGACAAAGATCCAAGTATGAATATTTTGTCTGATTCTTTACCTCATTACAGCACATAGATCTTATTACTTTTTCTTCTCCTTTCGGCAGAGAGGAGTATCAAATCTCCTCTTCTTACGTGGAAGAAAAATATGTTTGGCTCATTTTAGGACATAGCTGAAGATTAACCCAGATAACCAGGAACTGCAACATTCACATAAAAACTGACCCTTGGGACGCCTGGGTGGCTCAGTTGGTTAAGTGGCTGCCTTCGGCTCAGGTCATGATCCCAGCGTCCTGGGATCGAATCCCACATCCGGCTCCTTGCTCGGCAGGGAGCCTGCTTCTCCCTCTGCCTCTGCCTGCCTCTCTGTCTGCCTGTGCTCGCTCTCTCTCTCTAACTAATAAATACATAAGATCTTAAAAAAAAATTAAAAAATAAACTGACCCTTGAGGCTTTCAAGAACCCAGCTCCGTGTTCAGTTTTGTTTCTGTTCCTGGGATTTGCTTGAAGAAAAAGGACATTTGAACAGAAACTGCAGCCATCTTGCACAAGGTTATATGGTCTTCAAATTTTTTATGGATTTTATCTGTTCTTTTGGGTAATAGGGTTGGGTCAAGTTATACAATATGCATTTTAACAGTGACTGTTTTATGTAGCTCCAGGAATGATTGATTTGTACATTTTTTTCAAGTGTTAGGCCCACTTCGTTTCACACAATCTATTTTCACCATTGCCGGTAATATTCTAATGGAAAATTGAGCCATCTTTTTATTTTTCAACTTCATTCTTCTCTCTTCTTATTCCCTTTCTTTATAGGATTGGTGAAAAGTATTTGGCAAATCCCTTCAAAGACAGGTTATCATTGTTTAAGTTTTAAGGTACCCAGGGCTCTAGGATGAATCTATAGTTGGGGAAAACCTTCCAGTTGGGGGTATTGATGCCACACAAAGTGATTGCATGGTTTTTAATGTAAAAGGAATAGTACAGGTGGTGGCTGCAACTGGTTAAAGCAGCAAGCTCTCTTGAATCATATCTTTTTCATATCTTTGCCAACTATTCACAGTATGCCCCTTGAATGTAGGTTTGGTAAATGATTGGGTAGAGAATAGACACAATTTTAGGGTGTTTCTGTTATTTGTTTCCTGGATTTTTCTCACACTCCAGTGGCTGTGATTTGCCATAATATCTGTCAGGGTTAACGCTGAAAAAAATTGGAAACTCACCCCCATGTGATTCCCTTCTTCAAGTTTTTAGGGTCCCCTCTAGAATCTGCCTGTTCTGCTGCTGTGGACTCTAGAGCCTTCAAGTAATCATTTATTATATTTTGCCCAGATTTTGTAGTTTTTATCTGCCGGGCAGTTGGTCTCTTGGAAGCTTATTGAGCCATTCTGGAAGAATGCATCTTGAAATGCTGCTCATTAAATTTTAAGTTAAAATGGCAGTTTATCAATCCTTCGTTTTACTCTATGTTATTGCTTTCAAAAGAACTTTGCAGCCTACTTTGTATAATTAACTCAGCACACCATTTTACAGCATAAGTTATAAACTAAGTAATTTAGATAAACACAGAGTAAATCACTTGGCCCGGTCAAAACTCAGGGAGATGCTTGGGGGAAGATCCTCAAGTCTGAAATAATTTGGAGTAATCTGCTAGGGTGTAAGACAATTGACAGCTGAGGATGATGAAAATTATTAGAGTTTGTGGAATCATGGAATCCTGGTATTGAACAGGACCTTAGAATCATCTTATACCTAAAGGTTTACACCTTAAACTAAAATCCTTTCAATGGCATTTCCTTACAAGATAGTCACTATTGACTATGAAACCATGAGAGACTATGGACCCCAAGAAACAATCTGAAGGGTCTCAGAGGGGAAGAGTGGAAGGAGGGGGTAACACGCTGTTGGGTATTGAGGAGGGCACGTGCTATGTTGAGCAATGGGTGTTAACACTTAACTAATAAATCATTGAACACTACATCAAGAACGAATTATGTACTATACAGTGGTTAACTGAATATAATTTTTTAAAAAGTGAACTGAGAAGTATGTTGGATATTGCAATAAAGTAAATGGAAACAGTTGCCTAACAATGGTGAAATATCATACAAGTTTTTTCACATATGAGAATCTGCAGCATTTGTATTTAATTTTTGAACTTCAGATTCCTAGGCTAGCCTTACAATTATATATATACATATTTTTTTCTTTTCAGTATCTCCCCATCTTGCTCAGAATAAAGCCAAAGTCCCTATAAGCATCAACAAGATTCCACATAATCCACTCTCTTCCCCTAGCCTGTTTATCTCTCTCACCTCATCACTAACAATATTTGCCTTGCTCATTCAGTTGTCAACTCGCTATATCCATGTGTATAGTCTTTTACCGAATGACGGTCATACTTAGAAATCAAAAAATCAGGACATTTCTGGGTCAATAATGTCATATATGTCAGAAACTAGCATTATCCCTCTTTTTTGGAAGGGTAAACTTCGTGGAGTCAATTACAACAGTTCTTCAATAACAAAATAAGAAAAGGAACTTTGGATCACTTTGGTTCATTTTGTAATGCATACAAAGTCAAGCCCAAAGAATTTCCCAAACATAAAAACAACTTTTAAAAATGTATTGAGCTAATGTAAAAGCAAATTGAATGACCATTTCCTGACCCTGTATCAAAGTTATAATGTTATAGAAAGCATAAGAATCCTTATTCTGGGGTGTAAATACCAACATAAAAGAACATTTGAAATGAACCTTGAAACTTTCAAGGCTTTTCCCAAAACTAATTAATTCTTATCTGAAAGAATTATAAACACTATATCAGCACAATAATCATTAAAACATTAAATCCAAATTAACATGTACAAAATACTTTTTTTTCAAATATCCTTAGTATTTATGTAGTATGTTACCTTCAAGAACAAATATACATAGTAAATCATTCTTATAGGGAATTGCACAGTATATAAGGACAAGAAATGACTCTAGTCAGAGTTTCATAATATAATTTTTTAAAGAGAAATTTAATGTTGCATCCATACATTCCCTTAGGACCAGCGAGGCACTGGTATTTTATATCAGTAAGAACTTAGAAAATGATCTGCCTAATTAGTGCATAATTTTAAACAAACACCACTGCACCTTACCACCACCACCACCAGCACCAAACGCTGTGAAGAAAAATAAGTAGCATAAATGCCGTTAACCTCAAAATAAACCTTTCTTTCTGTACTATTATTCAAAAGAAACCTTTCTATAGTGGAATACCCACTATTTTTTAAATGCCAATGTAGGGAATCATGGCTCTGCATCCTTTCTTCTTTACCTGGATGGCATTCTTGTAAATTTAGTCTTATTGTGAGTCTACGCTGTAGAGTAAACTCAGTGGCAGAAAGTTCAATGGAAGTCCTCTTACGCGCTGTCTTTCATGAAAGTAGACATAAAAAGCATCTCCCTTTAGTATTTTCCAGAGCTAGTTTCTTCACTTCAGGTGAACCAGTGTTTTGGTCCCTTCTAATGTGTAAGAGGTCACTCATTATCCACTTTCACCTTTCTCTTCAACCTCTCCCTCTCAACTTTTTCCTTTTAGCTTATAAATACACCCTAGTACTACCCGTCCATAATCAGCCAAAAAAAATTATTTTTCAAGTCTTCTCTCCCCTATCCTGACACAATACTTGTCTCTCCTTTCAAATTTCAAAGAGAACCAGGCCACTCAAAAATACAAGGTACAGTTTGGAACTCTTCTTCACTTTCCTGTATTCCTCAGCACTTTGCAGTTGGGATTCTGCCCACATCACACTCTTATAGAAATTACTTTTGCCAAGTTCCCAATTAGTGCCCATGATGTCCACTGTTCCTTCCTACTGGGAACTTTCATCCTCCCTAGGCTTCAGGTACATTTTTTCTTTTTTCATTTTCTTCTTCCTCTTACCTCTTCTGAGTGTTTATCATCACTCCTTTCTGTAAACTCTTCCTTCAATAATTCTTCCATATAAGCTACTGTTTTCTTAAATTCTGTCTCTGAATCTTCCTTATCATTCTTTTACTCTATCAAGACAGGATAAGTTAGTTACAACTAACAACCACTATAATCTCAGTGGCTTAAGACAATCAGCATTGATTTCTTATACATACTATATGTTCATCTCAGTTCAGGGGAAGATCTTCATCATGTCATCTTCATTTAGATGCACAAGTTAACAGATTCTCCATCACTTAGCATAATCCTGGTCACAGTGGTAGGGGGAAGAGAACATGGAAAAGCATGCATCAACTTGAAAGTTTCTGCCCCCAAAAGGCATAAATTCTTGCCTTTCGATCTTGTTGGCCAAAGTGAGTAATGCAGTCAAACTGAACTTCAAAGGGAACAGGCCAGTATAATCCTGTAATGTGCACAAACTAAACCAGAATATCAGAAAATAGCAATAGTGACCATTGCAGTTTCTGGATGATTTCATCAAACAAATGTGGTTTAAATTACAACATAAATGCTAATGACTTGCAAAGCTGTATCTTAGGCTCATATCTCTTAGTCTTTGTACCCATATATACAACTTCCTACTTCACTCGGATATCCAAACCTTGAAGTCAACCGTCCCCAGACAAAGTCAACACTAAGCCTTCTCATCTTGGTCAACCTCTAAGAATGCAAGTTAGCCACTTGGGGGATATTCTTGATGCATTCCCTTAATGCATGTATCAGTGGTAACCTACTCAAGTTCAATCAATGTTCTCAATACTGTTACCTTTCTTTCTGTTCACATTATTGTTTCCTTAATGTAATCTCTCTGTATTTATTGCTTGGATTGCTGCATCTGACTCTTGTGGTCATTTTGCTACTCAACTTAATCTCTTTCAAACTTTCCTCATGACTGCTGTCATATTATCTATCCGCATCACAAATTTGATCACCTATTACTTTAAAATCATGTATTGTTTGCTACTTGTTGACTCGAGTAATATCCAAACTTCATATATCACACCAGACCTTTCATCTCTCCCCACTTTCCCCAGCTCATCACATTCCATGATCTAACAGTGATGATCCAGCTCACTCAAAGGTAAAACAGAAGTGAAAGTAAAAGATACCCTCAGAAGAAAAAAAGAAAGAAAGAAAACTTCTAAATTGGATATAGAACGTGGGATAGCCTATAGTACCCAGGAGGAAGTTTCTCTCTATTCACTGTCTAGAAAGTGAGAAGAAAGTCAGTTGTGCGGTGGAACAGCCCTCAGCCAGATACAGATGTGTACCCCCACAGTTGACTGCCAGTGACTTTGTCCTTCCAAGACAAGTGTTCCAGGCTCAGTGTGTATTCAGGGGATGCCCAGAGCTCAATCAGATTGGGATACCACATTATTCTTGCTCTCTAGCTGCCAGACTCTCAAGCTGCCACATCAAAGAAGTCTTCACAGCATGCTGCCAAGGAAGTTTTAGCACTTGAATCTTGTCTAACTTGTCTGGCATGGTGAATATGATGTTGCCTCTTTAGCCAACATAATACAAGTCAAAGTTAAGGATGAAAACCAAATTAATGCAAATGCTAGAAAAATCAGCAGTATTCAGAGCTAAATTGCAAGGTGGTGTCAGATGGTTTCCAATTTGCCACACTTTCATTCAAATTGTAGAAATTACATTTTTTTTAAAATTAAGTTTTGAATCCCTGAAATGACAATATGAGATATGCAAAGTTGGAAATCAATAACAATTGAGCCACTTATTTATCAATAAAGGGAAACAGTTTATTATTAAACTGAAAAGCTTAAACATTCCCTAACTGCTGTTCAGCTGCAAAATCAATTGGATTTTGATTGCTTCTTTTTTTTTTCTTTTTTTTTTAATTAACATATAATGTATTATTAGCCCCAGGGGTACAGGTCTGTGAATCATCAGGCTTACACACTTCACAGCACTCACCACAGAGATTTAGATTGCTTCTATAGGGAGAGTTTTAATTTTAAGTTTTGCTGTAGAAACAAGACGCTCTAAGAATGCAATATGGGGATAATATTATATAGTAATTGTAGCTGAAATATTCCATGATGTGTTTTGTTATAATTATTTCAGAAGTACTGAAGGTCATTTATATCCACTACATATCTATATACTTGTTATGTAAATTATATATTATATATCATATATACTATAGAACATAAATAATACATATTTTGTGTGTGTGTTATATTATATCCACCACGTACTTTTTTTGCCTAAAAAACTGGAAGTATTATCTGAGTATGTTGGAAATATATGCCATCTCAAGACATCATAGCCTTTATTTCTTATTTACTTATTCTGTAAAAGCAAAGTAATATTTTACTACTGAACTATTTTTTTTAATTATAGAAAAAGAAAGAGAAAATGTTAAATGATTCAAAGTGAGTACTGTTCATGGAATGTGAGGAATAGAATCCAGGTCAGATGATTTTTTTGTTTGAGATTAAACCTTTACAGAAAATAATCCTTTAAAAGTAATATTGAGGATTGATAGTATTCTTTTTGCTCTAACACTATAATTAGTGTAGTGTTTTCCCCAGTTGTCTGTAAATGATTCTTCTTCCGGCTTTTCCAAATAGTGTGCCAGCCCATTTTGATTATCTCAAGATCAATGGGTGTTTCTGCACCTTCACGGCCCATCTTTCATATCCTGAACCTGCTGCCATCAAAGACACATACCCCAGGCCAAGCTGTATAATAGTGGTTTCCAGCAGTGACAGCAGGCTTTTTGGCTAGTTCTGTCTAGACAGCTGGGGCGGTGGCTCACACTTCCCCTGCCGGTCTGTCAGACAGACCTGAAGTTTGAGTAGTTCTGGAAGCCTGTATCTTAGGTTGATTATAATTTGCTGTGAATTCAAAGAAGTTTCACGTAAAAGACAAAATATATTTTTCACACTGATAAAAAAATATGTATGTGGATATATATATCCATCTATCTATCTGTATATATATAGTACACATATATTTGGTTCAATTCCATACATACATATATTTGGTTCAATTCCACAAATAGAGATCTTCTGTATGCAAGTAACTATATTCACATACCTTTATAAACTTAACATTTAGAGCTTACAGTCTAACTAGCAGGTGAGCTATCTTAGGTAAGAAAGTTGCCCCCCAAAACACACACACACACACACACATACATACAGAAGTTGCCCCACATCATTTTACTTTATTTCTAAAATAGGATATAGCTTAAACCTAACTGCAAAAATGCATGGTGCAACTAGTCAAAATAATGAATAGGTTTTCCTGTATAAAGCTTCCTATCATTCGTTGAAAACATCTAAATGATAAAATCCTGATTTCCTCCAAACTCATTCACAGGCATGAATAGCTTTTCTTTTTTTATGCACAAATCAAAGCTTTGAAGTGTTGTGCTGCTCATTAATTTTACACTTATCTATATACCTCACTTGTTGAGACATCTGGCTTATTAGTAATGGAGAAGTTCTTTAAAACTTACTCATTATTAGCCATTCTTAGTCTCACTAAGCCAAGAATGTCTCCTGAACTGAAATGAATACTTTTTCTATTGTGTAGTTTCCAAATTACTTACCAAAAAGAAAAAGTAAGGAAAAAAAACTGAAATAAAACTGGAAATACTAAATATGCCATAAAATAAATTAATAAAAATAGGTGATGAAAGCAAAATAAAATTTAAGATTCAAAATTATATAATACTGTACCATTTGTTTGCTGACAAAACATTTAATTACTAAGCAATATTGTGCTCTACTTTCCCTACCCAATCTTCTTTCTCTCTCTACAAACTAACTTTCCTTAGCTAGCTAATACTCAAAAAACAATGCATTATGTCTTGCTCACTTCCCCCATACCATACTGAAGAGTTGGAACAAAAGAGCCTGCCAGTTGATATTCTAGTATGAAACATTTTCTCTCCACTCATAAGCTACAGCATCATATAAACTAAGTCCTGACTCTCTTCCCATTTCCCCACTTTCCATTTATCTTCCATTCTTCGTTCGCAAAATCAAGCATATACCTGAATCATATTCACTTCCCAGAATACTGTAGTCAGTAGTGATTTCCATTCCCCTTTGTCATCACATTAACTCTTCTTCACAGACTCTGTGGTCTCGCTCAGTCATGTAGTACTGCCTACACATCAGAAAAAGCCTTTCCAACCTGCCATCCCATGTATCTCCTGATTCAATAACTGTACTGACTTTCACAATTCTAGTATGACATAAAGATGTGTCTGTTTGGGTGCCTGGGTGGCTCAGTCGTTAAGCGGCTGCCTTTGGCTCAGGTTATGATCCTCACTCCCCCTGCTTGTGTTCCCTCTCTAGCTGTGTCTCTGCCTGTCAAATAAATAAAAAAATCTTAAAAAAAAAAAAAGATGTGGCTGTTTAATGTCATGAAGTATAGACACAGAGCTTTGCTAGTTCACCTACTTTGATAAGTCTATGTTTCAAACTATGTAAGCATAAATATGGCATCCTTGCAACTCTGTGGGCCAAAACCCAGAGAACAAAAGCATTTCAGAACTAAAAAAGAATCTTAGAGTTTACTGAGCAGGTCCAGTTCTTCTTTTTTTCATGTTAAGTATTAACCGGTTCTCTCAAATAACTTGTCTAAGGTCACACAGGTTGTGACAGAGCTGGTTCCAAAACCATAGCTTCCTACCTCTGATTGACTATCTTCCTTCCCAAGGAGACATGCATCAAAACAGATTCTTGTGGTTGCTCTCTCCTGAACACCCACTGCACTCTTTTTTCCATCCTTCCTTATCCCCATTACTCCACCTTCCTCTAACCTCTGACTTCTGTGCATTTTCCCTTCTCTTCATGTCCTCTGTTAGCTAGTCAAAAGTTGGTGGTATTTATTTCCTTTCAGTACCTATAGTCTTTCTTTTATTCTGTTGAATTTATCATGATCTACCATACATAATAGTTATTTATATTTTTGTTGTATCTTGCTATAAGTAAGTCAGTTACTTAAGAGAGAACTCATTGTGTCTTACATATGGTTGTAGCCCTTGTGTTTCATAATAAATCATTGTTGAATAAGATTTCATCTCTCAAAGGATACAGCTGGTTGAGAAGCAAATTGGTTATCATCAACATTTACTCTATCTGATTTGTCATGATTTAAGATGGTTTCTTGAGTTCAGTATTTATTTATTTGTTTGTTTGTTTGTTTGTTTGTTTGAGAGAGGAATAGAGAGAGGATGAGAGCTGGGGGAGGAGCTGAGGGGGAGGAAGAGGGAGAAAATCTCAAGTGGACTCTGTACACTGAGTGCAGAGCCTGACACCAGGCTTGATCTCAGAACCCTGAGATCATGACCTGAGCCAAAACTGCGTCAGACGCTTAACTGACTGAGCCACCCAGGCATCCTGAGTTCAGTGTTTCTTACTTTGTCATTGTTGTTATTTGTAAGATCACAGTAATAAACTGTAGCAAGAAGAAATTCAGCTTCTTCTGTTACATCCAATCCAGCTAAGTTGTAGATTGTATACTCCCAGAAAAAAACATGTCTTTATGTCATCTATAACAGAGCTACCTTCAGAAAAGGCTCTGTGTATATGTTTATGTAAACACTAGTGCTAGTGCTGGAATAGTAAGTGACTGGGAAACATTTGGGCTCAAAAGTATCAGAATAGCAGTATCTGTTCAGAATTCTGAATTGTGATGCAAAAGTTTTATTTTGTGCTTGTCTTGACTGCCAGGAAAAAATTTAAGTGACCCCAATTTTGTGATTTTCTTTGTATTGTCTTAGTATGTGGTCACCTGTGACACACTAAAAGTGACCACGATTTCAGAATATGCATAGCAGAGTTCAGTGTAAAGTTGATTTTGAGTGAAAGCCAAAGTGAATGAGTCATTGACTAATTTATACTGAACTTATTTTTTTGATATCATCTTTGAGATTATTTTCTGTATGAGAAAAATTTAGGAATTTATAGTCCATTTACTTGTAGTAAGTGAAACTAATGTCAACAGTTTTCCTCAAGCACAATAACTTTTTTTTTTTTAGAATATCATACAGCTGAAATACTGTCTGTTTTTCTTAACAACATTCCTGGACAATCATCTTAACAGTTGGGTTTCCCATTGTGCTTAACAGTCTGTGAGCACAAGCAGCTGCTTCAGGATATACGCTACCACTTTCTCACTCATATATGTCAACTCTACATCATCTCAACTGAGTGTGGGTAACCCTCATAAGAAAGAAAATGTTCTGTAATCCTCATAAACAAAGCATTACTTATGTTCATAGCCAGATTTTCTGGAGGAAAAAAAAATTACCTAAAAGGCATTGTGTTGTCAATAGCTCCATATCTCAGATAATGAGAAAATACGAAATATGTTCACACTGGTCATTTATAACCTGTTGCTGTGTGACATGTTTATTAGCATAGGCAATGTATTTCACCATCCAGTTACTTTCTGATTGTGCTCTCATTCCTATCTGTGGGTCCACTATATTTACAGTTGTTTTCGTGGCTGACTTTGTACTTGCTGCACATTATCTTACTTTGTGTAAAGTAAAATTAAGCGGCTCTCACTTGGAATAGAAGAGCTTCATGAGCACTTATTAATGAAACCCGAATTAAATACTTATAACTGGGACTCAGACCAGAAACCTCATTTGCAAATGACATTCCACAAAACAGCAAATGAAATTTGGAGCGCACCAGCCTATGGCCAATCTAAAAACAAACTATTCTGTCATGCTACTTCCATAGCAATTTACTCTACCTTTACAAATATTTAGATATTAATTTTTTAAAAAAATATGTATTGAGATGCATACTAAATGCAAGGCACTGTGCCTTACATTAAAGTGTTTAATATAAAAGTACCTTGACATTATATATTTAGAACACTCAGTGCAACAAGGCGCTTCTTTAAGGTAAACTTCTATTATAATGGAAATCCATTCAGATGTTACTCAGGAGAAGTTACTGAATCAGGAATATCAGACTTCTACATCCATGAATCTGGCATATATAAAGAGAATTATAAAAATAAATACTCAAGATCAAAAGGTGTGTGAAAAACGTTTACTCTTCTTTGAGTGTTGTAATGTCTTTCTCCAAAAGTTGTTTTCACCACCTCACCACTCCTCACACCCACAGGGCCATAGAACTGACAAGTTATCCCACCAACTAGTCAAAGGCTCTCATTAATTCAAAGCTTAGAAAAGGCTAAATTATAATTCATTGTAAACATCTTCCCTAGGGTTAATTATGGGGCAATAATACCTGCATCCACAGAGTCTGTGCAGATGCAAGGATGAGTCTGATTATGTCTAGAATAAGTCTTTGAATTGCTTAGTGAATAAGCTATAATAATTTGCAGCAATATTGTTATTATCTATTGCCATGAGATTGTTAATTTGTGTTTATATAATGTCTTTCTTAGATTAATTGGAAATGCTTCATTTGAAATCAGAGCAGTCTCTAGAGAATGCTGCTAAAATGTTTTATCCATTAAAAATAATTCAAAGCCAGTTAACTGGCCAATGAAAAACATTAATGCTTTAGGAAGTCTCTTCTACACACTTACTTTGGGTCACCATGCATGTCTGTATTTGGCTTTTAAATTAAACCTCTGTGTAGTGCATTCCATGTTAGGCAACAGCAGCAGAAATGAATACACTCTTTGTGATGCAAGGGATCATACAATTATTGAAATGATCCAACAGCTCTTTTCAGTGTGTGTGCATAGAAACAAATTGCTGGAGATTGGCTTCAAAAGGAAACAACCACCTTATATTGTAATGTGTATTTTATGGTATTTATTGATTATTAAACAATGTGCAGGTAATCCCATGGGCTTCTCAGAAAAATTCTATGAATCCTCATAATAAATAATGATAGTGATAATAATAATAACGATGATGATGATGGCTACTGTTTATTCAATAACTGCAGTGTACAAAGTATACACAGGATACACACAGATCTTTTTCTTTTTTTTTTTTTTTAAGGCTACTGTAGTGCAGGCTGTAGTGTGCCACTCAGTGTGTGCCCTCTTAAGAACAAGGCATTTGTTTGCCAGCTGCTGGAGTCGCTTCTGAGCTACTTCCTACGAAATTCCTTTGGCCATCTCTCCAAAGAGAACTGCCTCCCTCAAAATTGCCTATCCTTTTCTCAGAAGAGCCTACATCCAATGATTTGATGATAAGTTACAAAGGCCTTAAAAACTTACCTCAATTCAAGGCATCTTAATTCAACTAGTCCTATTACAGAGTCCTCCATGGTATTGGCTGACACCTTTGCTGCAAATGCATAGAAGATGAACTTCTCTTGCTTCCCTTACTTCTTTGAAGATATTCCTGAGAGCACCTTCTCTCTCCAGGAACCTCCTCCACCTCCATGTATTTCCTGTCTAACCTGACCTAAGATTCTACATGAATCTCAACGTTATGGGTGAGAAAACTAAGAATCAGAAGGAATGTAAGAAATAAGCTTCAAAGCCACAGTTTTTTGCAACTCAGTGTTGTCTGGCTAGGATGATACAGAACCAAACTCTTAGAGCTCCTATTTTCTAATGAAGGATTATTTCAACTGTGGGAGTAGTCATATCTGTGTGAGACTGATAAAACAAGTTCTTTAAGAGTTTTAGAAAAAGAAAAGTTTATTAAAGTGCTATCCACATCACATTTTGAAAGTAATACAATCTAAGAGCACCTGGGTGGCTCAGTCTGTTAAGTGTCTGACTCCTGATTTCAGCTCAGGTCACCATCTTAGCCTCAGGGTTGTAGATCTCAGGGTTGTGAGATCCAGCCATGCCTTGGGCTCCATCCTGGGCATGGAACCTACTTAAGATTCTCTCTTCCTCTTCCTTTGTCCCTCCCCCTTCCAATTAATATGACCTAGAATTCTAAACTCTCTACTCAGTTTGTTAAGAAGGTAGCAAAATTTAATTCATTCATGTACTATTCCATTAATCTGAAATTTTGCAAGGTTTAATACAGAGAAATAATGAAGATTTATGCTATTTATAGATACAAGAAGGGAAAGTAAGGAAATAATGGAGATTTGCACCATTTGTTCCATCTCAAAGATATATAGCTACTGGTTGGACTGTTAGTTTTATAACATTAAGTGCAAATGACAGAAATTTGGTTAATATGTTTTTAACTTTTGCTTTCTGTCATCATGTTTATTTAAAAAGAACATTTGTTAGTCTGTCAATATAAGTATGTTAGTGACAGAATAAACCAAAAATATCCTTTTCCTACAAAGTTTACATTAAAAAAGCAAGGGACTAAAATATGCCTAGCATTTTGTTTTACACAAAAATCATGGCCCTCCATAAAGTAGTGCTAGAAATTCTACACAGTACCATTCCTAACAAGAATTTTTTTAAACTCTAAAATTAGAGCAGTAAAGGTCTTCCATAGCAATAAGCTATTGCAATAATATGTAGGTCATTTGCATAATACATTTGGAAACTAATAACCCCACATATTTTCAAGAAAAGATAATCATTTTCCTACATGTCCTTATAGCAACACTCTAATGCCGTACAGCATTTCAGATTTGTATTACTTATAAAGGGTTCTATTACTTTCAAGGCTCATATCCCTATGTGAGATAAAAGCCTTTGTACTCTAGATTATATTATTTTGCTCATTCTTCTAATGCCTTAAACATTAGCCTCCTGAACCCAACTTTCTTGGAATTAAAAATAGTAAAAATTATAACAGCAGTGCAATGAAATAATTTGGCTGAAAGCTCTTTGGTTTGTTTTCTCTGTTTTTCTGCATAAAAGACCAGTTGTGGTGCATGACAGAAAACAAATATAATTAGACAAAGAAAAGTCAAAATATATAATAAATTTGAAAAACACACGGAATTTGAAAGATGCATTTTGCCATATCACCAAATCACTTATCAATCTCAACTGCATTTGAGAAATCAGAAGTTGAAAATACTCTAAATGAACCAATTTGTCATTTCAACTAAATTATTGCTCAAACTCATTCTTATAATCCAAACCAAGAACCGTGATGTTCATACGAGAGTAGTACATTAGCTCTAGGTGCAGGAACTATTCATTACTTGAACCTGAGATGATAAGACATTTGATAAATACAGTATTTTTTACACTAGTTCTTGGTCAAACCAAGGGCTGTTTAGAAGAAATATGCTCATTTCTACTTTATGGCAGAAGTACCTAAGAAAGACTCATATTTGATAGTAAAACTATTCCAACTGATAAATACAGCTGGAATATGACTACTTATTGGTATTATAAATCATAACTTGTGGACAGAGCCAACATTTTCCATGTAATAACCCTTGCTGGACACTTAACTGAGAAGTTTCTATTCTAGGAAGCTTGATGAATATAAGCAAAAGTATATCAGCACTTGTAATGGAAATAGATGTAAAACCCATGCAACCAGTGATTAGACTGCTTGTCCTTTTTATAGAATCATTAAAATCACTGTAATCTTAACAGCCATAAAATGAGCCTTTTAGCATTTGGAACTTTCTCACATGCCTGAACTCTGTGCTGCCAGCTATGCTCAGATGGTAGTATCTGTCTATATGAAAATAACGAGCACAGTGATTTAAACAAGAAGAGAGCATTTATTGCTACATATTAAAACACTACTATCTTTGGTTGCCTATTAGCAACACCAACAAGACAAATTTTCTAATTACGATCTGGGCTATAAGAACTGTTGCTGGTAAGAGGTAACTTGTAGGTTGCATAAATGGAATACAAAGTTAAAGAATCTCTAAATTCTTATAGCAAAACTAGGGAATTGCTAAGAACAAGGACACAAGAAATACCACCATCTTTTCAGATGCTGAAGACCATTCTAGGTTTGTGTGCACAGAACTGGTGTGTGTGAGAACACCCTTAACCTAGTCTCACTCAAGCTAAAATAGCAAGGAGCATCTGTCTATAGGTTTCCTGTCTCTGTGTCTTAAGCTTTAGTATTTAGGTTTGATAAAGGTGATTATAAAAATTACAGAGAGGTGAACACAGTATCATGTTGCCCCTGCCTGGGACAAAGCACCTCCTTTCCTAAGCCACTGCCTGCACCCAGAAATCTCAGAACATTTTCTTGTGTAACACAGTAACTAGAGGATGAAGATGGAACTTTGCCCTGTGGTTTTGCTTATTTCTATCAGGCTCCTGAAGGGAATATTCTTCCCAGTGGGCACATTTTCTGGGCAAGAAAATTACCTACATTCATTTCAGAGAGAAAAAGAGCAAGAAACAAATCACAGAGCCAGGTAACCACTGTCCTGAGGGAATTGTTGTTGTTTGTCAACCTCCCAGTTGTTCATCTGTTTGCACAAAAACTGTGAGAGACCTGTTCTGCTTTCAGCTGTGGGAAGAGTGTATCTTTGGCAGCCTATAAATTATCAATGCTCTCTACATACTTGATGCCATTTTTTTGTCCTTCCCTTCAAAAATCTATCAGGTCTGTCATGCTTGAAGTCCACAGATTTAAGAGGAAGGCAAGAGGAGGAAAGAGAAATAAAAGGATGATAGACCTGCAGCAACTTTTTAGTACATTCTCTTCTTCCAATCCCCTGCGGTCAGGCGTGTAGGACCTATGTCCTCAGAGTTCTAAAAAATCAATAATGCATGGTTCTACCTTGGTGCAAGGTGCAGCGTGCTTGGAAGAAGACAAAGGTACCCTCAGAGTTTTCAAACAGGCAGCTGACAAAGCAAGGATGATATTTTTAAAAGTCCTACTTAGTTTAAATATATACGCGATATTTTACATATGTAAAATGTATTGATATTATGATATTATGACCAGTTGGGTCAATATTGAAAGCATCAGAAAAGTCTGGAAGAAGTTGAGGTTTAAGGGAAGCTGTGGATAGGGACACCTCGATGGCTCAGTCAGTTAAGCAGCAAACTCTTGATTTTGGCTCAGCTCATGATCTCAGGGTCATGCATTCGAGCCCCATGTTGGGCTCCATGCTCAGTGTGGAGTCTGCTTGAGATTCTCTCTCTCCTTCTCTCCCTGCCCCTCTCCCCATCCGTGCAGGCATGTAATTGAGCACTCCCTCTCTTTAAAAAAAAAGTGAGGTGTGGGGGTGCCCTGTGTAGGGTAGGATTTTGATAGGAACTACAAAGTAGTAAAGCTGGAAGTTTGGGCTTGAAGGGGAAATATAAGGAAAGGAATAGTGGAGAGAAGAGTCAGAATGTGAGGAAATACTCATGATGGAAACACCATCAGAGCACTACATTCAGTAAAATATTAAGCCAAAAAGGACATTATAACTAGCGCTGAGTGATAAAAGAAGAAGCTTATACATAATGCAGTAATTGAGAAGTCACTGAAGGAATTGTATCAGAGGAACAAGACAAGTGAAGCTGAACCTTAAGACAGGAACTGCTCATAATGTATAACATGGATTATAGAGCAGAGACAGAGAAAATACCAATTCCATTGGAGGCAAGACAGATCAACCAGGGTGGTGACATAATTATAAAAAGTTGCCAGTGGGGCGCCTGGGTGGCTCAGTGGGTTGGAGCCTCTGCCTTCGGCTTCGGTCATGATCTCAGGATCCTGGGATCGAGCCCCGCATCAGGCTATCTGCTTGGCAGGGAGCCTGTTTCCTCCTCTCTCCCTGCCTGCCTCTCTGCCTACTTGTGATCTCTGTCAAATAAATAAATAAAATCTTAAAAAAAAAAGTTGCCAAAATATGCACAAGTCAAATATATATATGACTTTTGGAACTGGTTGGAATGTAGACAGCAAAAGAGAGTGTGGAAACAAAGGTGATCCCCAGGTTTTGAGCCTGGTTTACTGAAAGAATGCTAGTGGCAAGAGGAGGAAGTGAAAGTTCAGTTCTTGGTATGTTGATATTAAGGGGCTTTTAAAACAAACAGTTGGAAAAATTAAGTGTGCAGGTTTGCACTTTAGAAACAAAGCTAGAGTCAATCTTTCAGGTATGGGAATTATGTGCATAGAAATGATAGGTAGAAGATGTACGAATGGATGACATTCCCATGAAGCAGAGAATGAGGAGCCAGCCATCAGGAGGACCAAGTCCAGAATCTGGGGCAGGCACACATTCCAGAGTTGGAAGGAGAACAAAGCAGCAAAGAAGAAAAGGAATGTCCAAAATGCAGAAGGAAAAAGGAAAAGGCAAAGATACTTTTCATATTCTCATGAACATGGGACTCAGTATTGAGGACCTATTGGTAGCATTCGAAACCTAAGAAAATAAAAATAAATAATCGATACACTAATAAAAGATGTCAGAGGAAAAAATCAAGACCAGAGTCCCTAAAATAACACTTCCACACACATAAAAGTAGCAGGTGTCTGTTTCCCTAAGTCTTGCAGGGATTTGGCCTTTTTTTTTTTTAGGGATTTGGCTTTTGACCAAAAATATTTTCAAATAATTTGGGGACAAGATTTTTATTAAATATTTTACTCCTCTTCTTCATCATTAGCAGTCCCCAGGTCATATGGCTGAAGATGAGTAAAGGAATAGTAAAGAGAGTGCTGTGGAATAACACAATGTGCTCATTTCATTTCTCTTTCTTCGGGAGAAGGTAGAAAATAACAACAACAACAACAACAACAACAAATATATATATTATATATATATATATATATCACTTTAGAAAATAACAAGAAAGAAATTTAGCATGAGACTGGGTAAACAATAGAAAATATATATATATATAAATATATATATATTTATATACATATATACCACTTTAGAAAATAACAAGAAAGAAAGAAATTTAGCATGAGACTGGGTAAACAATAGACAAATCAGTTGATGTGAATTTAAATTTTCTCCTTAAAAATTATACAGCTACAGCTCCAGTAAGGAGTTCTAATGGATAAGATTTCAGTATCTGTCCTTTACAAACACAGAGATGTTGTAGGAGCCGACTGAACACTCAGTAAGATATATGATTCTCCTGACCACCAGAGACTCATATTCAAAAGCACAGGACAAAAAAAAATTATTTTAAGATGCAAACTTGATTTTAATGCTCGGTGGACCAATTACCTATATCTCCTCACAACCTTAGCCAATGTTTGAGATAAGATTTCTGACAAAGTTGCAAATATCAGCCAGTCTTTTAACTTTGGT
Source organism: Taxidea taxus jeffersonii (assembly GCA_003697995.1). Lineage (NCBI taxonomy): Eukaryota > Metazoa > Chordata > Mammalia > Carnivora > Mustelidae > Taxidea > Taxidea taxus. The sequence continues at coordinate 240,966 of RCUC01141342.1, read as the reverse complement.
AAGAGGAAAAGACTTGTAATTAGTGTCAAGAACCTTTGCTGTAGTATTTTACCCAACCCCAGAGGACACCATTATGGTGCCATTGTTTCTAAAGTTTTATTTAAATCCACCTAAGAAAATTTACATGGGGCTTGAAGAACCTCTAATTATTTACATTATGCAAAAAGCAAGCATGTGCAACTACTTGTGAAAATATATTAACAGAAAACTGGGCAATGCATTGGCATGGAAACCTGCAATTTTAGAGTCAAAAAAGGGGGGAAATAGTTTGCTTTTCAGAAAGGGACAGAAACACTTATAAAAGTATGCAAAATGATTCTATCCTTGAGAAACCAGTAGAAATAATAAAAAATATAATTTAATTTTAAAATTGAATTTTGTAATTTCTCAAACCTTGGAAACTAATTAATTTAGAACACTTGATCACCAGTCTTAGCAAATATTTAGTAATACTATTTAGCTTCTTATAGCCAGGAAAATAACTATTAATAGGATTTAAAAGCAAGAGAACAGGTGGAAAATGGAATTGTTTATGCTAAATCTCACATCACTAAATAAAACTAAACTTAACTATAGTTTTGACTCTTCCAGAAGTGGAACCTTAAACCAGTCATTCAGGAATTCTCAGATCAGCACGACTTAGGTAATCAGTCTGATAGAAACCTGCCATCTCCTAAAGGGAAGTAACTTTGCAATAACTAACCTGCGTTCTTGCTAGTATAACTTCCTTTGTTCCTGATCCTTGCTGACTATCAAAGTCTTTCATTTTGTACAGCTCCTTGGAGCTTATCTGCTAGAATGCATGCTCCCTTATCCAAATCAATTTTTGCTCAAATATATTCTTATAATTTTTAATAAGCCTTAGCTTATCTTTCATCAGCTCTGGTGTCAGAAGAGGGAACTGAGGGAGACCCCCAAGAGCAACGAACAACAAGATGGCAGAACCTGCTGACCCTCTTTCTCACTGCATCTGAGGTGGTAGGAAGTCACTCACAGATCTACTTTTTTGCTTTATGGGCTTTCAGACTTTAATTGAGCATTTCTTTTTCCAGAACTGGATGTAGGATCTGGCTAGAGTTGGACTGGGTCTGATTTAGAAGCTGGACTGGGTCTTGGGGTCAGACTGTGTTCCTTGTAAGTCCTGAGGTGAGTAAAACTTTGTTTTAGGGTGGAACAAGTAGGCTAACATTATGAAAGATGATTTTGAATTATAGTGGCCGCAGTGCAGAACTTTGAACTATCTTTAGATAAGCTTGTACATTTATGAGGGACCCTAAAGAAAAAGGGGTCTCAGGTAGGCACTCAACTTTTAAAGGATAGAGGGAAAATTATTTTTCCTCCTCTCCAGTTTCTGGTAACCAGGATGAGACCTGTGGGAATGTCCCACTTGCTCTGGAGCCTTCCAGTGTGATCCTGGGGAAAGTGGCAGAAGCTGGCAAAGGGTGAGAGACCTTACTAAAGTCATATTTTCCAGATCTCTATCTATGGTGCATTGTCAAGAGAGGAAAGTAAAATTTCATGCTGTCATTTCCTTTCCAAATCCGGATTGGCAAAAGAAAACATTTGCAAGAATTAGATCTTTGAATTGTGACTGATGAATTTGCTTTTGGGTACCCACTGGTTATCAGTCCTTTCTATTTTAGGGACAGCTATTATCTTCATGTTTGTCTCATTTAGTGTCCTGAGACCTTGGCTTGGAGGCTGTCAGGCTTGGAGGCTGTCAGTGTCCTGAGACCTTGGCTTGGGGCTGTCCCCCACCTCCAATATGACCAGACAGAACTGTATTTCTCCATTTGTGGGTAGGACTGTGTCATGCCCTAGAGTCAGATGTTAATAGCAGTGCTCAGAGATGTCCATGACCACTGCCACTTCTTTCTTCCAGCCACCCCCCCCAAAAAAAACCCAACAAAACAAAATAAAAACTGGCTAATGCAAGCCCTTGCTGCTCCAGTTATGCCAGGATGCCCGTTTAAACCATAAGGATGAATGGGTGGTCCCAGCTGCATGCAGGAGAGGAGAAGAGCTCTGCTGTGCCAGCGCTATGCTGGGTAATATTTAATAGCAAGCTCACCAGGAAAACAAACTAACAACAACAACAACAAAAACAAACAAACATGATTTGTAGCATTTTCTTGTCCTGTGGCATAAATACTCCCACCTTGATAGATGTTGTGCTACTAATGTGATGTAACTGAATACAGAACTTGGAAGATATGCACACAATCAGCTTCTGTGAGCAGCGCACGGTAGCCTCACTTCTGCTGCCTAACCATTTCATTTGTTTCCAGGAGTTGGGCCGTTTGGGGCTCTGAACGATATGATACTGAAGGAAAAAGTGAACTAGGATGGTTACACACGTCCTGCTAGACTAACTTAAGGCCTTCAAAGAATTACAACAGAAGAACTAAAAACTATTAAACATATAATTACAAACTTTCCAGATGGTTTGTCTGGTTTGGTATAGAGCATCAAACCATAAAAACAAACATACACCTCTACCTTCTTAAAGGCAAAGTAGAAATCAAAGGCCCCTTCATTGTTGTGGATACATGAGGCTGAGGTGCACATCTGGAAAAAAGTTAAATGGAACACCCAGTACCATGTTTCTGCCATCTCCTCATTGCCATCAACCTTCTAAGGAAAGAGGAAAATCACTAAAGTTTCCTTCCTGAGCCTAATCCCTTCACCAGTGCCTCTTCTGAGAACTTCGGCCCATCAGGTGCTCATGATTTCTCATTCTTGGTCCTAATTAAATGCATCTTAACTTTCTTTTTAATTTTTAAGATTTATTATTTGAGAGAGGATTAGTGGGGAGTGGAAGGGGAGAAGGAAAGGGAGAGAGAGAAATTCTAAGGAGACTCCTTGCTGCGCACAGAGTCCGTAGTGGGGTTAGATCTCACGACCCAGAATCACAACCTGAGCCAAAACCAAGAGTCAGACACTTAATCAACTGTGCCACTCAGGCACCCCTTAATTTTCTGTGTGCCTAAGAACATACATTATTTTTTCTGGCATCTTTGATTTAATCTTAGGGAAAGAAAACTTAAGTATTCATCAAACTGATAAAGGAAAATGAAGGAGAGGAAAACACAACCTCTTCCTAGCTTGTGTGTATCTACACAATACCCTTGGATCTTTCAAGAGTCTTAGACTTTTCTCTGCTTCCAGAAAAAGCAGGTAGAAGCTAGCAACTGTGTATGATTTCCACCGTATTGGGATTTAAGATGAAGAAAGATGTGGCTCTGTAGATACGTAAAATTTACAATTAGCCCAGAAATAAGTCATCCAATGAATAGGAAAAGTCATTCAATGAACACATGTTAGTTATATAATAAACTTAATAAAGAATTTGGTAGATCAAGATAAGTACTTTGAGAAATGTAAGAAGGAAAGGAAGAAAAACCGACCAATTATGAAATCTATTACCTGTCAACCTTGGTTTTCACTTTGTATTACAGCTACATGCAGCCTGTTCTGAACTGCTAAGTGAGCTTCCTCTGCATCTCCAGTTAAGTCTTGCAGCATAGCCTTGGGATCCTGTACTCTCTAGCGTTCTTGTCTTGGGTAGATAAATCCAGCTCTGTCTCACCTTCATCAACATTATCTAATTGAACAGACATGATCATATTGCCAATATATTGTGTAAAGTATGCATGAAGTAAGCTTGTGTCAGCCTATGCATTTTATTATTTAGTCTATAAATAATAATAAAGCCACATGTAACCATTAATATACCTCACAAGCTCCCAGAGACCAAGGAGTGTGTTGTGGCTTTTTCACAGACACTTCTCCAATGAGCATATTATAAAACTTAGAGAATACGGAATGTTCCATACAGTCACTAATGATTGACACTTTGGGGAGCTGAAGTGTTATTTAAAACGTTCATTCCTTGAAATAAACATATTTTATCTGGAATGAGATAGACCTACTCTTCCCAGTCATCATAATGTTTCTCACCTTGGTCTGAGCATGGCAGTCAACTAAGGGAGATATATTTTTTTAAATACAGTTTCTACCTTATTGATTCAGTATTCTTAGGGATTGACCCTAGGAAACTGCATGTAACAAGTGATTATTTTGATCTAGTGAGCTTAAAAAATGCTACCTTATCAAACTGGCTCACCATAACCAAGCCAAGTGGAGGACTTTGAAAGAAAGAGGGAAAGCCCAAATTAGAAGGGCTATTCCAGCATGACAGACCTGGTTGAATCTTGACAATGGAGCAGAAATCAATAGCCAGAAGAGAGCTATTAGTTCATAAGGAGCAATGATACAGTTATAAGGCACTACTGCCTGTTCATATACACATTGTTATGTTGAAGAATTATGCACATTTTATTTTAAGATTTTATTTATTTATTTATTTATTTATTATTTTTATTAACAGATAATATATTATTTGTTTCAGGGGTACAGAAGGTTTTATTTATTTATTTGAGAGATCGAGCGAGCATGAGCACAAGCAGGGGGAGAGGCGAAGGGAGAAAGAAAGGGAGAAGCAGGACCCCGCCTCTGCTGAGCAGGGACCCCCCCCCATGTGGAGTTCAATCCCAGGCCCCTGAGATCATGACCGGAGTGAAGGCAGACACTTAACCGACTGAGCCACCTAGGCACCCCAAAGGTTCATGCAAGTCTAATGCCACAAATGTGATTCTTATCATTTCTATCCTAATTCATGTAGCAATGCTCATATCATCTGTGGTGCTTACTATGTTGCTTTTTTTTTTTTAAGATTTTTATTTATTTATTTGACAGAGATCACACAAGTAGGCAGAGAGGCAGGCAGAGAGGGAAGGGGAGAAGCAGGCTCCCCGCCGAGCAGAGAGCTGAATGTGGGACTCAATCCCAGGACCCTGGGATCATGACCTGAGCCAAAGGCAGCGGCTTAACCCACTGAGCCACCTAGGCGTCCCTACTATGTTGCTTTTTATAGTCTAGGTTCATTAAATGGTCAACTGTTGACCGTTTGACCAGTGATCAAAATTTATTCAAGGGTCTATACATCTCAGAACACACACTACCTCAGATGATGTGTGCCATGGCATGATTCTAGAAGAATAACCGTTATCCCTTACATCCTGGGAGCTTTACCTATTTCTACTTAGTACTGATCAGATCTTTCTAAATTTCAAACTTTTTGTCTAGCTTCCTAATGATAGTCATATCCCTCCTGAAAGAATCATAACTGCCCTCTTCTCTTCGATATTTATTTCACTTAAGATGTATTGCTTCCCTAATTACAATTTAAAAGCAGGTATCCTTGTAGAAATTTTGCTATGCACACAATTTCCCAGAAAATGAAAAAAGTAGTCTGGATTTGCTTATGATAATTCTGTGAAGAGTTGCTCATCTGTACACCTCCACTGCAGGCTTTAGGCATAAATGCTTCTCTAAGAATTCTGAATATCAAGAGAATAACAGCTATTGCTCTAAGGACTAAAGGCAACTGCTTGGCAGACCTCTATGAATATTCATCACTGCTTCAGATTCCTGTAATCTAAAGGTGGTCTTTCAGCATCTGATGGCACACTGATCTGGGCAAGTCGAAATAATATAGCAATAAGTGCATCGGCCTGATGCAGAATTTAGGCATTCCAGGATAGGTGGTTTCAGAGTGAAAGGTGTATTAAAGAAGGGAGGCAATTTGATCATGATCTAATTTTGCCTAGCTGATTTTCCTTTGGGTAGTTTTCTACCTTATTGTTCTCAATGCTGATAAGGTCACTTTCCTCTCATTTGTCAGGATCACATCAAATGGAATGAGAAGATTCTTACCTGTTTACTTGTTGATTGGCTATATCAACTTCTCTCACTAATAGGCTGTCTCAAACTACAGCTGGCTGCATTTGATAATATAATCAGCATTGTGTTCCTGCCTGAAAATTGGAGAATAAACCAGATGACTTGCTGTAGTCCCCTGTCTGGTATGGGAGCTTTGAGAAATGCTAGGCTGCTTTATGTTTGCATTTAAAAACAAGGAAGGAAAATGGTGTTTATTGAAAAGAATCACTTCAGAGGAGTATAATGTTATGTTACTCTGGTATAAACAAAAGTGATTTTAAACATTTTGTGACTGCATAAAGAGAATGAAAAAATATTGGAAAAATTTCAGAAGTTTTCTATTTTACTTGTGAAGAGCAGGTAACTTAAATGAGCTAATATTTAGTCATAAGCCAACACCAATATTAAAACTGGCTTGAAAGCGATGGTCTTGATAGACCCTTTAATCATTTCAAACCATTCACAGCTTCTTAAGAAATATTTACTTAAAGCCACAAGGAGGAAAAACGTTTTAAATGTAAAAGAGAAATCATAAGAAAAATTAAGGACCTAGCTGGTTCAATGAAAAATTTTTGAAAAACTCTTTAAAGATAATCAAATATAGTTTACAGGGTAAGATTTAAAAGCTTTTGTAGAGAGATATGATTTCAGCATGTTACTATCAAGCTTCATTATCCCCAAGCTAACAGAGAGGGCAAAGAGCTAAGCAAACAGCTCATATGATTCATTTATGGTCTTTCCGAGTGATGGGAAAATTCCCACTGAACCAGTTAAATTCTGACCAAATTGTTGTTTGGGGAAGCAGTGAGAACATTTCAATTCCAAACCACTATTCCCATATTGTGGAGACATTAAATAGGAAATTTGATCTTCTGAATTATATATGTGAAGTATTATTTAGGAAGCTAGGAATAAATGCAGTGATCTTTTTAGCAGGTTCTATTCTTTGGTAAATTGGGGTCCCATCACAAATTTAGATGCAAGGAGGAAGATGAAAAAGAGTTAACTTACTTTCCACGTACAGATTGGATTTAGATACGTGTCTCCTTCAAACCTCTGTCATTTTCTTTTTTTCCTGTGACTGAAAAGAGGGCTTAGCAGAGTAATGAGAGGTATGTACAAATTATTTGTCAAGGGACTGCTGAAAGGTATTGCAAGTTATTAGTGAGAAATCTGGACAAAAGAGTAATATTGTATTGATCTTTCATCTGAAACTGTGTTCCAATGTACCCTAAACATAAAAGTCATTAAGAATCTTATCTTTATGCTTAATTTTGAAATATTAGGATTTATTTTTAAAATAAGCTTATTAGCATTTTTTAAATGATCAATATAATACATGTACATGGTTTTAAAAAGAGAATAATGATAAAAGTCTTCATGGAGTCATTATTGTCTAAAATATTTTTGTTTGTTTTTGTTTTTGTCTAAAATCTTAATCTTAGAGACTCTTCAAGAATTTGGGGTATGTGGCTCTTATTCTAGCTAAGTACCATTTAATTTAGGAATTTGCTTGTAATAGGAAGAAGTAACCCAGAGAATCTGAAGGTAACATATGAGGAATATATTCCTGCCTAAATGCATTGCATTATTTTATGAAACTCGAGTATTGAAGAGAAATATCAGGCCCAGGGTATGTTCTAATACATAACCAGGATCCTAACTACAGGATACATGGAAAAGGTGGTCCTACTGGGTAAGAGACACATTTCTAGAGAGTTTGATGTGACCCTTACTTTCTCAGACATAATTGTGAGATAGTCTCCCTGAGTTGATATTGAAAGCTTAGAATTTGCAGTTGTGTCAACATTCCTAATCTTCTGAATTATTCAGAGAAGTAAATAAATGTATAATTTATGAGCATGTTTATATGTGTTCACATTCTCAATTCTTATTAACCTTTGTGAAAATAGCGATCATGGAAACCAGCAGTCCTTCACCCCACCCGATCTCCTTTCCTTTCTCCTGTTCTTGTTAATATGATTTTTTTCTATTGTTGTCAAACCCATATGTAGTGTTTTTCTTAATAGGACTATGCTTCTATGGTTTATCACTGATCCAAGTTTGTGCATTATGAGTATATTTCCTTTCTATGTAATTTTTATATCTCTCAGAGAGAATAGCTATGTTATTTTCCATGTGCTTATTTTTCTTCAGATCGCTTGCATAGTCCTTACATCAATCTGCAGACAATCTGTCACTTCTGTTTCTTTTTTCCTTCTGCCCCATGTTCCTATCTTGCCTAATTACCTACCAAGCCCACTACAGTAGAACTATGCCCTTGGAATGCCTACTTCTCTTTCCTGTGTCTGATAGCTTGTTTCCGGAATTCTGTATTTTACTCTTTTTTTGTTTTCTTCCTCATTTTTGTAGAGCATATCCTCCACTGGATTCCTAAGAAGGAGTTCAGAGAAGCTAAATATTATTGAGACTTTGATTTCAACAAAATGTCCTGATACTACCTTCACACTTGACTGCTACTTCGACTGGGTAAAAAATTTGGATGAAAATCATTTCACGCAGAATATTGAAGGCACTATTCCACTGCCTTCTAGTTTCCAATACTACTTTTGAGAAGTCTGATGCTATTCCTAGTTTTGTGTCTGTGATTTTGTTTTCTTTCTGAAATTTTTGAGATCTTCTCTGATTCCCTGGTGTTTATTTCCAGTGTTCTCACATGCCTTCAAGTAGATCATTGTGCTAAGTGTGCAGTGAACCTTTTAGAATGCATAACTTTATCTTTCAGTTCTGGGAAACTTTTTTTTTGTATTTTATATAATACCCCATCCATTTTTTTAGTTTCTCCTTATAGACCTATTATTAGATGGATCTGTGATCTCCAAATATATACCATAAATATTATATCTCTTCTTTTCTTTAATCTGTTTTTTTATTTAAACGTATAATGTAACCCCACCACCCTCTCCCTACACCCCTCCCCCCAACCCCCGGGTTGTTTTATGACATTAAGAGTCTCTTTTGGTTTATCTCCCTCCTGATCCCATCTTGATTCATTTATTCTTTTCCTACCCTCTAAACCCCCACCCCCATTGCATCTCCACTTCCTCATATCAGGGAGACCATATGATAGTTGTGTTTCTCCAACTAACTTATTTCGCTAAGCGTAATACCCTCTAGTTCCATCCATGTTGTCGCAAATGAAAATATTTCACTTCTTTTGATGGCTGCATAGTATTCCATTGTATATATATACCACCTCTTCTTTATCCATTCATCTGTTGATGGGCATCTAGGTTCTTTCCATAACTTGGCTATTGTGGACATTGCTGTTATAAACATTCGGGTGCACGTGCCCCTTCAGATCACTACATTTGTATCTTTAGGGTAAATACCCAGTAGTGCAATTGCTGGGTCATAAGGTAGCTCTATTTTCAATTTTTTGAGGAACCTCCATGCTGTTTTCCAGAGTGGTTACACCAGCTTGCATTCCCACCAACAGTGTAGGAGGGTTCCCCTTTCTCCACATCCTCGCCAGCATCTGTCATTTCCTGACTTGCTCATTTTAGCCATTCTGAATGGTGTGAGGTGATATCTCATTGTGGTTTTGATTTGTATTTCCCTGATGCCCAGTGATGTGGAATACTTTTTCATGTGTCTGTTGGCCATCTGGATGTCATCTTTGCAGAAATGTCTGTTCATGTCCTCTGCCCATTACTTGATTGGATTGTTTGTTCTTTGGGTGTTGAGTTTGCTAAGCTCTTTATAGATTTTGGATACTAGCCCATTATCTGATATGTCGTTTGCAAATATCTTTTCCCACTCTGTCATTTGTCTTTTGGTTTTGTTGACTGTTTCCTTTGCTGTGCAAAAGCTTTTTATCTTGATGAAGTCCCAATAGTTCATTTTTTCCCTTGCTTCCCTTGCGCTTGGCGTTGTTCCTGGGAAGAAGTTGCTGCGGCTGAGGTCGAAGAGGTTGCTGCCTGTGTTCTCCTCAAGGATTTTGATGGATTCCTTTCTCACATTGAGGTCCTTCATCCATTTTGAGTCTATTTTCATGTGTGGTGTAAGGAAATGGTCCAATTTCATTTTTCTGCATGCGGCTGTCCAATTTTCCCAACACCATTTGTTGAGGAGGCTGTCTTTTTTCCATTGGATATTCTTTCCTGCTTTGTCGAAGATTAGTTGACCACAGAGTTGAGGGTCTATTTCTGGGCTCTCTATTCTGTTCCATTGATCTATGTGTCTGTTTTTGTGCCAGTACCATACTGTCTTGATGATGACAGCTTTGTAATAGAGCTTGAAGTCCGGAATTGTGATGCCACCAACTTTGGCTTTCTTTTTTAATATTCCTTTGGCTATTCGAGGTCTTTTCTGGTTCCATATAAATTTTAGGATTATTTGTTCCATTTCTTTGAACAAATTGGATGGGATTTTGATAGGCATTGCATTAAATGTGTAGATAGCTTTAGGTATCATAGACATTTTCACAATATTTATTCTTCCAATCCATGAGCATGGAACATTTTTCCATTTCTTTGTGTCTTCCTCAATTTCTTTCATGAGTACTTTATAGTTCTCTGAGTATAGATTCTTTGCCTCTTTGGTTAGGTTTATTCCTAGGTATCTTATGGTTTGGGTGTAATTATAAATGGGATTGACTCCTTAATTTTTCTTTCTTCTGTCTTGTTGTTGGTGTAAAGAAATGCAACTTATTTCTGTGCATTGATTTTATATCCTGACACTTTACTGAATTCCTATACAAGCTCTAGCAGTTTTGGAGTGGAGCCTTTTGGGTTTTCCACATATAGTATCATATCATCTGCAAAGAGTGATAGTTTGACTTCTTCTTTGCTGATTTGGATGCCTTTAATTTCTTTTTGTTGTCTGATTGCTGAGGCTAGGACTTCTAGTACTATGTTGAATAGCAGTGGTGATAACGGACATCCCTGCCGTGTTCCTGACCTTAGTGGAAAAGCTCTCAGTTTTTCTCCATTGAGAATGATATTTGCGGTGGGTTTTTCATAGATGGCTTGATAATACTGAGGTATGTGCCGTCTATCCCTACACTTTGAAGAGTTTTGATTAGGAAGGGATGCTGTACTTTGTCAAATGCTTTTTTCAGCATCTATTGGGAGTATCATGTGGTTCTTGTTCTTTCTTTTGTTACTGTATTGTATCACATTGATTGATTTGCGGATGTTGGACCAACCTTGCTGCCCTGGAATAAATCCCACTTGGTTGTGGTGAATAATCCTTTTATTTTTTTTTCAATTCTTCTTTAATTTCCTGGTTGACCCATTCATTTTTTAGAAGGATGCTGTTGAGCCTCCATGTATTTGTGCTCTTTCCACATTTCCTCTTGTGATTGAGTTCTAGCTTCAGAGCATTGTGGTCTGAAAATATGCAGGGAATGATCCCAATCTTTTGATACCTGTTGAGACCTGATTTATGACCCAGGATGTGATCTATTCTGGAGAATGTTCCATGGGCACTAGAGAAGAACGTGTATTCTGTTGCTTTGGGGTAGAATGTTCTGAATATATCTGTGATGTCCATCTCGTCCAGTGTGTCATTTAAGACCTTTATTTCCTTGTTGATCTTTTGCTTGGATGATCTGTCCATTTCAGAGAGGGGTGTATTAAAGTCTCCAACTATTATTGTATTCTTGTCAATGTGTTTCTTTGATTTTGTTATTAATTGGCTTATATAGTTGGCTGCTCCCATGTTAGGGGCATAGATATTTAAAATTGTTAGATCTTCTTGTTGGACAGACCCTTTGAGTATGATGAAGTGTCCTTCCTCATCTCTTATTATAGTCTTTGGCTTAAAATCTAATTGATCTGATATAAGGATTGCCACCCCAGCTTTCTTCTGATGTCCATTAGCATGGTAAATTGTTTTCCACCCCCTCACTTTCAATCTGGAGGTGTCTTCAGGTCTAAAATGAGTTTCTTGTAGGCAGCATATGGATGGGTTTTGTTTTTTTATCCATTCTGAAACCCTGTGTCTTTTGATTGGGGCATTTAGCCCATTTACATTCAGGGTAACTATTGAGAGATATGAGTTTAGTGCCATTGTATTGCCTGTATGGTGATTGTTACTGTATAATGTCTCTGTTCCTTTCTGATCTAATACTTTTAGGGTCTCTCTTTGCTTAGAGGACCCCTTTCAATATTTCCTGTAGAGCTGGTTTGGTGTTTACAAACTCTTTCAGTTTTTGTTTGTCCTGGAAGCTTTTAATCTCTCCTTCTATTTTCAATGATAACCTAGCTGGATAAAGTATTCTTGGCTGCATGTTTTTCTCGTTTAGTGCTCTGAATATATCATGCCAGTTCTTTCTGGCCTGCCAGGTCTCTGTGGATAAGTCTCCTGCCAATCTAATATTTTTACCATTGTACGTTACAGACTTCTTGTCCCGTGCTGCTTTCAGGATTTTCTCTTTGTCGCTAAGACTTGTAAATTTTACTATTAGGTGGCGGGGTGTGGGTCGATTCCTATTGATTTTGAGAGGTATTCTCTGGGCTTCCTGGATTTTGATGCTTGTTCCCCTTGCTATATTAGGGAAATTCTCTACAATAATCCTCTCCAGTGTACCTTCTGCTCCTATTTCTCTTTCTTCTTCTTCTGGAATCCCAATTATTCTAATGTTGTTTCGTCTTATGGCATCACTTATCTCTCGAATTCTCCCCTCGTGGTCCAGTAGTTGATTGTCTCTCTTTTGGTCTGTTTCATTATTCCCTGCCATTTGGTCTTCTATATCACTAATTCTGTCTTCTGCCTCATTTATCCTAGCAGTAAGAGCCTCCATTTTTTATTGCACCTCATTAATAGCTTTTTTTTATTTCAACTTGATTAGACTTTATTTCTTTTATTTCTCCAGAAAGGGTTTTTATTTCTCCTGACAGGGTTTCTCTAATATCTTCCATGCCTTTTTCGAGCCCAGCTAGAACCTTGAGAATCGTCATCCTGAATTCCAGATCTGACATATTACCAATGTCTGTATTGATTATGTCCCTAGCCTTCGGTCCTGTCTCCTGCTCTTTTTTTTTGTGGTGAGTTTTTCCGCCTTGTCATTTTGTCCAGATAAGAATCCGCTGTTCTCCTTGTTAAGTGAACTTGGTCTTGGCTGTATTTCTTTGGTCTTCTGGGGGAGGGGCCTGTTGAATAATCCTTTTAATGTACTGTTGGATCCTATTGGCTAGTATTTTGGTGAGAATTTTCACATCAGTGTTCATCAAGGATATTGGTCTGTAATTCTCTTTTTTGATAGGATCCTTGTCTGGTTTGGGGATCAAGGTTATGCTGGCCTCATAACATGAGTTTGGAAGTTTTTCTTCCATTTCTATTTTTTGGAACAGTTTCAGGAGAATAGGAATTAATTCTTCTTCAAATGTTTGGTAGAATTCCCCTGGGAAGCCATCTGGCCCTGGCCTTTTGTTTCAAAATTTTTGATGACTGTTTCAATCTTCTTACTGGTTATGGGCCTATTCAGGTTTTCTATTTCTTCCTGGTTCAGTTTTGGCAGTTTATATGTCTCTAGGAAAGCATCCATTTCTTCCAGATTGTCAAATTTGTTGGCATAGAGTTGCTCATAATATGTTCTTATGATTGTTTGTATTTCTTTGGTGTTGGTTGTGATCTCTCCTCTTTCATTCATGATTTTATTTATTTGGGTCCTTTCTCTTTTCTTTTGGATAAGTCTGGCCAGGGGTTTATCAATCTTATTAATTCTTTCAAAGAACCTGCTCCTAGTTTTGTTGATTTGTTCAGTTGTTTTTTTGGTCTCTATTACATTGATTTCTGCTTTGATCTTTATTATTTCTCTTCTCCTGCTGGGTTTAGGCTTTCTTTGTTGTTCTTTCTTGAGTTCCTTTAGGTGTAGGGTTCGGTTGTGTATTTGAGACATTTCTTGTTTCTTGACAAAGGCTTGTATTGCTATATATTTTCCTCTCAGGACTGCCTTTGCTGTGTCCCACAGTATTTGGACCGTTGTGTTTCATTATCATTTCTTTCCATGAGTTTTTTCAATTCTTCTTTAATTTCCTGGATGACCCATTCATTCTTTAGAAGGATGCTGTTGAGTCTCCATGTATTTGTGCTCTTTCCAAATTTCCTCTTGTGATTGAGTTCTAGCTTCAGAGCATTGTGGTCTGAAAATATGCAGGGAATGATCCCAACCTTTTGATACCAGTTGAGACCTGATTTATGACCCAGGATGTGATCTATTCTGGAGAATGTTTCATGGGCACTAGAAAAATGTGTATTCTGTTTCTTTGGGATGGGATGTTCTGAATATATCTGTGATGTCCATCTGCTCCAGTGTGTCACTTAAGGCCTTTATTTCCTTGTTGATCTTTTGCTTGGATGATCTGTCCATTTCAGTGAGGGGAGTGTTAAAGTCCCCTACTGTTATTGTATTATTGTCAATGTGTTTCTTTGATTTTGTTATTAATTGGTTTATATAGTTGGCTGCTCCCATGTTAGGGGCATAGATATTTAAAATTGTTAGATCTTTTTGTTGGACAGACCCTTTGGGTATGGTATAGTGTCCTAACTCATCTCTTATTGTAGTCTTTGGCTTAAAATCTAATTCATCTGATATAAGGATTGCCACCCCAGCTTTCTTCTGATGTCCATTAGCATGGTAAATTGTTTTCCACCCCTTCACTTTCAATCTGGAGGTGTCTTCGGGTCTAAAATTAGTTTCTTGTAGGCAGCATATTGATGAGTTTTGTTTTTTTATCCGTTCTGAAACCCTGTGTCTTTTGATTGGGGCATTTGGCCCATTTACATTCAGGATAACTATTGAGAGATATGAATTTAGTGCCATTGTATTGCCTGTAAGGTGATTGTTACTGTATATTGTCTCTGTTCCTTTCTGATCTAATACTTTTAGGGTCTCTCTTTGCTTAGAGGAGCACTTTGAATATTTCCAGTAGAGCTGGTTTGGTGTTTGAAAATTCTTTCAGTTTTTGTTTCTCCTGGAAGCTTTTTTAACTCTCCTTCTATTTTCAATGATAACCTAGCTGGATAAAGTATTCTTGGCTGCATGTTTTTCTCATTTAGTGCTCTGAATATATCATGCCAGTTCTTTCTGGCCTGCCAGGTCTCTGTGGTTAAGTCTGCTGCCAATCTAATGTTTTTACCATTGTATGCTACAGACTTCTTGTCCCGTGCTGCTTTCAGGACTTTCTCTTTGACACTAAGACTTGTAAATTTTACTATTAGACGACGGGGTGTGGGTCAATTCCTATTGATTTTGAGAGGTGTTCTCTGCACCTCCTGGATTTTGATGCTTGTTCCCTTTGCTATATTAGGGAAATTCTCTACAATAATTCTCTCCAATATACCTTCTTCTCCCCTCTCTCTTTCTTCTTCTTCTGGAATCCCAATTATTCTAATGTTGTTTCATCTTATGGTATCACTTATCTCTCGAATTCTCCCCTCATGGTCCAGTAGTTGTTTGTCTCTCTTTTGCTCAACTTCTTCATTCTCTGTCATTTGGTCTTCTATATCACTAATTCTTTCTTCTGCCTCATTTATCCTAGCAGAAAGAGCCTCAATTTTTTATTGCACCTCATTAATAGCTTTTTTGATTTCAGCTTGGTTAGATTTTTGTTATTTTATTTCTCCAGAAAGGGCTTTTATTTCTCTGGACAGGGTTTCTCTAATATCTTCCATGCCTTTTTTGAGCCCGGCTAGAACCTTGAGAATAGTCATTGTGAATTCTAGATCTGACATATTACCAATGTCTGTATTGATTAGGTCCCTAGCCTTCGGTACTGCCTCCTGTTCTTTTTTTTTGTGGTGAGTTTTTACACCTTGTCATTTTGTCCAGATAAGAGTATATGAAGGAGCAAATGAAATACTAAAAGAGTGGCAAAGACCCCAGGAAAATGTGCTTTAACCAAATCAGAAGAGACCCCAAATCGTGAGGGCGGGGGGGAAGAGGGTAAAAAGAATTTCAGAAAGAGAAAAAAAATAAAAGAGAATACAAATATAGAAAAAATATAAAAAAGGAAAAAAATATGTATATTAGACTGGTGACTAGAACAGGGTCACCCACTTAATTTTGGGAGTATTTTGGTCTCTTAGAAGAAACTATCTCCCCAAATTGTAAAGAATGAAAAACATATATTCAGTGAGGGGAATGTTAAAGTCCCCTACTGTTATTGAAAACATAATGAAGGGATGAAATATGACTATAAAGATGAAAAAAATTTTTTTAAATTTCTAACAAAGGAGTTGATAAGGTAAGTTGGTAGGGAGAATAAAAAAAAAAAAGAAAGTGGGGAGAACTTGCTTGGGCTGGAGACTAGATCAAGCCCGGTGCTAGATTTAGGGTGTATTTTGACCTATTAGAATAAGCTATACCCCAAATTTTTAGAAGAAAAAAAAACCCCATGTGTATACAAAGAATAAAGGTAGATACCGTGAAGGATAAAATATGACTATGATAATAAAGGTTCCAAAAAGGTTTTTTTAAGAAAGTTATTAAGATAAACTAGTTAAAAAACATTAAAAGAGGAAAGGGTAAGGGTTAAAAAAAATAGAAGAGAAAAAAAATATAAAAATTTAATTAACTTTGCAAGACTAAAGATTCATGGGGAAAAAGCCAAGAATTCCATGCTTTGCTTTCTCCTCCTCTGGAATTCCACTGTTCTCCTTGTTAAATGAACTTGGTCTTGGCTGGATTTCTTGTTGATCTTCTGGGGGAGGGGCCTGTTGTAGTGATTTTCAAGTGTCTGTGCCCCAGGCGGAATTGCACCGCCCTTACCAGGGGCCGGGCTAAGTAATCCTTTTGGGTTCGCTATCCAGAGCTTTTGTTCCCTGAACGTTTTCCGTAGAGTTCCGGAGGACGGGAATGAAAATGGCGGCCTCCCAATCTCTGGCCCAGAGGAGCCAAGAGCTCAGGTCCCCACTCCTCAGTGCGCCTTCAGAGAAAAGCGTTTAATCACTCCCGTCTCCCCGGCCTCCAACCGTACTTGGAGAAAATCACGCGCATTCACTCCCGTCTCACTGCCCTCCGAGGTCACCCAGCCTTTGACCAAGCATCTCTGTCTCTGGCACAGAGCCCCACCTGGAGTCTCTGAACCCCGCTGATACCTGGGCTCTCCCAGGTCGGAGTCTCCCCGGATCTTGTGGAGACCCCACACACAGAGCACCCGCCTGTGTTACGGATTATGGTTCAAGGTAACCCTGAGTTGAGAGCTCACTCCTCAGCTCTGTCTCCACAGCTGGCTTCCCCGCTCTAATACCTGTGAGCTCTGCGACACTCAGACACCCCCGATCCTTCTGTGACCCTGCGGGACCTGAGGCCACACTGTCCCCGCGAGGTCTTCACTCCAGTTCAGCCTCTGGAGTGATGTCCCTCCATGGAACAGACTTTTAAAAGTCCTGATTTTGTGCTCCGTTGCTCCGCCACTTGCCAGGAGCCGGCCCCTCAGCCCGTGGTCTATCTTCCCGTCGCATTGGATTCACTTCTCCACTGGTCCTACCTTTCAGAAAGTGGTCGATTTTCTGTTTCTAGAAATGTTGTTCTTCTTCTCTTAGATCTCCTTTTTAATTTGTAGGTGTTCAGAATGGTTTGATAAGCTATCTAGATGATCTCCTGCTGTCTGATGTCGTCTCAGCCTGCTACTTCTCCACCATCTTGACTCCTCTCTTTAATCTGTTTTTAATTCAAGGTGCTAATATTTTCAATTAGAAAAAGTTTCAATTAGAAGCATAAAAATATATTTAAAATTGCTACATATTGTTGGGATGGGAATAGGAATTGTGAGAAGACAAAACATCTTTGTATGTGTCATGTGTATATCTTTCTAATGATTTGACATTTGAATACTATAAAAAGGTATGGTTAAAAATAGATGAAATGTACTTCAAACATAAAATACAATAAAGAGCAGTACTTGCTACCTAGTATTTTATCAGTCAGGGATCTGTCAGGAAAACTCTACTAGTTATTCCACGTAGGAATGTATTTAATTCAAAAAAAATGGGTACTTAAAGTTATGAAAAGGCTGTGAAACAGCCACCCCCAGATTTCAGGAAACAAGGAACATATACCAAAGCAGTTTTCATCAGAGAATGCTTGAACATCACTGGTAGACTGTACACCCACAGGCTGCTAGAAATCACATGCTTGCTTTCCAATCCTAAGTAGCCATAACGGCTTGAGTTGTTATTCTGCTTTATGAATCTGAAACATGAAATTTCCCCTCATTGGCATTGAAACTTCTGGCCAATATTTTGGGAAATAAGTTTCCCCAGTTTTCAGCTCCTATGTTACAGGAGGAAATATGAAGGGAACAGTACTGCTTTTAAAAGGTAATCTGACACTATTATGATTGTGATTATTTTTTAAATATTAATACTTTCCCTTTGAAATATTACCTGGCCCCCTACACTTTTTGTCTGTTCTTCTTTCTCTGTTTATAACTCTTTATTGTATTACTATTGTTTATTTCCTCAAATGCATGGTAACTCTTTTTTACTGAAACACTAAAACATCCAGAAGCTCTGTGGATACAGGTGGAACTTGTCTCCAAGTGGATGGAGATTATTTCCAGGTGGTTTGTCAGTGTGTGCATTATGGCTGCCAGATAGATTTTATGGTGGGACCTACCAAATGCCAGTATCTTCCTCTAGGTTAGTTTGGTCCCTGTGTAGATGAATCCCCAGACTTCTCAAAGGAGTGGATATCCTGAAAGACAATAAGACTGTCATTAAGGGTGGTGGGATTGGTACCTCCTCATCGAGTAGATAGATATTAATGTAATTTCATTGTTAGTCCCATGACTCCACTCCTACTCTCCTCTCTGCTTCCTGAGTTTGGAGCCCTTTTGCAGAGACAGTTTATGGGTGTTCCACCTGTGTGGTTGCACAGGGCACTTAGAAGGGCCCTGTATTTTGTTTAATTCTGTCCCAAAGCCTTCTTGGAAATTCTTAATTGTTGCACAGAGAGTCTCACGTTTTTATTTTGCACTAGGCCTCACAGATCATGTAGCTTTCCTTGGCTCTTTTTCACTTTCTACAGAGGCAGCCTTCTGACTTCTGCAGGGACTACAGATTAGTGGTTGCCCTTTTTTTTCTGAAGATGGGAGAGAAAAAGGGACATGGAGAGCAGGATTCCAACTTTTGCCTGTGCTGCACACACTGGCTTTCACACACACACACACACACACTTAATTCCCCTGGTGCCTGATACTTTCAAGTCCATGTCTTTCCAAGACTTCCTGAATAGCTTCTTCCAGAGACACTGAATCAGAACTTCTGCTTGCTGAGTCACTCAGTAACTCTATTGGCTCTCACACCCTATGGTTAGGGATGCTTATGTCTTCTTTTTTATTGAAGATGAGCTTTGTGTATCTGTTTCTTTTTTGTCTTCTTTATTACTTTTGGGGTTATTTTAGAGAGCAGAAGAGGACCTTGAAGCCAGAAGTACACGTTATTTTTACAATGGTGAACAGAGGCTCCCTCAAGATGATCATAAGATTGAAACATAGGGTTTTGAAACATGTAGCCAAAAGGTGAGGTCAATCATCATTTTTAGTGTATCAGCTGAATATGTTACTTTTTCATGTTTTAAAATAGTATTTTCTAGACATACTTCTTATTGAAGTTAAATAGCTAACAGGTTGTTGCAGAAGAAAATTATTTCTTCACCTATACAAGTGGTTTTTGCTAGCCTTGCAGGTAATTATTTCCCTGTTTCCAAAATAAGGAATTCAGCCATTTGTGGCATGTATTTTTTATTTTGTCATTTATAGGCCACATCATTAAAAGGCCAATTTAAAGTATTTATGATATACAAAATGTAAAGTAATTTAACAAAATATAAAAATTATATTCACAAAAAGAACACGGAAGATTTAATAACTATGAAAAGGATTTCCGATGATTGATCATCACATTAGGATCCACATTTCTGGAGAACCAGAGCAAAAAGAAAGACAAGTTGCATAGTTCTAATTAGCCTCTATGGCTATGGATGATTTGCTCTTTATGTAGCCAACTCCATTCCAGTATTTTTTAGTAGATAACACTCAAGTCCACAAGTGGGAAGAACTATATATTTCTCTCTATTTATGGAGGGGCATGTTCCTCACTGGCTGTCTGCTATTTCACATTCCCTGAGCCAAAGACAAGCACTCTGATGTGGGCAATTTGTTTTTAGTGTGCCTCAGTCTAAACTTTGAGTTCTTTCTCTTTCCTTCTATGTATGTATTTATTTAATTATTTTGGACTTCTAGTGTACCAGTCATCTCTGGGTTAGTAACACAGCATTAATCCATGCATTTCCATCTGTTTAGTTATTTATTTAGTTATTTGTAATAGTGTAGCAATCACTCTTGAAACCAGTATCCAAATAGAGTCTAGAACCTTAGAAATAGCCTTTATTTAACAGAGAGTTCAGAGTGACCTCCTCTGATTCATCTACCTGCCTCTCCTGGAACCTGAATCCTGAATCCAACATTTCCTTGCTTTCCTTTTACTTAGTGCAAATATATTTGTTCCTAAAAAGTGAGTCATAGAGGTAGGGGTGTGTGTATGTGTGTGTGTGTGTGCATGTGCATGTATGTACTAGTTGTCTTAATTTTATGAAAAGTAAATTATGCTATACTCAATTTGGAATACTTATTATTTCTCCTTAATATTATATAGCCAGGATTCATTCATGTTATTGCATGGCTCATTCATTTTCAACCAGTATATAATATTCCATTTCCTAAAATATATTCCTTTACCCCTTCTGTTACATTCATTCAGCCAATATTTATTGAAGGGATAGTCCCAATGAGTATTATATATGCAATGGTAAACAAGACAACTCTTTTCCATCATTTCAAATCCCAGTTATATGACCAATGCTATCATACCTCCTAATTTCTCCTCCTTTTTATTGATAGAAAATTGCCTGGTAAATCCTTTTAGACTAAACTATTAGTATCCTCATGAACAATAGTCCAAACTATGCAACATCAGTTGTAGAATTTCAGTTTATGGCACAGAATGTTTCCATTGCCCTTCAGATCTCACATCTTTAGTGACCATCTATCTAGATGGCATGTTCTTTTAACCAGTCTTACCCAGAGCAAAATCTTTAAGATCACACAGCTATAGGTTAATTGAGTTTATGTTTATGAGATCTTGGAAAGTATGCAATCCCTAAATAAACCCTCCAAACTGAGTAAGGACTTTGAATCTAGAATCTGACATATAGGGTAAAATATGGTATCAGGTAACAGTCCCTGATCATATGAGCCCATTTCAGAATTCATACAAAATGAGAAATAAGGAATAATAATATGTTCCTTTGAAGCTGAATCTATCTTTCCTGAAACAATGTATCTACTTCACCCTCCCTCATTCTTGATCAGTCTGCTGAAGAATTGTGCATATCCTAAATCTTAGCTTCAGAATATTTCATCAAAATGACAATTAGTTGTCTCCTCCTTCACTAGAGTTGTCCTTACTCCTGACTGTGTATTTCTAAATTGTTTGTGTCTGGTAATTCTCTGGTTCTCTTGCACAACTTGTCACTTAGTATCTTCCCTTAGTATCTTCCCTCCCACCCTTGCCTGGCTTCCACCTAGCAACACCTATTCCACTCTGGGAATGTTTGCAACAATACCAGTCTCCAGCCCTGCCATGGAGATTACAGAAAACTTTGGCTAATACAACACATACATTTAAAATGTATCTGGAAAACAAAACAAAACAAAACAAAAACGTTTTGGCTTTCCGGACAAAGCCTGGCATCAGTATCAGGCCAAGTACATAACTACATAACACATTCTTTCACTCTTCACTGTCATTTCTGAGTTTCTTTCCTTTACCATTATTATTTTCCTGGTACTTTCTTAAATCGTGCTTCTCAGGTCCTGCAGGTCCTTTTGATTTTTCCATGATCTAAGTTGTTATGTCCTCTTACTTTTACTAGTTCTGCTTTCTCTTTCCCTAAAAACCATTTCTTCAGCCTGTTCTCATTTTACTACATCAGAAGTGGTTTTTCCATCTTACTTACATAATCTTGTTATATGAATGCTAAATTATTTTTAAAGGATTTATTTTAAAAGTGGACATATTGACAATGAGTATATTCTTCTGAAGGAGTGTATATATAGACACGAAAATTTCAAAACTGCTTGAGAAATCTCTCAGAGCCATTGGTTGAATTTTTATCATCTGTGTTGAAGTTAATGTTGAAATGATTCAAATCTAAATGAGTTCTTTTTATGAAAGTATTGCATATGTCTTATTAGGAAAGGGAATCCTGCTGAAAGAAACTATAAATAAAGTAGCAATATTTTTAATAAGAAAATATAATGCAGTAATACATCTTTATAACTTAATCATCACTCTAGGTAACTGTGAATAAGATACATACTAATTAAAGTTTTAGAGTAATTTTACACTTTGATATGTATTGATTTAAGTATTCATCTCTCAACCCAGCTACCCTCAGACCTCTAGGGAGATAAAACTGATACTCAAATATGGCAAAAATATATTTAAATTTATATATTCTTCCAAAATATTGTTGACCTTTCAGATGACTGAAGTTTGCAAGTCTAAAACAGAACAGTTTTATATCTATATCTTGTGATAAAACATTTTAATTTTTATGTGGTCATATATATTCATTATGTGTGCAATCTTGTAAATCCCTCACTTTAACCCTAAAATATTTTAATATTTCTGGACATATTAGTGTTCTAACATATTTCCATCAAGTCATTTTCTTATTTTAAGATTTATTTCAATGAGGTTCAATTTGTTGGATTTTCATTTATTGATGATGATTTGGTGACAAATCTAAGAACTCTTCACCCACCCTACATTTCAAGGATGTTCTAGTATTTTTTTTCCCAAAAATTTTTATAGGCTTACACTTTTACATTTAAGTCCATAAACCATTTTCAGCTAATTTTGTATGAGGGTGGAGTCCATATGGACATTTAATTACTCCAACTTTATTTTTTGAGAAAAGTAATCATTTCCTTTTTTTTTCAAAAATTTTTTAATTTGTTTTTTTAGAGAGAGAGAGAGAAAGCGTGAGCTCAGGCAGACAGAGTGGTAGACAGAGGCAGAGGGAGAAGCAGGCTCCCCGCTGAGCAAGGAGCCCGATGTGGGACTCATCCCAGGACGCTGGGATCATGACCTGAGCTGAAGGTAGCCACTCAACCAACTGAGCCACCCAGGTGCCCCCAACTTTATTTTTTGAAAAAGCTATTATTCCTGTATGAAATTGGTTTTGTACCCATTGTCAAGAATCAGTATATTTTTGTGGGCCTATCACCCACAAAAGAACCCACAGTTCTCACTTCTGATCCTTTATTTAATTCTTCTTTATCAAAATTGTATTAGTATTATTTTGTTTTAAATGAGGGACAAGACACGGATGTCAGCTGTTTTGATTTCTGCTCAGTATTGTAGTAGAGATCCTAGGCAATATGTAAAGATTAGAAAACAAAATTTAAAATACAGGAATTTTAAAGGAATAGAAACTTTTCCTTATGTCGAGATGGTGAGATTATTGAAAATCCAAGTGAATTTGGGGAACATATATAAGAATTGGCAGGAAGCTTCAGCAAGACCAATTGGTATAAGATCAACTATAGAAAGGTGGTAGAACCTTCCTTTATCTAATTAAGAAATAGAAAATACAGTAGAAAATGATATTATTCTCAGCATCAACAAAAACTCCAAAATACTAGAAATGAACCTAACAAAAAACATGCAGTCCCTTTCATAGAAACATTATAAAGATTTCTGAAGAACAGACAGGAAGCTTAAAAAAATGGAGAAACATGTAAAAGACAATAATTTTCTCCCAAAGTGACCTATTAAGTGCAAATGACATTTTAATCAAAATCCCAACAGTTATGTATGGAATTTAGAAGTGGGTCCTTAAACTAGTATAAATGAGTAGAGGACAGAAAATAGCCAAAATAATGGTGCAGTTGAAGGGCAATATTGGGACAACTGTCCAATCAGATATCAAGCCTTACTTACATAAACTATATTAATTAAGAGACTACAGTACTTTTGTAGTCAGGAACAAATATACTTCTAAAACACAAGAATAGACGTGTTCATTAATAGAAACTCAATGTGTTGGGGTGCCTTGGTGGCTCAGTGGGTTAAGCCTCTGCCTTCAGCCCAGGTCATGATCCCAAGGTTCTGGGATCGAGCCCCGCATCAGGGTCTCTGCTCAGCGGGGAGCCTGCTTCCCTCTCTCTCTCTGCCTGCTGCCTACTTGTGATCTCTGTCTGTCAAATAAGTAAATAAATAATATTTTTAAAAAACGTCGATGTGCAAAGAAGTGGCAAAATTGATACATGGCTCAGGTAGCATTATGATTATGTGGAAAAATAAACCAAATTGTCATGCAACAATTGGTTATCTATATCAAAATAAATAGACTTTTATCTCAACTCACATTATGGACAAAAATAAGTTCTAGTGAATTAATAAATGTAAAAAGCAAAATGTTACAATTTTTAGAAGAAAATATAAGAGCATATTTTATGACCTTTGGGTAGGAAGAGCTTCTTAAACAAGATACAAAGACTATAAATTCTACATAAGAAGAAAAGATTAGTAGACTTAATTCCCTTAAATGTATATTCTAAAATATATACCACAATTTTTTTTTAAAAAGACAAAGTTTTGATCTGTGAGAAGATATTTGTCAGTGTCTTAGTTAGAATACTAATCAAAGGATTAGTATTCAGAATTTATGAAGGACTTCTAAAATCAATAAGAGAAAAAAAAGAAAAACAATCTATTGGAAAAATTTGAGAAGTTTAAGAACAGGCCATTTACACCAGAGAGAATCCAAAAGGGGAAAAAAAACACTAAACTTCAAATGGAATTATAGATGTACGATTAAATACACACACACACACACACACACACAAGTTTTTTTGGTCACAGATTACAAAAAATCTTTAAGTCTGACAAAACAAAGTTTTGGAGAAAATATGGAGAAATGAAAATGCTCTATAGTGCTTTTGTGTTTGTCAGTTGGGACAAATATACCATAGAGCATTTTGATAACTATAAGCAAAGTAAATGTGCATTAAAATGTGTGCCTATCAATCAAGCAGTTCTACCTCTGGGTATGTAATGCAGATAATTCTTGCACATCTGTGCAAGGAAACTAATTAAAGAATTTTCATTGCCATGTTATTTCATAGTAGCAAACATGTTTTAAAATATACATTAACAGAAGAATAGACATAATAATGTAAAGGATAAAAAAGATGTGGTGTACATATTACAATGGAATATTACTCAGCCATCAGAAAAGATGGATATTTACCATTTGCATCGATGTGGATGGAACTGGAGAGGATTGTGCTAAGTGAAATAAGTCAATCAGAGAAAGACAATTATATGGTTTCACTATAGGAATATAGGAAATAATAGGAAACAGCACAGGTCATAGGGGAAGGGAGGGAAACTAAGTGGTAAGAAATCAGAGAGGGAGACAAACCATGAGAGACTCTTAACTCTAGGAAACAAAGTGAGGGTTGCTGGAGGGAAATTGGGTGGGGAGATAGGATAAATGGGTGATAGGTATTGAAGAGGGATGGGATGGGATGAGCACTAGATGTTATACTTACCTGATAAATTGTTGAACACTGCATCTGAGAGTAATGATGTACTATATGTTGGCTAATTGAATATAAATTTAAAAAAGAATAGGCAAATAAATTGTTATATAGTATTACCAAATACAACAATTAAAATGGTCATACAAGTTAATATAGATAAATCTCAAATATTATGCTAAATTAAAAAAAACAAATTGCCTGGCAATGAATTCAGTAAACCTGCAAAACAAAGTCATATAACTGTCTATGGTTATTTGAATTTAGTTTTGATATGAAATGTGGATAGCATGATAAATCTCAAATTCAAGAAAACAGCTACTGCTTGGGAGGAAAGAAATGGCACCAGGGAGGTGTGCATGAGGAGACTTTAGCACTATCTATAATGCTTTAGTCTGTAGAAAAATTCTGAAGCAAATAAACCAAAATATTAAGATTTGATCAAGCATCTAGATGCAAAATGAAATGGGTATGACAAACCATCAAAGCAAGAAGTCAGGTAGGGAGAGAGAATCCAGATATAAGTTTTATCATGAAACCCCAAAAATGTGAAGCAATTTCTGACAGAAAATGGGAAGTGAAGCCAGGAAAAATCCCTGAGGCATGAAAAAAAGTACCACAGACTTGTTGTGTAAGGTACATGTGATGTCTCTTAAGCAAGGGTTCCCTTTGCCTTCACACTTCTAGAGATAGATAGGGTACAAAAGATCTTGCCATGCAACTTTGTAATTTTCCCAACTTTCAGGGATTCTCAAGACTAGGACATATTACGGCACCTGGGAGTGTCTGGGAAATACTAGTATCAGACATTTATGAATCTGCCTGCATGCAGTCCATCACTTCTGTGAAAAATGTGAAAGCCTCTCACATACAAGTAGGAAATTAGGAGGAACACACTATTCTTTTATTCCATCACAACAACCATAAGTAGAGGGGCAATTGACTATATGTCACTAAACTTGTTTAGTACTGTCTCGAATTGTTTGAATTCAGAAAGACAAGCCACTTAAGGAAATTTGTACATAATTCATCAAGCTCATTACCGTACTCCTTTTTATGGCTGTGAGACATCACAGGAGCAAAAGTGCCTTCATGAACTGCTCTGACTCCTCAGGTGTTGGCTTGAAGTCCTGAGTGCTTTGTACAGTGTGGAAAGGCCTAGGAAATATTCCAACTATCTCCTGCTTTTCTCTTCTCCAAATAGTCTCTTCCTGCAGTGCACTTGGTGAAAGCCTCTTCTGGAGAGATGAATGAGGTTGGGAGATGAGTTAAGTCATTTATCTTTCTATTCCATCCTGAAAGGGTTCAAAGTTACCTCTTTCAATAAGCAGCCTAATTGATCATGTGACCACTGAGCAGTCCTGGTTTTTTCTTAACATATCTGATTTTATTCATGAAGGCAGAAAGCATTGTAAAAAGCTTCGGATGAAACTATATGAAATTCAATAGGCCTGACAATGCCTTCCTTAAAAGGCTTCCTGTATGCCCGAAGTTGCATACACATTCTGCAGGATAACCTGTAATACATAGGAAATATTGGCATTCTGTTCTGCCACCTCAGAGGGGCTACTTCAAGGCCTCAGTCATGAACACAGACCAGAAAGACCAAGACAGTGTTAAGAGGAGGTTACTGATATGCTCACAATGATTCTAACTGTATATCTAAATGACTCTGACTCTGTCTCAATAGGTATAATTTAAATAGGTTTTTCAGAAAATATTTCAGAGAAACCTACAGGAATTAGAAAGGAAAAAAATTGGGCCAAATGTCATACCATCTCTTTGTATTTCTCTTGTGTTCAGAATCTTGACACCTGCCCCCGGGTCCTTGGTAGTGCTCAGTAAAATACACTGTTTAGATTTCTCATTCTAGTTGGTAGGAAGATTGGAGCAAAGAAAAGCGTTCTGTTGTTGTAAGATCTAGACTCCTATATTTATGGATGTCATGTGGATTTTGGAGGAAGGTGGGAGGGGTAAATAGGCTGGCATAACATTTTAGAGCCTCTTTCTAGAATTTTGCAATACAGAACAACATTCTAGAATCTTGTCGTTAATATATATTACTTGTTTATGTCTTGTTTAATACATATGATTTGATTATAAGAAGAATATACATTTAGATATAAAGTGATGTTCAAATTAATTACTAGATGTTTACATATAGTTTATATCTTCCCAGATTATCAGAGGAATCACATTAAACACATAGTCTCTCTCTTTTTTTAATTTAATTTAATTTTTTCAGTGTTCCAACATTCATTGTTTATGTACCACACCCAGTGCTCCATGTAATACATGCCAGCCTTAATACCCACCATGAAGCTCACCCAACCCCCTACCCCCTCCCCTCTAAAACCCTCAGTTTGTTTCTCAGAGTCCATAGTCTCTCATGCTTCATCTCCCCCTCTGATTTCCCCCACTTCACTTTTCCTTTCTTTCTCTTAATATCCTCCATGTCATTCCTTATGTTTCAGAAGTAAGTGAGACCATATGATAATTGACTTTCTCTGCTTGATTTATTTCACTCAGCATAATCTCCTCCAGTCCCATCCATGTTGATATAAAAGTTGGGTATTCATCCTTTCTGATGGTTGAGTAATATTCCATTGTGTATATAGGCCACATCTTCTTTATCCATTTGTCTGCTGAAGGGCATCTTGGCTCTTTCCACAGTTTGGAGATTGTAGCTATTGCTGCTATGAACATTGGGGTACAGGTGGCCCTTTTTTTCACTACCTCTGTATCTTTGGGGTAAATACCCGGTAGTGCAATTGCAGGCTCATAGGGTAGCTCTATTTTTAATTTTTTGAGGAGTCTCCACACTGTTTTCCAAAGTGGCTGCACCAACTTGCATTCCCACCAACAGTGTAAGAGGGTTTCCCTTTCTCCACATATTCTCTAACATTTGTTGTTTCTAGTCTTGTTAATCTTTGCCATTCTAACTGGTGTAAGGTGGTGCCTCATTGTGGTTTTGATTTGAATTTCCATGATGGCTAATGATGATGAACACTTTTTCATGTGTCTGTTAGCCATTTGTGTGTCTTCTTTGGAGAAGTGTCTGTTCAGGTCTTCTGCCCATTTTTTGACATGATTATCTGTTTTTTGGGTGTTGAGTTTGAGGAGTTCTTTATAGATCTTGGATATTGGCCCTTTGTAGTGTCATTTGTGAATATCTTTTCCCGTTCAATGGGCTGCCTCTTTTTTTTTTTTGTTGACTGTTTCCTTTGTTCTGCAGAAGCTTTTATCTTGATGAAGTCCCAAAAGTTTGTTTTCACTTTTGTTTCCTTTCCATTGAAGATGTGTCTTGAAAGAAGCTGCTGTGGCCAGTGTCAAAGAGGTTATTGCCTATGTTCTCCTTTAGGATTTTGATGCATTCCTGTCTCACGTTGAGGTCTTTAATCAATTTTGAGTTTATATTTGTGTATGGTGTAAGAGATGGTCAAGTTTCATGCCTTTATACATAGCTGTCCAGTTTACCCAGCACCATTTATTGAGGAGACTGTCTTTTTTCCACTGGATACTTTTTCCTGCTTTTTTGAAGATTATTTGACCATAGAGTTGAGGGTCCATATTTGGGCTCTCTACTCTGTTCCATTGGTCTATGTGTCTGTTTTTGAAGCACATATTCTTCTCGAGTTTGTATTTGGTTCTATTCTACACTTCTAGTTTTATATGAAATCAGATGGAATAGTCATTCATTTGACTTACATGTGAATGTTTATTATGTACCAGAAAGTCTACTAGATAATGGTTAAAACCACTGGGGAGATGTCAGCAGGGATAGAAGTGGAAGCTGATATTTAATATTTTTAATTTGGCTAGCTAAATGATCATGTGACCACTGATCATGTGATCATGTGACCACTTATTTGCTGTTTTTCCTTGTCATCTTTCCTATTAAATTTAGAATGGACACAGCGGAGAGACTGTATTCAGTGGATGGACTAATTGAATATTTATTCATGGACCATTGTCATTTTCTTTTTTTGTTACTTATCTCAATTCATCATCAATTTTTCTTCCCTAATAGTAACAAGAGAATCAAAGATAGCACTTACTGAAAGAAAATTTTATATAGAGAGTTTTCTGGATTTTTGGCAGAAGGAGGGAAGAGGAAGTTAGTACTTTTATATTATTTTCCATGGAAAAATGTAAATATTATATTAAATAATATTTTATATATTTTGAATTGCCAGGTATTTGTAAATTTTTATTTTGTCTGAAAATGATAAAAATTCATATGATATCAAACTTCTTATAAATTAAATTTAAATCAGTGACCCTAATACAAATGGAGAGAAACCACAGGAAATCTAACAAGAGGGAATGCATTCTAGAGTCTATTGGTTTTTAGAAAAATAGCATGAGCAGTAGTTGGACAGCATTCTTCACACTTTCACTTCAGCATCTGAGAAATCCTTGCAAATGTAATTTATCTCAATGCACGTAGGTTCACAAGAACTTTTAGAGATGAATTGCTTTTCTCTCCTTGTTTGTATTACACAATGAACCATTGTACTCGCATCCTCTTACTTTATGCACTCCTTGTTTGCACTTATTATTTTTTACCTAGTCAGATCCCATTTCTTTTCAGAGATTGCCAAGTCATCAGCTCCATTCTCACCATGTTAAGCAGACCTTATGCCAGTCTGTAGTCCCCTCTTTATTACAACTCTAAATTTACCAGTTTGAAGCCCAAAGATGATAGGAACATTTGTTTTTTGTGTAGCTTTAATAGCAAAAAACCCTTTGTGTCAAAGCCTACTCTAATATTTGTATTATACTCTCAGGTACATATCACCCATATGTGTTATTTTCCAAGGAATATTATTTCAACTAAATTCACTGAATAGTTTTTAATATAGTTTTATCATAAAAGAGAAACTTTTCAGAGACTTAGTAAAGGCCTCTTATCTTCAGTGAAGATATATCACAAAAATATCTTATAGGACCTGGTGGAAGTATGAACTAATAAAGCATGTAAAATTTATAAAATTACTCCAGATTATATCATGACAGGATAAATTTGAAGGTCATTTATTCTTTATATTTTGGAATATTCAAACTTTATCTGAAAAGCTGTTTGCTTGCTCATTTTTGTATACTACCCAGTTGTAAAACAGATGCTTTGGTGGTTTCCATTTTGATTTTTAAGCTGAAACCACTGATAAATTATGTCATGAGAATGTTCTCCTCTGAAGTCATCACTACCCTGTCAGTCTGCAATTTCTCTTCTAAAACTGTATTTAGTTTCTACTTGAATGACAATTAAACATTTTTAATCTGATTGAAATTTACATTTTAAGAGATTACTTTACATTATCATCTGAATATTAAATATCCTTATATTAGTAATAAATTATACATATGACAGATGAATTTTATTTTTCTCTTCAAAAAGTTCTTCCTAGCTATTGTTTGATCACTAGAGGAAATCATTTCCACAAAACTCTTAACAGAATAATCCTATGAATTAGTCCTGTATTAATTTATGAATTAGTCCTGTATTTTGGCACTTAAAGATCTAAATCCTTCTTGTGCTGCTATTATTTGGTTAATGTACTTTTGATAAGATTATAATTAAAGTAATGGATTTCCCTTAGCTCTCATTTAGTCTAAATTTAAGTGCCTACCTCTTCTCAAAACCAAAAGATTTTTTACATCTTCTCCATTTTCCTGTGGCAGCCACATATAACCTTAAATCAAATTGGGAGACTTTATAGCAAAACCTAATTTTTCTCATTAAGTTAGGTAGATATGAGCATACATTAATTTTTATTGAATTTAATTTTTATATGATTTTTAAAGTAAGGTCATTAAATCTCCTAAATGGGATCAGATTGCTGAAATTATATCATGGTCTGACATATGTCTAGTGGATGGAAGAGTTTAAGTATTTGAGGCTTTTTATATCTGAATTTTTGGTTTCTCATTACTTCTAATTTTCCCTTTGAGAGAAAAGTATTGAAGTTTGTTGAAGTGTTGCCTTCACTCCTATATAGTTATCTCATACTCATACAGCTAAAGAGATTCTTGAGGCAGGAGTAAAGAGTTCTTTCCTTTTTTAGGAACTGCTTTCTTTTTTCTTTATTCTTGGGTTACCCCTAAGAATATAAAGGTGTTCTAGGAGGTGTAGTTCTTATGTACTTTTAGGGGAATCATTTTCCATTTTAGATCTTCCAAATTTGACCTGCTTGTTTTATTCCCTCTCAAAGAAGAAAGGCATACTTTATCAATCTCCAGTCTTAGCATGGTACATTTCCACACAGTGTAAAGTCTACAGGCCAAAGAATTTTTAAAAATGGGTAATGTTAGGTGTTGAGAATGTGAATGATCAATAATAAGGTATAAATCTCTTTACAAGTGTAGTAATTTCTAATTCTTTCATTTCAACAAAATTGAAGAAAGATTTAATTGAGTTGTCAATTATTTTAAATAACAAGTCATAATGTCATTTTTAACTTATACTTAAATGTTCAAACAATTGAATTTCATCCTATAAAAACATTTTATTTTCATCTATTATGTTAGAAAAGTTTCCTAATCTTTACATATATGAAAATGAAAAATAAGAATTGAATTGGTGGTAAAACTTATTTCATTCTGTCAGTATTTGTCCTGAGCTACATGAAAATAAAACCTCATATAGATCATTAAAAGACACATTTCCAAAAAATTTTACTTTTGAAATCTAATGTTTATGAAAATCTGTGAAATAGTTTATTTCAATTGTATACTAAATTGCTAAATATTGAGTCCAGAAAAATTGATAATATCCACAGTCTATGGTTAACAAGAAGTGAAAAAATATTGATATACTTGTCTATATGTCATTTTATCCCTATTTACTAAAGTTTAATGATAGCTCTATATAAGGGAAAAGTTTCGTGAAATTTCAAAGTCTATAGTTCAGCTCCTTAACAGTTGTTTAGCAGAAAAGCCATTTAACTTTAAAATTTATTCAAGGACATTCCAGAAACTCAGTGAAGAACAGATTATGTACAATTCAATTACAAGTTTTGGCCCTGCTGTGTTTTTACAATTTTAGTCCCATAGCTGCCATGATCACAATCAGTGACACTGGGTCAACCGCCATCACTTTTATATATAGGGTACCAGAAAGTACTAAGCCATTTAACAATATGGCATATATTTTTATCTATCTGCAATGTCATCAGAAAACTGTCCCTCCACTTGAAATCTCCTAAATTACTCTGAGTGTTATATTATTATGGAAAAACATACATTGACATTTTCAAATTGTACCAAATTATTTTCCAAAAAGGCTTTGTTTCTATTATAATCTCTTCAAAAACACACCACAGATATTGTGCTCGTAAGTAAACAAAACACTCTATCAAAAGGACATCCTTTAATAATAATTTGTTAAAACTGAAAATAAGGACTGGAGGATAAAATTAGCATTGCTGAAATTAGCTACTCTGTACCAGAAATAGTCATTATTTAAAACTATTTTCCTTGGGTTCCCGGGTGGCTCAGTTGGTTAAGTGTCTCCCTTACACTCAGGTCATGATCCTAGGATCCACATTGGGCTGCTTGCTGGATGGAGAGCCTGCTTCTCCCTCTGCCTCTGCTCTGCCTTTCTCTCTCTCTCTCTCTCTCTCTCTTTGTCTCTAATGAATGGATAAGTAAAATCTTAAAAAAAAAGTTTCCTTTGATTATTAAAGATTGTGTCTTAATCATTGAAAATAAGCCCTTAGCAAGACTACGACGTAGTAATTTCTTGAAGAATTAAATATAGAAAACTTGGATATTTCATTCAGGTCCTCAAAACTTATTTTTAAAAAATAATGTTCATATTTATTAAGTAGCTGTGTATAGGGTTAAACTCACTTTGTTTATTTAATGATATTGTCATGTCAGAGAAAATCTGACAGATGGAGTTAGACAAGACTTTATTCAAGACTATTGCAATAGGAGTCAATACTATTGCAATGGGGAGAGAGATTGAACTTAACTCCCTTAAAACAAAAAGGAGAAAAATTCACTCATTGGAATGAGCTATGAAAGAGTATTGGAAGATTTTGGGAGGTTGATTATGTGATTAGACCATGTGTTTGAATATTGGTGCTTATGGAAGTTAGGCTTTTACCTTCCTACAAACACTGGAAGATAGGGACACAGCCTTTGTTGATGATTACATTTCAAAGGGATAGCTCCCAGACACTGGAGAAAGACATTCTGAGATTGCAAAATTAGAAAGAGTCTGGGAAAAGATGTACATTTTGAAAGACAGGAAAAAAATTACAATTGCAAGTTTTCTAAAGTAAAACTCTAAGAAAAGGAAAGTCAGGGTATATAGTAGGGAAGAAACTTGCCTAAAGTTTAATCAAGCTGTTGAAAAAAAAATCCAGTAAAAAGATGACTGTTTTTTCTTAGGTAATTTATAGAAAGTTGAAATTATATTGAGGATATAGTATGACTTAATCTTAGCCAGATAGAATGTGTACTTATAGGCTGGTAGTGCTCTGGAGCATGGTAGTGACCCTTGGCCAATGCTAATATTTTAATTAAAGATGAATGATGTCTGTGACCCTGAGTCTGTCTGTTGTGTTGGGACAGTGTGAACCAGGTCATTTGCCTGGTGAAGGCTGGGAGTTTTTGCCAGTTAAGATTGGTCATGTAGCTGTAACATGCCTGTGTGACCAGCTTATGAGATCCTACCATGAAAAACTGGGGACTTCTGTTACAGAGGTGTGTCATATGCTCTCAAGATGATGGTTCCAGACCTGGAGGTAGAGCACAAATTGGCAACCCAGGGACAGGAAAGCATGTCAGAGCCTGAGATCTCCAGACTCCTTTCTCAATGCATGCTATAACCATACTGTAACTCTCATCTGTGATAAAGTTCTTCTGTGACTGTAAACAATCTAGTGAGTCCTTTTAGAAATGGGATATTCACATAATTAATATATGTAATATATGCTAATACATTTTTTAAAGATTTTTTATTTGACAGACAGATCACAAGTAGGCAGAGAGACAAGCAGAGAGAGAGGAGGAAGCAGGCTCCCTGCTGAGCAGAGAGCCTGATGTGGGGCTCGATCCCAGGACCCTGGGATCATGACCTGAGCCGAAGGCAGAGGCTTAACCCACTGAGCCACCCAGGTGCCCCTATGCTAATACATTTTGATTCATATGTAGAAACTGTCTGATGTTAATCAAATAGTGGTTATTCATCTTAATTACTAAAATTTATCTTTTAAGGAACTTTGATCATGTTGATAGTGGATACATTTTTTTTTTCAAATTTGGCCCATGTATATACAGATTGACTTTTCATAGAATGAAATATATAGGGGTCCCTGGGTAGTTCAATTGGTTGGGCATCCGATTCTTGATTTCTGCTCAGGTATTGATCCTAGGGTCATGAGATCAAGCCCAGCACCAGGCTCCATGCTCAGCCTAGAGTCTTCTTGAAATTCTCTCTCCCTCTCCCTCTATGCCTCCTACTCATGCTCTCTCTCTCTCTCTCACTCAAATAAATGAATAAATATTTTTTTAAATTATTTAAATAAATAAATAAAATATGTATGGATCAAAGCCTAAAAATTTAACACAAGAGTTTTATAAACTAGAGGCCTCCAGACCAATGGTGAAAAATGAATTGATTTCCCAACATTTAAAACTTGGGAAAATTTTATATATAAATCCTGATTGCTTCCTTTATTTGAAATATTAGAATACCCAGCCAAGTGAATATTGCCATCTGGTAACAATCAGCTGAATATTGGCTTCTCTTTTCATACAAAGCATGGCATTTTCTGTCTACCATAGTCCACACTCAGCCTGTACACCCCCAACCTGGTGTACAACCATAAGGAAACTGAAATATTGCCATTCAAAGAATAATTGAAAGAGATGGGGAATTTTAGACTAGAGAAGAGAAACCACAGGAATGACATAATCATTTCCTTCCAATATTTCAAATCATTATTTTTTTAAAAGATTTTATTTATTTATGTCAGACAGAGAGCAGAGCGAGCACAGGCAGAGTGGCAGGCAGAGGCAGAGGGAGAAGCAGGCTCCCTGCCGAGCAAGGAGCCCGATGGGGGACTGGATCGCAGGACGCTGGGATCATGACCTGAGCTGAAGGTAGCCACTCAACCAACTGAGCCACCCAGGCGTCCCCCTTCCAATATTTCAAAATTTCCACATGGAAGATGTAATAAAGATATTTTGTGTTATTCCAGTAATAATTCTGATATTTTAGTTTCCATAGCACCTTATCTCACATATTCCTCATAGTACTTACTGTCAAAAGAGAGACCAAAATTCTTAAACCCATTTTATAAATGAGAAACTGAAAAAGATTAAGGAGCTTTCTGAGGGTCATAAAACTAGGAAAAGGGGAGAGCTGAGGATTGAGTGTAAATCTTTTTATCTTAAGGCCAAGCAAAGCACACAAATGCTTCAGGGACCAAAAAATAACACAGATGTGTAGAGGAGCAAGAGGTGATAATAGGGAGTGGTGGGGTCTGTGAAATATTGGAGATTGCCTACAACAATTCAAATTTAACTTTAAATAGAAGTGATGATGAGCCAAAACATATGTGCCTTTAGGTATGAATAGGGGCATGAGTCTTAAACTTCTGTTCTGTGCGGTGTGCTGCCTAGAATGAAAGATGGATGTTATTTCATAGTGAAACAGTCTAAAAATGAATTTACTGTTGCTATAAGTACTTAACCCACATAGGGATACTATACTACTATACAGACTCAGGATGAGTTGAATTAGGTGACTTTTAAAATCTTTTTGACTCCAAAGTCCTACGAGTAATTGTTTAAAGATATATTTCTAGTGTTTATAAAGTACAGGATAGAAATGTGTATCCCATTTGTGCCCCCAAAAGGTTTGTGTTATATTCTGTTAAGTATGCTGGTAAAAGAAGTTACACTGGCATCTCATGTTTGCCAGACAGTTGTAACACCCTACTTATTTGGCCCTAGAGGTTGGTGCTGGGTAACTGTACCCATGAAGGTAATGCTAGCTGCTTTAGCAGTTAAATCCCAAAATATTGGGGTGCCTGGGTGATTCAGTCAGTTGAGTATCCAAGTCTTGCTTTCAGCTCAGGTCATGATCTCAGGGCTGTGAGACCGAGCCCCACATTGAGCTCTGTGCTCAGTGGGGAGTCTGTTTGAGATTCTCTCTCTGTCTCTCCATCTGTACTAATCCCCCCTTCCCTCTCTCTTGGCAACCAGTAAATAGATTTTTGTTTTTTTAATCCCAAAATATTAGTTTTCAGATGCAATAGAGGTTTATTTCTCTTTCAGATGACTTCCAAAATGGGGGCTGCTGAATGGTGGTGGCCTTTTCTGTAGCAGTGATTCAAGGACTCATATTCCTTCCTTCTTGTAGATTCCAGTTATCTATGTATAGACCAAAGGTTGCCCTGGAGATAATCCTCCCAACCAGCAGAAGGTGAAGAAAATATCACATATTGCACATGGTAATACCTGGCATTGATGCTCAACACTCTTGCCCATGTTCCATTGGCCAGAATTCAGTTACATGGCATACATAATGCAAGAGAGGGTGCCAACTGTAGTCTAGCTGTGAGCCTTGGAGGAAAAAGTTATGGGTTTGGTGAACTCAGTTTCTGTGACAGCAATGCTTAGTTTTATTTTACAGCAAGCATATATTTGCAGATGTTTAAAATCTACACAACCCAAATAGCTCACCTTTGTATAAAAGCATATATATTTGTCAACATGGTTTCATATTCAGTATTAGCAGGTGACCCTCCCAATCATCCTGTATGAGTGAACTAACTAATCCTCTGCTCTCCTCCTCATTCTTTTTTTTTTTAAGATTTTTAAAATTTATTTATATGACAGACAGAGATCACAAGCAGGCAGAGAAGCAGGCAGAGGGGTGGGAGGAAGCAGGCTCTCCACTGAGCAGAGAGCCCGATGCGGGGCTCGATCCCAGGACCCTGGGATCATGACCTGAGCCGAAGGCAGAGGCCTTAACCCACTGAGCCACCCAGGCACGCCTCTCCTCCTCATTCTAAACTATGAAGCAAATGTAAGCACATTACCTTTGCAGTCAGGTACTTTGGTTTAAATCCCACTTGCTAGCAGTGTAATCCTGGGTAAGTTACATTACCTCTCTAAATCTATCATCTTATGTGTACTATGACTAATATTATTTGTAATATGTAACGTGACTCTAATAGAAATAATGGCTAATGTTCTCATTTAATCCTAACAATAACTTAATGAGGAGGTTGTGTCATTGTTCTCATTCCACCGATGAGAAAACTGAGTTACAGAAAACTTAAGTGACTTTAGGGATCACATAGCTAGGGAGTACTAGAGCTGGGATTTTAACTTAGGCCTGTGAAAGACTGAAACTGAAAGCATACCCTTTTAACTGCTCTGATATTCTATTTTTAGTGTAATACGTATTTTGCAGGGTTACAATGAGGATCAAATTTTAAAATAAAGAAAAATATGAATGAACAAAGGAATCCATGTGAATGAATGGATGAATGAGTGAACGAATCCTCATGTGTCTTCTAATGTGACCAAGTAGGACTAAACGAAGATAGTTGAGCCTTGTTGCCTCACTGGATTCTTTATAATTTAAAAGGTAAATTACCCTGGTGGAAAAGTACAATAATGTTTACACGTCTACAACACCCACAAGATCGTTCTAGTGTTGATCATTCACATAACTCATGTATCATTCACATAACTCATGAAAGAAGTTTGGTTAGCATTCTTTTTTCTCTTATACAACTCCCTTTCCAAGGTACATGGTGACATTTGTGATAGTCCTTAAGAAATATCTCGAACACACTAGCATTAACTTGTATTTTTTTTTTTAATCGCTTGGCAACTTTGAAATTTGTTATAGAAACACCCCCTGCAGAGCAAAGTATGACAGACAGTGCTGCAGTAGCAGTGGTGATTATAAATGATTCTTCTACAAAATGTGACTCTGCAACCTTGAAATTGTGCCACTGGGGTGTATTATGCATATGGCACCAATGCCCACGCATAGATTTGTAATTACCAAGCACATGTTACAGGATATAATTTCTTGCTATGGGAGATATCAAAAATCTTGTATCTCTTAGCTCAAGCATGGCTCATATCACTTTAATGTGTGACAAAGGTACCATATACTCAATTTTACATGTTACTTGTGAATGTCAAACAATGCCCTGGAAATGTCCCGCAAAATCAGTGTGCAAACCCCAAACAGGAGGTACATCACTCAGGACAAATGTTTCTAGGTTTCATTTCCAGGGAAAAAGGCTATTACATTTCCTTGGGGAATGAACTAAACTTTTTAGTTGCAAAAAGAAAAGCTCAAAATAAAAACGCTCCTGAAGAACAAATCAAGAATAGGCAGCACTTAAGGACTTCAGATACGTTTAAAGACAAGGCACGGTTTCAAAAGATAATCATATTTCTTTATCCTTAATAGTCTGAGGGCAGTGGAAAAGATAACCAGAAATAATCTGGGCCCTAGAACTGATATCTGTGGGAAATCATGTCACTGTATTTTGATACTAATTCAATGTGTGACTCTGATTCCTTAGTGCCTACCTCATAAAAGTGCCCTGTAGGGATGAAAAAGTTAAGCCTCTCAAATAATTCCTTTACTTGTTCTGAAGAAGCCCAGGTAGTTGCTAAATCTCCCAATTAAAGAAAGGCTAACTTTCATCTTCAAATAGGTCATTATGCACAAAAAATCTTCCCTCTTAGTCCAAAAATTGCCCCTTCAATCCATCTCTACATAGTCCTAGGGATATAAGGTCTCCTGGAGGTCTCCATCAATCTGAATTAAATAGATCAAAGACAGCACTATGCAGCCTCCCTCCCTTAAGTTTGCATTTCTGAGTTGTCATTGTATAATGCAGGAAAGGGAAGATAAAATATTCAACTTAGAGCATAACACTGAGAAAACGAATATAAAAAAATATTTATTCCATTGATTCATGCCATAAATATTGATAATGTGCTTACGGTAGGCTCTGAATACTGCTCCTGTTGCTTGGGATGTAGCTAGAAACCAGAGCATGTTCCCAGCTTCATGCAGCTCACAGACTAGTGGGAGAGATAGGACAAAAGTCCAATCCAGTATACTAAGTGCTTCGAAGGAAAATAGTGTGGGCAAAAGGGGCAGAAAGGGGTGCAGTGGTGAGGGGGGGTGTTCTCTCTGAAGAGGGGCATCTTAATTTGAAAGACCAAAGGGAAAATCACTTCAGAATGAGGGATGGACAAGTGTGAGGGTTCTGGAGTAGAATGAGCTTGTTATCTGCAAGAGGTGGCATGGAGGTCAGCATGACTGAAGAAGCAGGGAAGGTGGTAAAGAGGTGGAAGGCGTTAGATGGCATAGCGCACATTAATTATCCCCCTCTCCTCTGTTGAGCAAACCTTCTCCCCTTTGTAGAGATCTACAGTCTCTTTGTGACCAAGGCCACTGTTTTCTATTTGCTTTATAAACTGGGGTGACAGGACCACAGCCCGAAGGGAAAAGATAAAGCACTAAAAATAAAAACAAAAACAAAAACACACACCCTGGAGCTATAAACCAGAAACTTGGAACTGTTCCTACAGAGTGTTCACCCGAAGGCCAACTGAGGAGAGTCTTTTATGGTAAGGAAAGTCATTTTGGGTCGGTACTACATTGCTAGATATTTGGATAATAAACTATCATTCTGCTTCTGTACTTGGCACTCCAACATTTATTCTTTAACATTACTTTAACCTTTGAGACAGGAATAGCTTAATGCCCTTCAAAAGAAATTCTGTTACCACAAATATGCATTTACAAATTACAAAGTGTGTTTTCCTCTCACATTCTCTATCAGATCAAGTGAGGTCTTTAAAAGGCAACTCCCTCAAGAGCCTTATGAAATGTTCATAGTTATGCTAAACCTTCTCCGCCCTTTATGATTGGAAGGGCAATGCAGCCATATGCTAAGCAGAATGGTCTCCAAATGACACTGCCTCTAAATGCATCCCCTTTGCTAGGGGAGGACTGAAATCCGTGCAGTACAAGCCTTTCAGGATCTTATTTTGGAACATACACGGCAGTAGTCCATAAACATACCTCATTTTCATAACTGCCGTACCTATAGAAGCATCATAATAAACATTTCCAGAAATGATATTTTTCCTCAAGCCTTTAAACTTAATGGAAATATTAGAAGAGAATTGAAACTTCAAGTTGTGTCCTTACTGAAGCCATCTCCCTTTAATGAAAAAGTACTCCATAAAGCTAATATTTTTCTATTACCTCCTACAGTTCTTTCCCCAGTTCTCAAATTCTGAAACCTCGAAGGGTCTAAGATTGTTGTAGAGTAGAAAAGCCCCCCGGTCAGGCATTTTGCTCTAATCCTGGCACCATCACTTGGTTATCTTTATGTCATCTTGGGCAAGGCACTGACTACATCCTATAAAACAGAGATTTGCTCTGCCCTTCTCCAGAGTTGTTGTGAATATATGAATGAACAAATGAATATTTTCCTCCTCTGAGACATTGAGCAGCCTAGATGATTGGATATGGCTCAGTTTCCCTGGTGTCCTGCGTGGGCTTGAGTCATTCTCCTTATGTTTGGCTGTTCCTACTCCTGCCACTGCCCCAAACATGCTTGTTCTTGCCCTTCTTCAGGTCAGCTATCCTGAAGGGCAATGTTTTTCTTTCTTTATTTCCTCACAGCAATTGGACATTGGCTATCACATAATAGTTGCTTTAAGGATAAATTGAATATGACTATATCAGTGATTCAGTAATTCTACTTTGCAGTGTAACATTTGCTAATTAGAAGGAAGATGCTGTGTTGCTATAGACCTACCAGCTGAATCATGTTTTCTCTCCATTCATCTGGCCACCACTGAAAAAAATAGAACTTTCTGCAGTGATAGAAATGTTCTACATCTGTGCTAATATTGTCATTGCTAGCCTTCTGTGGTCTTTGAGAACCTAAAATGTGGCTGATGCAACAGAGGAATTATTTTTACTTTAATTTTAATTAATTAAAAATTAAATAGCCACATGGCTAATGGGTTTTGTACTAGAGACTGAAGACCTATACCAAACACAAACATATTGTCTAGGGACAAGGGAAAGTTTTTGTGGCCCCTGGAATGCTTAAATCAGTTTAGACAGGGAAACTGCCCTTTTATGTAAGTTGGCTTTAAGTTATGCCTATAGTTATTGGCCATCAATTTCCTTTTTAAATCATCTACGCCGAGCAGACTAGCACATCTGATTCCTGGTTTAAGCCACTTTCCCGTTGCGGGTTAGCAAAGACAGTGTACCAGACATGAGATATCTTCATGTAGACTCCTGTTTTCAGGGAAGACCTTTTGAGCATCTTAATGATCACTGATCCTCAGGACTTCAAAAAACATTTTGTGATGATTCTTAGATATACCCACAAGTGAAGAGAAGTTAAATACTTTTCCAGTCATGCCACAAGGTCAACGTTCTTACAGGAGGAGCTGAGGAAAAAATATTTGAGACTGGTAGTTAAACAGTATTTCCAAGAGAATTCGATTTTTATCTTCTTCAGGAGAAAGTCACCCATGGAGAGCATTTGAATGTAGATCTTAATGACTACATTCTTTCTTTCAAAAACACAGTCAAAATTTAAAAGCTGTGGTTCTTTTTAGCTAGTGCTGCTTCAGATTGTATTTTAAGAGGCTGTGATTAAAATCAACAAATACACAAAGATGGATCAAATACCCTGAGACCCTGCAAAAAGAAAGTCAAAAGAAAATGAAACTTTGGTTTGACAAGAACAAACACAGTAAATTCAGGATGTGAAGTGTGACCATATAATAGATTCTCCAAACCTGGTCCTTTTGATTGTAAGAAGGGGCACTTTTAGTAATTACACTAGGAATATTGGTGGAAATTGGAACTGGAACTGTTCTAAGTAAACACGGATGTATGACCACCCTAACTTTTTGGAAAAAAAAAAATGTGTTCTAGATCAACACTAATAGTTTGACAGCAACAATTATGATAGTCCTATTCTGTATGACATGCCCTGACTCCTTTCAAAAACTTTTATTTTTAGCATTACAAGGAAACAGATTTTCAAAAGTCAGTGTCGGTTTCAGAAGTCCCACTGTGTGGCTGCCTCCTGAGCAATGTCCTTCATAGCCCTAAAACTCTATGTCTAAGTGAGTGGTGAAGTCTTCTGATATTATAACACCTGAAACATATCCTCTAGGGCATGCCAGAGCTACATGTAATATTGAGACCAATCAATATTGGTCAAAATTGGCAGACTTTTCTGTAGAGGGCTATATAGTAAATATTTGACATTTGTGACAATTTTACATTTGGTGGCATATCTTTTGCAGTTATTCAACTCTCGTTGTCATATGAAAGCTGTTAGAAGCAATACAAAAATGAATGAGTGTGGCTGTGTTGCAGAAAAACTTTATTTATAAAAACAGGTGATGGGCCAGTTTATCTAGAAAGACCCTAGCATGAGAGACATAGAAGTCCCACCACATTAAGTTTTCCTATATTATTTTGTCATAGGGCTCCTCCTCACACAGATAAACTTCTTCTTTCCTTCTTTTCTTCCTTTCTTTCCCCCTCGACCTCCCTCCTTCCCTCCCGTTCTTTATCCCTTTCCTTCTTCCTTTCTTTGTCTTTCCCTTACTCCTTTTTCATTCATTAAATAAACATGTATTGAGAACCAGCTCTGTACCAGCAATTGGGATTTCAAAGATAAATAAGGTATGGTTCTTCCTACTTTTCCTTTAGATAAACTTACAACATATGGAGCAAAGATATGTGATACAGCTTAGTGTTAGTGAAACTGGGACTTGAGGTTATAGGCCAGTTTAAACAGAAATAGTACTAGGCTTCATTGACCTGACTCAGTCCACTGAACCATCCTTCCCTCCTGCACTCTGGCATATGTTTGGACAATCCAGAGAAACAGTAGACAAACAGTGATTAATTTTTAGAAGGCCCATTTATAACTCACATTCTGTGCATAGCAGCATTTCCTTAATTTCCCAAAGAAGAGTTTTATTTTTAGTAACCCTAACATAGACTCAATAATAATTAATAAAACATGTTTTTCTATATGGTATTTATTTTTATCAGGAATGAAAACATGTAAAACAAAGTAATGGCAAAGTAGTTAGCACTTCCAACATTTGTATGAGATCCAATGAAATATTCTGCTATGTGATAAGTATACACTAATTAGTAGGAACATTTATGCAAAAGAACTTTATGTTTCTGCCATTCTATAATTTTTATTCCTAAATATTTATCTTAGAGTTGCATATTTTTCTTAGGTCCAATTCCTAAAAATAAAACAAACTCTATCTAGATGGGAAGTTGACATTGATCTTAATGAAAATGATTTAATTTCTATTTTGCACTTGTATTAACCACACTCAGGTCACCTGAGGCCCCTGTGATTTACCTCACGTAGCAAATGAAATGCACTTCATGGCAGCCTCCACGTATTAAGGCAGAGATAGAGCATCTCTAGTCTACTTCATTTAATTAAACTTAAATATAATTTCTTAAAGAAATCAAGTATAACCTCTAGAAGAAGATCAGGGTAACTTCTACATTTTCAAGGTAACCTCAGGAAATGTTACATCATTATCTTGGCATTCATGGGAATACCTGTTACACAGGATAGAAAATATTTGTTCAACATCCCCTTACTACAGAATTAATTAGGATATTATATAGAATAAAAGTCCAGACTTTGTGTTAATGTCTTCCATAATTCTCACTTAATCCTCATTAAAACCATGTGAGTAAGTGTGGGGAAATAAAACTTACCTGAATTTTTCAGTAATCTTTTAAAAAGCCCTAGCTTCCTGAGATTTCTTTACCCTTATAAACAGGGGAAAATC
Source organism: Taxidea taxus jeffersonii (assembly GCA_003697995.1). NCBI lineage: Eukaryota > Metazoa > Chordata > Mammalia > Carnivora > Mustelidae > Taxidea > Taxidea taxus. Next base: position 196,708 of record RCUC01141342.1, on the reverse strand, counting down.
ATTTTTTTCTCATTCCTCATCTTTGGAGTTTCCAGTCACTCATGTGGGACAATGGCTCTGATTCTCATCACATTCCTCTGGAGTAAGGACTAGGGAAAGAGTGGCTGATGCACTTAGTATTTACTGAGAAGCAAAAACAAAACCATAACCAAACAAAAATCCCAGAGTACCTTTTGTATACATTTAGGATAAATTAATAACGATGGATATGAAAAGCTCAACAGCAAGATAAATTTTCTATACACATGAAAAGACAGACGTTTACTAGCATATGAGGAAGTCTAAGTTAACAGATCAAGTATGGAAACTGAAATCCTTCCTGTCTTAATCCATTTGGGCTGCTATAACAGAATACCAGAAGCTGAGTGGTTTATAAAGAACTGAAATTCATTTTTCACAGTTCTAGAGGGTAGAAGTCCAAGATCAAGGCCCTGGCAGATTTGGTGTGTGAGAACCTACTTCCTCACTGATGGCCATCTTCTCATTGTAACGTCACAGGTCAGAAGGGGTGAGGGAGCTTTCTCTGGTGGATTTTATAAGGGCCCTAATTTCATTCATGAAGACTCCATCTTCATGATCTCATCAGGTCCCAATAACCCCATATCCTAATACCATCACCTTGGAGGTTAGGTTTCAACATAGGAATGGGAGGGGTTGGGTACAAACCTGCAGACCATAGCACCTCCTGTCACTGAGGTTGTGGTTTTCTTACTCCTGGTTGTTAAAGTGGTAGGAGAATGCCTGCCACAGCATCTTCTTGAGCCCTGTCCTCAACTGCTATCTCCCCTTCCTTCTCTACCACATCAGGGCCCTTTCAGCTCTTCTTGGGTCTCAGGCTCAGCAGCATCTGTGACCCTCCTTCATTACTCAGGTCCTCACGTCCTTGGTATGGTGAGACAGCCAACAGCCCCGCTATGGGTTCCTCCCCTGTATTGCTGCACATTCCTCCCTGATACAGATGACGATCCATCAATTATTCATGATCTTCACTCAACATATGCCTTTGCTAGTTTGTTTTTTACTGCCCACTTGCTTGCTTCATTTTTTTTTCCAAGCATCTTTCCTGTCTCCATATATTTTCATTTTCTCAACACCTTATCTACAATTCTGAAATCCAAAATGTCCTGGAAACAGAGATAATTTTTGTTGTTGATTGGTTGGTTGGTTTGTTGACAGATTGGGTTTTACTTATTTACCAGCAAATCTCTCTTGACTTGAACTTATTTAGGGGCAAAACGGGGCCTGAACTGATGATAGGCTATTTAGGGACTTTATTTCTCCAACCCAGTGTGCATATTCATACAACTCATGGCAGCCTATTTTGTATTTACCTTAGAGTGCTGCCCTGGTTCCCTGGAGTTGGGAAGGGGATTCTGCAAAGTACACTGTGAACTCCATATCACCATTCTAAAATCTAAAAAAATACTCTTCGATTTCCAACACACACACATGGCCCGGGAAGTTCAGAGAAGGAACTGGGCACTGTACTTCCTGAGCCAACACCCCTTCCAAGGTGATCAGCCGTGTCTCAAAACTTTTCTATCTGTGTCATACCTTCTTAGACCGTCTTACTACCCCTTATCTTCAAATTAACAAATTCAATTTTCTGCTTATCTGAGAAGCAGTCTGGAGTGAAGACAAAGATCTAAATACTTTACAGAGTGGTCTGTCCATTCAGGGGCAGAGAAACACAGCACTTCTAAAGGGAGGGACTAGATTTTGGGATTAAATTCTAGCTAATGATGCAGTCTGTGGCTGCAGATTAGGGACCTGATGACTTTAGTGGTGGTTATTGTGCCTCCTCAGAGCCACAGTGGGACTTGGAGGAGGCTAGACTTAAGGATTCTAAGGGGAGGAGGGCTTTGGAAGATCACTCAGAATTGGAGGGGAGATTAGGACTTTTTTTTCTGTTTATTCAGTGGTTGGAATCCTAGGAGGCAGAGATTGGGGACCGGAGTTGCAAAGAAAAACTGAGACTTCTCCAGCAGAGCAAGGTCTTTGGAAACCCAGGTTTCCTAAAAGAGAAATTTGAGGGAGGTTACTTTGGCAAACCCTGCACAAAGAGTGGGAATTTGGGAGTTCACACAAGGAAAAGCTTGAGAAAGATGAGATGATCAGAGCTAGGGTTTCTGCCCTTTAACACTGAGATGAGATCTATTGGACTTGCATTCTAGGAGAAATCTAGTACCGTCCTGCATATCTTCTTCTTAGATGTCAGGGCATGTTCAGTCCAGTTGTAAACTGAGGAGAAAATGCTGCATCTAAATGTATGCAAATACAATTAAAAAAACACACACACACAAAAACCCCCCCAAACCGTGCAATGCCGAATTTGTGAGCCTGCCTGAGGGATTATTGGTGACAGCTAGTAATTGGGTTTTTCTTTCACATCACTGTATCTGGTAGATGTTGATCTCGTTGTCCATGCTCTCCTTTCTTTCATTGACTCCTATCTTGTTTCCTTAGATATGTATCTCTTCCTCTTTCTCAGTGCCCCTTTCTTAATCCTTTGTTCCCAGCATTCAACTATCCTGTCTTATAGCCCTCTCTCTGCTCCATGTGTCCCCCTGAATGTCTGCAGATCCTCACTCTGGCAATACAGAAGACATTAAAATCATTTAAAAGTTTATTGATTGAATAATAATACTATGTAATTCTGATTGCAATTTCATAGGAAGCTGAAAAGAAGGCTTGGTTTTCTTCAAAAGACTTGTCCTTCTCCTACCTCTATACCTCCATTAAATATAACCTTTGAATTTGAGTATGGCTTTAGTGTATATGTATTTTTTCTCTTGGTCACTTATTCTTTTTTTTTTTTTATATTTTATTTATTTGACACAGAGAGAGGGAGATCACAAGTGGGCAGAGGCAGGCAGAGGGAGAGGGGAAGCAGGCTCCCTGCTGAGCAGAGAGCCAGATGGGGGATGGGGGGCTTAATCCCAAGACTCTGAGACCGTGACCTGAGCCGAAGGCAGAGGTTTAACTCACTGAGTCACCCAGGTGCCCCGGTCACTTATTCTTAATCAATTTTCAGAAATAGCTGTTTTATTTAATTCATACTAAAGTTTGGTTTTTTTAAGAGTTAATTATAATTCATAGTTAATGGTCTTTGGTCTTTTTTTTTAATATAATAAAAAACATAATTGAAATGTGTCTCCTTGGGAAAGCATAGACATTAATTCTTTCTGACCATGAATTTCCCTGAAGCAAGATTCTAGCATAGTCAAATTTACTTTCCCATACTTGTTCAGTAATCTAGAGAATTTCATTCAGAGAATGAGCAAATATTGACTACCCACCTTTGGAGATAATTAGAAAAAGTGGGGAACTGGGATTTGGGAGAAGAAAATGGGGATTGAGCACATGGTTAGGCAGGAGTGGAGGGTTCTGCAGTAGTTTTCAGAGACAGCAAGGAAGCTGAGTGAAAATACCTTGTGTGAGCACTGGGCAGAAACCTGGAGTCTGGCAAGAGGAGCTAGTGGAACCAAGTCTGTGAGCCCTGTTGCATTCTGAGATCCTCTGGTGAATAACCTGTGTTCAGGGACTTGAAATATACACCATTTACAGCCAGGACAGATGTGTTAAGTAAGATAACACAGTGCTGCCCGAAGCATGCAAGTTATCCTGTAGCCATACAGTAGAGTTGGATATGGGAGGCAGAAGTTAATAACTCTGACTCATAAACAGAGAAAGAGATTGATCTCTTGGAGGGAAGAAGAGACTAGAAGAGAGGAGGGTAGAAGGAAATGCCTTTCAGGATACATGGTTTCTACCACAAAGCAAAATTGATTTCAGACATTTCTTTGATAATGAATAAAAGCAAGACTCTAAGAGCAAACAAAGGAGGGTGTGAAAATTGCATGTCAGGACAAATTATTACTATTTAAATGATGTAAAAATTACTGCTTTGTGTGGAGGTCTTATTGTCTTAGTTTTAGCAAATGTTTGTAATATTTTAAGATTCCCTTTCCTGACCTTGGTTATTCTGAGATTTTATTTATCCCATTAAGGATTTTAGTTCTTCAATATAACATTACCTTGTTACAGGGAATTTCAGGATATAGCCTTCACTGTTGAAGGAGTATGGGCATTTGAGGAGGAATTCAGGAGGCCTTTATCACTCTAGAATTCCTGAGAAGCAGTTATCTAAGGGTTTTTTGTTTGTTTTTTTTAATGCCTTGTTACAGAAAATTTGCTATCCTGTGAGCAGCTCATTAATTTTCAAATAAGGGCATTTGTTTGGAATTTTTTCTTACCATGTTCTAGAATATTCTTTGTGGCCACTTCTTCTGTCCTCTGCAGTAATGAAATAAAATTTATGTCCTTTCCTAAGAGGTGACAACAAGTTTTCCGTGTGGGTTTGAGTTCCTACCCTTAGTAGCAAGTTCCCTATATATTCTCTTACAACATGTCATTTGTAATTACCACATAGGATACTAATGGTTACTGCAGTTCCATTATGTCTGATACAGTTGGGCAGTTTTGTTTATTCTCCTTTGCTTACTCTCTGATTCTTCTTCCTTTTGGCTCCACTTCTTACCATTCAGCTCCCCAGCCTTTCTTTCCACTCCTAGAACTCCCACCTTTGCCCCTGACACTCCTCCTTCGCTGTGGAAGAGCGCATAAAAGCATGGGCCTGGGCCTGACCCGTGCTCCTCCAAGGCAGGTGGATAGCTCCTGGGGACAAGCTGTAGTGAAGCCTGGTACAGGCCACTTTCTGGGTCAGGGAGAAAAATCAAAACTGTTGTGACTCAGAGTCTCCAACCCTAGCAGAGGATCATCCTAGAGGCAGTGCCTCTAAAAGGTCCTGTGGGGAGGCTGAGCAGGTCAGGAAGGTGATGGAATCCCACAGGCCCAGCCACACACATCTCAGCCTGCAGCTCCAATTTCCTAGGAAACCGGTGCTGAAATCAGAGGAGCCCAAGGCAGCCAGAGGGATGTTTAGAAGTGTTTATACATTTCATATGTGAAATAGGTTAAGGACGTGGTTCTCTGGTTTTTAAAAAAAAAACAAATTCTGACACTTCAGCAAAATATTAGTAATATCGATAGATCAGTCTCATGGGAAGTAACACCACAATGCAGCAATGAAAGCTGCTTCCTCTCCTGGTGTAGTGACACTAACCCCAGCATCTTCCTGTCTGCAGGTTTCACTCATTCATCAGATTCTTCCTCTTTTCCTAGAGGGCAGGTTGCAACTCCATATCCAGGATACTTTGCTTTAATACATAGTGAGTTTATGTGACTGATTTTGGCGTTCACCTAATAAAAACAGCGTTAGGGATTCATTCAACAAAGTCTGTAGCTAATTCCTGGGGAATTTAGCAGCGAATGAAACAGAGGGTCAAGATGGGATGGTAAGCGTGTGGGCTCTGGAGCCAGGCTGACTGTTTTTAACCTAGTTTAATTCATACATACACATACATACACTTAGAACAGCACTTGGCAGCCACTAAATATTTACTAAGTGGCATATGTTAGTATATTAGATGTGTCCTGCTCTCAAATGCCTTGTGGTTTAGTAGACAGAACAAGAATTCCAATTGACAGTGATACTGATGGGAAAATTTGTTTAAGGTCATTTGATCAACTAAGGACCTATCAATTGCAGTTTTTCAGCCATTTTTAAAGGACTTGTTCATTTAGGGTTGCCTGGGTGGCCTAGTCAGTTAAGTGCCTGCCTTCGGCTTCGGTCATGAGCCCAGAGTCCTAGGATGGAGCCCCTCATGCTTCTCCCTCTACCTGCCGTTCCCCCTGCTTACACTCTCTCTCTCTGGAATATAAATAAATAAAATCTTTAAGAAACAAAAATTCTCCATTTAGTTCATAAGGATATCTCAAGATGGGCCAATGACCTTCAAATGCCATTGCCTAGTACATTATGATAATCAATGCTACATGTTGAAGATAAAGCAGTGTGGCATTCTGAAATGTGTGTATTTGCCGTCCAAGAACCTGGCTGTTAATTAGATTTCTGTGAAAAGTTAGGCACTGTCTTAATCAGCTTTAGCCACTCTAATAAACTACCACAGCCTGGGTAGCTTGAACAACACACATTTGTTTCTCACAATGTGGAGGCTGAGAAGTCCAAGTTCAAGGTGCTGGCAGATTTGGTTCCTGGTCAGGGTCCACTTCTGGCTTGTAAACAGTTTTCTTCTCACTGTGTATATGGGTGGTGGGAAAGACTGAGATCTATCTTCCCCTTCTTATAGGGCACTAATTCCATTATGAAGGCCCCACACTCATGACCTAATCTAAATCTAATTACCTCCCAAATGTCCTGTCTCTGAACACTATCACACTGAGAGTTAAGGCTACAACACATGAATTGGTGGGGGCTGGGGGCACAAATATCCAGCCCATAACAGTCAAGTCACAAAACTTGTCAACAGTTCAAACTCTTGACCTACAGTGAAGAGCAATTATACCAATACTATTTCATAGGATTATTGTGAGTTTGCAACAAGATGCTCCATATAGAGCCCAATACCCAGCATCTCAAGTGTCCTTCTGTCCAGGAGCTAATAACCTATATGCATAATGAATTTTCAAGAATACATACTGGAGGTTGGGGCGCCTGGGTGGCTCAGTTGGTCAAATGTCTGCCTTCGGCTCAGGTCATGATCCTGGGGTCCTGGGTGCACTGGGCTCCCTGCTCAGTAGGAAGCCTGCTTCTCCCTCTGACTGCTGCTCTCCCTGCTTGTGCTTGCTCTCTCACTCTCTCTCTGTATCAAATAAATAAAATCTTAAGAAAAAAAATACTGGAGGCAAAAACATCTATCTTATATTGTATTAATTTGCAGTTGAATAGATGAGTAAAATTTAACCTCCTCTCTTCTATTATTTCTCCACATAATTTTTGCAAGTATACCAAAAAAATTACTACGACATCCTAAGAGGAGGAGTATGTACCTGTGTATTGAGAGTAGAGTCCTAATTAGTAGATGGCAGCTGAGTGTCATTTCAGTCTTTGTTATCATTCAAAGCTTGTCAGATAAAGTTTTAACTGCTCTTAAACATTGCTTTTCATTGGTATTTTACTTTTCTAGTTCCAATAAACGGATCCTTTGCCTTGTGAGTCTCAGACATTTTTTAAAACACTGAAACAGGCATCCTGTGATTGTGGAGAGCCAAGAAAATATTCGCAAAAATACTTGGCCTGGCTCTGTGGCTTCTGGGTGTGATCCAAATGTTGCCACCAACAGTCACTGTCGTCCCTTGGAAGCTGCAGGCCAGCGGAAACTTGCAGTTTGGGAAGAGAGTGTTTGTGAGTGGCAGACAGCCTGTGGGCATGTAGGTGGGATGTTATGGGGCTGACATATGTGAATCTCCTCCACTTTTCCTGCGAACTTCTGGAGGACAGGAATGTACCAGATACAGACTATTGGAGATTGAATCACATTCGGATGCACAGTATGCCTCTAGCAAACACTTGTTTGATCTTTGTTGAAATATTAGCCTGTGGAAATACATGTCTGCATTACCATTTTGGCTTTTTTTATATCCACCAAGAAAATCTTTGGTTTATTTGGAAGCAAAATGATGTGTTGAGAGAAGGCAAGCTCAGTCACGCAGCTTTGGGTTCCCAGCTTTTTCACTTGCAAGTTGGGTTGATTGCCACTCAGTCTGTGCCACACAGTTGTATGTTAAATACTCATCTCTGGAGGGCTCTTGTGAAGAGAGAAAGGGAGCAGGTTGCTGGAAATCTGAGACCTGGCAAGTGCTCTAGAAAACAATGCCTCATGATTAGTACTATTCTGTTGAGTTTGAATTTAATGTGTCTTTTTTTTTTTTTTTTAAACAAAGCTTTCTTATAAATGAGGACACTTTAGGCTGCAAGTAATAGAAAACCTAACTAAAATGTTTTAAATAACAAGACCACTTAGTATTTTAATGTGATAAGAAATCTGGAGACATTTAATTTGGAGGTCAGTTAATTCAATAATGCAACAACATCATGAAGGACTTTTTTTTTTTCTTTCCATTTTTCCACTCTGATTACTAGCATGTTAAATTTGACATGTCTCCCTTTGAGATGACACCAGCTTTTAATTCCACTAAGATGTAGAAGAACAGGTTTGGCTTATGAACCTCTCTCTCAGTATACCAGGGAGGAAAACCTATCCCAGAAATCCTCACTGAAGACTTCTCCTTATGTTTCATCAGTTAATATGTGTCCTCTGCCCACGTCCAGACCAGTCATCAGTAAGACAACTAGAATAACTATGATGTGGTTGTAATCAGCATTTGTCCTCTTTATCTGGGGGCAGGACTACAGTCCACCTAGGCCTCTAGGTATCTAAACAGTTATGCAAGTTTTTTGGTTTTTTTTTAAGATTTTATTTATTTATTTGACAGACAGAGATCACAAGTAGGCAGAGAGGCAGGCAGAGAGAGAGGAGGAAGCAGGCTGTCTGCAGAGCGGAGAGCCCGATGTGGGGCTCGATCCCAGGTCCCTGGGATCATGACCTGAGCCGAAGGCAGCGGCTTTAACCCACTGAGCCACCCAGGCAACCAGTTATGCAAGTTTTATTAGCAAAGAAAGAAGTCAGTTGTTTTGGGGTAGACAGTAAGTAGCAGCTGAATAGACAACCAATAGTATACTCTAGGTTTGATTCACATTTCAGTATTATTCAAAATAAAGTAGCAAGTGGGAAAAGAGACAAGCTTTTTCAGAAAGCAATTGAAAGATTTACAGAAAAAAAGTTTAAACAATGGAGATGGCTAAAGCCATCCTTAGCTGTGAGCCAACTCTGATGGGTTTACATACTGGTAATAGTTACAGTCGCCAGAAATTGGAGATTGGAATAATTTTTTTAAGTTGGTGGTTTTTCTTTCTTATAGGAAGAAAAAATGGACACATCTCCTCTGATTGGGAAAACTATAATTATGTAGAATCTATGTTTGCTGACCAAAAATGTTCTATGTGCCTCAATTCTAGGTCTTTCAGCCCCTGCTCCATGAATGGAAAGCTGGGGAAGTCAAGATGAGGAGACTTTTTATCTGAACCCCATTTCCAAATGCCCACATGAGCGAGAGACACAGGATATTCAGACTTGTCTATGAGGTGAAAATGAAGCTATCAGGATTCAAACCTCAAGGAGCACCCAAGGACTGGGAAAGATTCAATGCCGAATGTTTGACAGGTAAGTGCCTTATAAGTAACTCTTTCAGCATTTTTGATACTGCCCAGAAGATAATGAGACAATGTCTCCCCCTTGAAAATTAAATGGGAACATGACCCCCTGCTCAGTGGGGAGCCTGCTTCCTATTCTCTCTCTGCTTGCCTCTCTGCCTACTTGTGATCTTTTTCTTTCTGTCAAATAAATAAATACAATCTTTAAAAAAAATAAAGGGATGAAAATCATTAGCCAGTTATACCCATGGAATCTGTTACCATTCTGGGTGCTGAAGAGAGGTCTGGATTGAATTTAAGTGTTGTCTTCAATGCATACAGGGCCATTTCTTGGGGATAACAGCTGGTTGTTTTTATTCTACACTTGGGTCATGGGAGGAACTTGAGTTTACATTGAAGTATAAGGGTGTGACAGAAATTACAGAGAAGAATTTCTTGAGCATTTATGTTATTGCAAATCAGAATAAGTTGTTAGTGGAGGCTGTGTCCTCTTTCTTTGCCAGTTTCTATCATGGAATAATTTCTTATGTGCTGTGGTTTAAGTATGATTCAAGAAAGTTGTGTCAGATTATATTTCAAGTGTTCTACTAGTTCTTGAAGATAATTCTAGCCATGTTACAGCTTCTTGGGGGAAGTGCTGATGTTTAGGTTCCCTTCTATGAGAAGCACTGATAAAACTAGCCATAAATGGTTTGGTTTCTTGCATTAAAACACACTTGTAAAGGCATATGATTTCCATACACTTGTATTTATCTTTCTCATCCACTAGGCTGCTGTGTCAACAGAAGTACTGATATATCAGTATATGTGTGTGTGTATATGTATATATACAATATTTTTGGATGTAAGATAAATAGCTGCTGAGAAAAGAGGGTTCTCAGTGGAAAAATCAATGATAATTCATGCTCAGTAATACATGAGAGGATGCTGAACGTATTGCTGACTGACTACCTTGGAAATTTTTCTTAGGTTATACATATTAGTTTTATTTAGTAATGATAATCTTAAAAAATGAAAATAGAAACTGACAAATTAGGGGGGTTGACTGGGTGGCTCAGTGGGTTAAGCCTCTGCCTTTGGCTCAGGTCATGATCTCAGGGATCTGGGGTCAAGCCCCGCATTGGGCTCTCTGCTCAGCGGGGAGTTTGCTTTCCCCTCTCTCTCTGCCTGCCTTTCTGCCTACTTGTGATCTCTGTCTGTCGAATAAATAAATGAAAATCTTTAAAAAAAAAAAAAAAAGAAAAAAGAAGAGAAACTAACAAATAAGAATGCAGTATAATTCAGCTAATCTAATAGTTGTCAGAATTTAAAGTTTTTTTAAAAAAAGATTGTATTTATTTATTTATTTATTTGTCAGAGAGAGAGAGAGAGAGAGAGAGAGCACAGGCAGAGTGGCAGGCAGAGGCAGAGAGAGAAGCAGGCTCCCCGCTGAGCAAGGTGGGACTCAATCCCAGGACCCTGGGATCATGACCTGAGCTGAAGGCAGTGGGTTAACCGACTGAGCCACCCAGGTGTCCCTAGATTCAAAATATTTTTAAAAGGATAGAGAAAATAAACTTTCAGAGGGATATACTTCTAAGCCTTCATCTAATATTCCATTAACAGAACCCAAAAAGTAATGTATTTACAGGAAGCGATCATTCTGCCCTTACATGGGTTCAAACATCTTTCTTTTCTTTTTTAGTTTCATCGACAAAAGGTGGCTATATGAATAAAACTAATTAGCTGTCCCGGGAAAACCACAGCCTTTCATTACAATCAAAGTTGATGGGGGCACATCCAAAGGGTTAGGATATTGCAAGCCCTGTCAGTGCTTAAAAAGGACTTGGGTAATTCTGATAATTAATATAGAAACTAGAGTTGATTTTCCACTTTGAAATTAGATATTAAATTTAACAAGTGAGACTGGCACAGAAATGAAAAATTAGATGCATAAAAGAAATAAACAAATTATTATGTACAGTCAGGAAAATGCAGTTTTAAATATTGCAATCTAGTAAGTTATGATCTGCAAATGTCATAGTTTCAAAAAATATTGTTTAAATCTAAAAATAAAATGATCCAACTTTTAGTTTCTCTAGCTCTGAAGTTTGTTAATAAAATAAGCTCTAATTTAATCCTACTATGCCCTTGGTAATTAATCTAGTATTCATTATATACTCTATGATGCTTTACTGAATATTATATTTTAGAGAATTAATTTTGCTGGTGGAAGAAGATCATATTTCAAAATAGTAGGTCAACTCTAGGTCTTTTGAACTGTATCAATCATATTTTATGATTTTCATCAATGTTACCACATATGTAGAGAAAATGGTGTCTTCAAAACTGAGTTCTATTGAGCCCAAATACATGAAACATATAGGAGTCTGAATATGTGACCCATCTGGCTAAATATTTAAAAGGCAGTTCAAGAATCAAGTCTTTCTATTTTAATACCGTCTCTCCTTTAATTTTGGAGATGAATTAGCTGGTAGTGTATAGGAACTGCTCAGATTTATGTGTTCTGGATGTCATATAGAAAGTCTTCTTTTCTCTCATAAAAAAAAAAAGCACCTACTTTGTGCCTCTTGTCGTGCTACCTGCAGAGCAGTAGAGATTAAAGGGGTCATTCCTGTCTCAAGCAAGTTACAGTTGAGTGAGGAAGACAGACATTAAACCATCACTGAGCAGGGGCCCATACCTGATAAGTACCATTAGAGAAGAATTTGCCCTGTGCTGCGGGAGGCCACAGAAGGAACACTCGATTCCAGTTGTGGAGCTGGTGAGGCCAGGGGATGGATTGCTTGCAGGGGGGGAGGTTAGTAGTGTTAACTTGCTAAAATCCTTTGTCTGGCTTCTGACTGCATGTGGCATAATGTTCTAAACCTCTTAGGTGGCCCCTTGGACCCCCATGACTTTCCTCCATCTGGTGCATCCCTGCTTGGCCAGCCCTCTCTTGGTTTCTCCCATGCACTGACTCTTTCCTATCTTGGGACTTCTGCACATGTTGCTCCCTACTCAGGGGAATGTCTGTGCCTGCTCTGCCAGCTCCAGGCCCAGCCAGGCTTTAAGTTTCAGCTTAAATGGAACTTTTTTGAAGAGGCTTTCTCTGTCTCTTGGATTTGTATTAGCTTCCCTCACCCTAGTACTTGCTCTGTGACTCTCCTGAGCATTTAGCACAGGTTATAATTATGTGTTTTTTGCCTAGAGTTGGGCTATCCAATATAGTAGCCACTAGCCACATGAGCTTGGATACTTGGAACGTGGCTCCTCTGAATGGAGATGTACTGTTAGCATAAAAGATACTGTAACAACTTAGTACAAAAAATAACTAAAATGTATCATTAATACTTAATACTTATTACAGATTGAAATAATGTTATTCTGGATATATTATGTTAAAGAAAATACATTATTAAATTTATGTTGCCTGCCTGAGTTTGTTGGGTTTTATTTAAAACTTGAAAATTTAAATATGATCTTTTCTTGTTTTTTGCACATCTGCCATGGGAATTCTTTCTCATCCTTCGGTTTTCAGCTTGAATCACTTCCTCCGGGAAAATTTCCCTGTAGGACCTCCCTGACCACAAGTGCTTTTGTGCAGTGCCCGTCCACTAGCCCACTTTGTTTTGTTTTGTTTTCCAGAACATTCCCATCTCTGTGACTGTTTATCTATGTTGCCTCTGCTAAACTCTCAGCATCATGTGTGTCTCACCACCCCATTCTCTGCCACATCACAGATACTCAGTATATACTTGGGGAAAGAAGTAAGCAGTTAAATGAATGAGTCTGGAGCTTGAGATGTTTGCAGCTGTGAATTCACATTCACACTTCCATAGTATCTTCTTGGGCCAAACCTAAGTACAATACTCTGTATTCCCTGCACTTCCAAAACAATCCTCTCCTGGGATAGGAATGTTAGGACCCACTTCCCCTCCCTGGACCCCACCCAGATACCCACTCTTTCTTTCTAGCTTGATTTTCTAAAGAACCAAGCTGACTTTTGCACATACTACATTGTTTTGAGCAAGAAAATGAGGTGATTTGGCAGTGTTAGTGAAGGATGAAATTGAATATTTTGGCATCTTAGGAATCTCAAGTTTGAATTTGTTTTGTCCTTTTCATTTTCACGTAATTTCACAAACAAATATGTCAGTGGACTCAAGGGTTATTGCAGAATCCAGCTATGCAGAAGGTTCACATTAGAAGAGTCAGTGTTCAAAATGCTAGAATGTTGAAATATAGTGAAAGTAAACCCTACATTTTATCAAAAATTGCTTATATGATTTTTCTATTAACTATTCAATGAAATTTCAGTCCTCAAGCTGACTCTTAGAAAGAGTTACATTTATTTCAAGCTCTGTGATGTTTAGTTTGGTTAGCATTGTCTTTAAATATGAAGCAGCTGGTTTTGAAATCTGAATTTGTTTAATACTCAACAACGAAACTGAAGAGGCAATGCATATTGCCTCTGCCATTTGCTATGCATGGGATATCTATACTCAATGATAAATCTTGGTTTAAACTTTAATGTGACACTTCATAAATAAATAGGGAAACTGCATAATTATCCCAAACACATGTACTTGCTTGAGCAATAGTTTAACACATGCAACCTGGCTGCAATCTGTAGGAAGAATATCCTTAAAATTTTAATGTGGCATCCCATGGATGGAAAAGTAACTTAGAATGTTGTTAAGATTGTACTTTCCCCCTGTTGTTTGGTAAACAGTTCTAACTAGGCCAATAGTAATTTGGGGTCAAATTATCTACAAAAAAGGGAAACTGAAGATCCTGTGTTTAGCTCATCTAAAAGGGGTGGGCGAGACTGAATGTGTGGATGATCTCACATGTTCTTTTCAAAAGAGGAGAAGAAGTATTACTACCTTAATGATTGTTCCCTATTATCATAAATAATAGCAAAATGGTAAGCTTATTTTTTTACACTGCCAAAATCATCTTTGTTCCGTAGAATCTCTTATTTTCATCTCTTCATACCTTTCTCTCTTCTGACAACAGAAATGAAGGCCCAGCTCATGTTGTGGGTATTGACCTGGTTAGGGGTGGGCAGGGTTGGGTTTATTCCGAAGTTTTCAGTGTTAGCCCATGTGAATGATCCAGGTCATAGACAGGTGACCCTAACTGGGGCATTCTGATTCCAGTGTGGGGACTGTTCAAGGTCATCTTGCGGAAAGAGAGGCTTTTTTCTTCTCTAGTCATAAACTCTAGAGGTAAGAGCAAGATAAACCTAGGGCTATGTCTTTTGTCACATGGAAAAGATTGGAGGGAAGAAAGCTGACAGGAAGATTCAAGAGGTGGAACATCAAAGCAAAGAGGTCTCAGTCCTTGGTTTTGGGCCCAGAAGTCATGACCACTCTAGCCTTTTTAGCAGATGGGTTACATGAGCCAATAAATTTCCCATTATCCAATTAGCCAGTTCACTTGGGGATTTGGTCCCTTGAAACAGGAAAAGTCATGACTGATACATCCCATTAATAAGGCAGCAACTCAGTAAAATAATGAAGTGGCCACCATTTTCAGTATCCTTAAATCCAAATACATATAACATGGCTTTCACCATCACTCTGCTTCCTTCAAATAAGTTGACTATTCCTAAAAAACAGAAGTAAAAACAACTTTACTTTTTTAAAGTTGAGTACTTTAGTGAAGTTGAGTACTTTAGTGAAGTACTCAAATAATTGTTGCCATTCCTAATTATGCGTATTTTCATTTAAAAAATAGCATTTTAAAACAGCATTTTATTCAACCTAATTTCTAAAAAGGGCCTCCCTAGTAGGCAATTAGGACTGTCAAAGATAAATATTAAACTGTTGATGTAAAGTAGAATTTACATCTGAATATTCTGCTGTGAGTTGCCAGAAGCGTTTGTCGTGATGTTTTTAAAATCCTATCAGCCTGAAGCAGCAGTGTCATCTGTCTTTGCTTGTAGCGATTTCCATGCAGCAACGTTAAGAACAAACTTAATTGACAGTCAGTAGGAACCCAAGGGCAGCACACATGATCAATTACTTAAATATGCTGGTGGTTACCAAAGAGAATGGAGTTCATGAATCTCATATAACAAGGTTTTTATGTAAAGAGATTTTTTGTTCTTTGGTGGCATAGATCTATCACCTCAACCAGAGTTATTTTTATTTCAAATATATATTAAATAAGCTTTATATATCAATAAGCTTCCCCCCATTTAGAATCTTGAGAACCTTACCAGTGTGCAAACTAATCCTGAATAGAAATATCGATATTAAGAGTGATAGATAGTTCCTATCTGTCAGCTCTTTCCTGAGGATTACTCTTGATGGAAGAGTCCTGAAGGCCCCATCCTTCAACCATTCCTACAGGTTTTGTCACTGTACTGTGACAATTACATCTTGGGAAAGGTGAGGGACTCTGTGGATATTGGATTCTGGCATCATTTGTTCAGGATTCAGAATTAATGGATATCAAGTCTTTGCTTTAGAAAGCCATTTGTAGGGGTGCCTGGGTGGCTCAGTGGGTTAAAGCCTCTGCCTTCTGCTCAGGTATTGGTCCCAGGGTCCTGGGATTGAGCCTCACATCAGGTTATTTGCTCCACAGGGAGCCTGCTTTCTCCTCTCTCTCTGCCTGCTTCTCTGCCTACTTGTGATCTCTGTCTGTGAAGTAAATAGATAAAATCTTTTTAAAAATAGTCGTTTGTAAAAAATAATTTGTTTTATCAAAGGGGGTCATTTTTAAAAAGATGTTTGATATGTTGTCTGAGAAGAGCTTGTATTTTACATTTAAAGAATTCTGAATATTCAGCTGTATATTGCGGTGGAGAAGCAGGCTTTGGGGTTAGGAATCAGATCGATTTGGGTTTGAATCTCAACTCTGCCTTTTACTGGCTGTGTAACCTTAGGCAAGTTTCTAAACTCTTCAATTTCTTTATTTGTAAACTGAACAATGGGAGTATTTCTCTCATAGGATTGTTTCGAGATAATGTTTGATAACAAAATAATGTTTGGAAAGGGTTTAGCACAGAACTGAGCACAGAGTAAATAAACATTTAATACTTTGTATTTAAGAATCTTTTCATGTTTTTTTTCCAACATTAAGTCTAGATTGGGATACGTATACTGATGAGAACTGATTCTTATGAAGTGTTAAAAGTCTTTTTGAAAATGCAGATTTATAAAATATGACAACAGTTTAGCAAGGATTAATTTGTGTATATCACAGTAAAGCTTCCTCTTGTCATTATCCTTTTTAGGCAGGGTCCCAGAGATGGTGATCAACTACCTAGAATTTCTGGCAGTCTGACAAAACTATCCCTTGATGCATAGTGTACATCTTTATTATATTTTTTAAATGCATTATTTTATTCTAAATATTTCTATCTTTGTATACTTGTGTTTTCATGAATTATTATACTTCTTATATGTTAGGCACTGTGGTCGGTATTATAGCATGGACCTTGTCCCAAAGAGTTTATGATCTGTGAGAGTCGTTGAGTCAGGTACACAGTAACTACCGAAGTCTGTAGGAGAGAAATGGAAAGTGTTATGGAAGTTTAAGAGCAGGAGAAATTTACCCCCACATGTGGGTATGAGAGAATGATTCATTTTTCTGGAGCAGTATTCCTTAATCCTGTCTGAAGATTAGAATCATCTGAAGGGTTTTAAAAACCAACCACCAACCACAAAATAATGTCTGTGCCCTCCCCTAGATCAATGAAATCAGTAGCTCTGGGAATGGATCCCAGGCATAGGTAATTTTAAAAATCTCCCTAGGTGATTATAATATCTAACTGCTTTTGAGAACAACTGTCCTAGACATCGAAGCAATAGCTTACCTGATTCAAATAGGGGTAGGTGGGAATTCCAGGTGGCAACATTAATGCCCAGAAATCAACAAGAGATGGAACAGAGCACGGAGGAGAATGGTGAGTGACATGGTCTAGTTGGAGTGTAAGGAATGTTCATGCTTTAAGGCTGTGTTTATTGGGACTGGATTATAGGGAAATATAAATTCAGTATAAAATCATTTTGCTGTTATTTGTCAGACAACAAAGAACTGTAGTGACACTCTTAGATTTGTACTTGAGAGACAACATGTGAGTAATCTATGGTATCTGTCTTCCTGTTGATCATCAGATTTGGCATTCATTCTCATCTTCTTCCTGGTATGACTGCATCCAGGCATCCCTCACATGACTTGAGGGACTACCTGCCTTCCCCTCCTGGAATGGATTTTTGCTAACAAGGAATGCAGAGTCTTAATCTAGCTACTCTTCAGACTCTCTAGGCAGGCTTGAGAGTGGAACTAACCCAGTCAGATGGGAGGGAAGGATTTATATTCGAATGGGACCATGGTTTCTCCCTCCTGCTGCGACAAGGAATATTGTCTTAACTTTAACACGAAGCATCTGATGACCATAAAGAAAAGTAGACCTGGGATGAAACAACAGAGCAAAGATTCTTGAGTTCTTGGTATCACTTAGCTGTTGCTTAGATTCCCTTCCACCCTTTTGCCCTCTCCACACTGTTCTGGAACTGCGATTACACAAGATCATAATTTCCTTATGGTTTAAGTAATTTGAGACACAGTTTTTGTTAAACAGCCAGAATCACCCTTCCTGATTCAAGGGAGTTTGGGTACAGAGAGAGTAATAATGGGCACAAGGTTTAAAATTAATTATGATGTTGAGGAAAGTGTTTGAGGGGCCACTGGGAAGTAGGCACAAACATTCAGGAGCTCTGATGTTCAGAAGACAGGATAACATTAAAGATACCTATGTGAGAGTCATCTGTACACATATGTGGAATTTTAAAAGGCAAGTAAGAATCCCAAAATAGAGATTGGAATAACCTAACCTTAACTATCTGAGTCTACAGATTCATTCACATTTGCATTTATGTCCCTGTCAAAGGGATTTATCTCTTCCTCTCCTGCCTAAGCAGGAACTTAACTGGGGATCACTATGCTAATGATATCCAGAGGTTCCCAAATGGGGAATCACATAGAAGCCATATGTTCTCACCACAGAGGCTTAGGGGGTAGAGTGGTCTTAAATCTGCAATGCGGGAGTCGTTCTTTATCAAACTTACACTGTGCTTTGTCATTTGGACCTTGATGCATTTTTGTAGAGACCAGAGGTTGAAAGAATAGGAGTCCTTTTTGAGACTTAAGGTGCAGCCTCAGTGAGTGACTTTTAAGTTTTGTTTCTGTGGCCTGGTATTGAGCATGATTTCACCTTCAAGAGAAATCTGCCACTAAATCTGAAAACTTTGTTTCTTTAATTGAAAATGGAGTATGTGTAACCCTCATATAGTTCCTTCACATTGAGTAATCACAGGTGCATTTTAAATAACGTGAGACCAAACTAACTAGAAATGCTGGACCTCAGACTATGATTCCAGCTCTGAAATGATTATTGGCCTTAAATATGAAACTGCATTTATCCCTATATATAAATACCAATTTCATTCACCTTGAATTCAGCTGAGCTACCTTTGGCTGCTAGCACCGAGGAAAAAAATGTGGCCTTTTGGTTTAGAATGTTTGTTTTTTAGTCATGGGCATAGTATCTCAATTATTTAAATACAGAAAGTACGTACAGCAATAATCCTTTTTCTGAGGATTTTTATGAGATCCCTGAATGAATCTGGCTTATACATGAATCTAATGAAGACCTATTTGAGATTCAATGTGTTTTTTACACCAGCAGGGAGAAAAACTGCTTGTATGTGCATATACTTAATTCCTGTAGATACCTTGTCCCCATAATACCAAACACTGCAGCCAGTTCTACCAGAACTTGATTCTTCAGCTAGAGAATGATTTTTTCTTAACAACAACAACAAAAAAAGATACACACACACACACGATTCACATGGGACTTACCACACTTGATATCATTGTCAGTCTTCCTTACCTGAGACTTACAAATCTCAGTTAAATGCTTTCTGAGGAAAGTAATGAGAAGTAAGAGTTGCACAAGTACAGGGAAGGGGAAATAAACCTGGAGAAAGGGTCTATAGTTGGTAAAGAAATGAGCAAAGAATTTCAAATCCTTTTATTTGGCTTAAGACTGGTCTTGAGTATGTTCTATTGAAACATGATTTTCTGACTGTGAATTATCTTTACATCTGACAATAGTAGTTGAAATTTAAAAATAATTATTATCTTAGTAGCTGATACCAGATTTCTCTTAAGAGGTAATTATGTTTAGGGGCACCTGGGTGGCTCAGTGGGTTAAAGGCTCTGCCTTCGGCTCGGGTCATGATCCCAGGGTCCTGGGATCTAGCCCCACATCGGGCTCTCTGCTCAGCAGGGAGCCTGCTTCCTTCTCTGTCTCTTCTCTCTGCCTGCCTCTCTGCCTACTTGTGATCTCTATCTGTCAAATAAATAAACAAAATCTTAAAAAAAAAAGAGGTAATTATGTTTATTAGAAAAATTGATCAGTGCCTATGCTAGAAGGCAGGCCCACAGCATGGACATGGGTGAGTCTCAAGGCCTCTGAGGGGAGAGCTGCGTTGCTCTGCCTATGGAAAGTTTTTGGAGTTCCCAGTAATGAGGGAGCAGAAGGCTGGCTGAGGACAAAGCAAAATGCTGACACCTCACAATCTCCCCCTCACCCCCACCACTTCTGGGTGGGACAAATGTGACATTCTTTAGGAATCTCCCAACTATCTTGATGTTAATGGCTTGCTAAAAGGGAAAGACAACCTTGATCAACTCTGCAAGACCTCCAGTATCCGGTACCTTGTAGGCCCTCTTTAGCATATGAAAGTTCTGTTGAAACCTCCCTTTCCCTTACCTTCCCCCAACCTCATGGTACATAACCTGCCATCCCTCACAACCTGGGGCAGCATCTCTTCCTGCCCACAGGTCCTGTCCCTGTGCTTTAATAAAGGTCTTTTTGCACCAGAGAGGTCTTAAGAATTCTTTCTTAGCCGTCGGCTCCGGACTTCGTCCCACCGAACTTCACCTAGATTCTAGAACTTCATCACTAGAACTGTTTCACAAGGAGGGATCATGAAGTAGAGAATTCATGAGGACGGCTCTATGGTCTATAATGTAATCATTCTGTTGACCTCCAGGTCTCAATAAGATCGACTAAACTCGTGATCATGTATATATGGATTTAGTAGAAACCAGTGATGGGACCTTCACATCTGGGGAAATATGGTATAAATAGAAATACCTCCACTTTTAGGGATTCAGAAGCCCAAACAGCCCATAAACATGGGCACTACAAGAGCGTTTCCTGAAGTTCTGAATCTGTTATCAGCTAGGGAAATGGGGAAGAAGTGTGCTGGGACTGGAATTCAAATGGCTTGGGTCAGAGTGGCAGGGAGGACTCTGGCTCCCTCTGGGATTCAGTGCTTCCAAGTTGACTGTCTAGGCCCCTCCTTCTACACAGTGTAACCAGAAGAAAGACAAAAAGAAGAAGGTAAAAGAAAGTGCAACATAGATTTGAATCTGAATGAGCTGAGTTCAAGGACTAATGTGGGCAGTTGAGGACAGAAAATCAATACATAAATCAAGGTTGTGGTCACAGGCTCTCTTCTGAAAGTATACTAGCCTTAATTCTCAGCTTTTCATTCCTTTCGTTTCCCTGCATACCTTTTCCCTATCACAAATCACTGACTTGTTAGTTGATTATGTGGGTTTTTTGAAACTAATACTATGTCAACAGTAATACTTGACTTTGTACAGATAACTTTATACAGTTTACAAAACTTTTTGCAATCATCTCACTTGATATCTGTAGTAACATTGAGGAATACATCAGGCTTTATCATTATTGTCTATTTACAAATAAAATAAATCCCAGAAAGGTCAAATGCTCAATCTCAGTCGTACTATTAGCAAGGGTTGAAGTTTTGTTGTTTTTGTTGTTGTTGTTGTTGTTTTTTAGTAGTTTATTGAGGTGTTATTAACATATAGTAAAGTGTATCTATTAAAGCATACAATCTGATAAATTTTAACATGTGTATACACCAGTAGAAAAATCACCTCAATCAAAATAGTGGATATATCCATCATCCCCAAAAGTTTCCTTATTCTACAGTATAATCTCTCTCTCAACCCTCTCACAGCACTTTAATGTACATCTCCAGGCAAACACTGATCTGATTTCTGTCACTCTTTTTTAGTTTGAATTTCCCACAATTTTATGTAAGTTGGATCATACAGTTTACATATATTTTTTTTCTGTCTTTATCATTCCATATAACCATTTTGAGATTCAGTTTTCGTGAATATCAGTAGTTGTTTTATTTTTTTAAATTGCTGAATTGTATTCCATTGTGTAGCTATACCACAATTTATCTCTCCACTCACCTGTGGAAGGAATTGTGGGTTGCTTCTACCTTTTGGCTATTCCAAATCTGCTATGGATATTTATGTATAAGTTTGCTTATGGAAGTGCTCTTTCCTTTCTACATGCCTAGTAGTGGAATGGCTGGATTATATAGTGGGTATATATTTACATCTTAAGAAACTCTAAGACTGTTTTCTAAAGTGGTTATTGTACATTCTCACTAACAGTGTATGAGACTGCCAGTTGTTCCACATTCTTGCCAAAATTTCTCATAGTTAATCTTTTTAATTTTACCCACTCTAGTCTATACGTAGTTGTATCTCATTGAGGTTCTAATTAACATTTCCCTACTGACAAAGGATGTTGAACATTTTTTGATGGGCCTGTCTGCCATCCACATATCTCTTTTGTTGAGATGTCTGTTAAAATCTGTTACCTATATTAAAGTTAGGTTTTCTTTTTTTTTTTTTTAAGATTCTATTTATTTATTTGACAGAGATCACAAGTAGGCAGAGCAGCAGGCAGAAAGAAAGGAGGAAGCAGACTCCCCACTGAGCAGAGAGCCCTATACGGGGCTGGATCCCAGGACCCTGGGATCATGACCTGTGCCGAAGACAAAGGCTTTAACCCACTGGGCCACCCAGGCACCCCTAAATTAGGTTTTCAGTCAGTGTCATTATTGAGTTGTAGAAGTTCTTTATATTTTCTATACACAAGTCCTTTGATGAATATTTATTTTGTAATTATTTTCTCCCAGTCTGTGGCTTGCATTTTCATTTTCTTCATGGTGATCTTTAAAACAGAAGTTTTTAATATTGATTAGATCCAATTTACCAATTTCATTCTTGTGGATCATGCTTTTTATATTGTATCTAAGAAAGTTTTCCAAAAGTTATAATGTTTTCTCCTGAAAGTTTTATCATTCTAGGTATTGTATTTTGGTCTATTTTCTATTTCTGAGTTAATAATTTTTTATATGGTGTGAGGAATGGATTGAAGTTGTGTTTTTTTTTTCCCTTCATTGAATTTTCAGCGGATTCCAGCATCCTTTCCTGAAAAGACCATCCTTTCATCCTTTTTACATTAAATTGCCTCTGCTGTACTGCCAGTTTAACAGTTCTTATGCCCAGAGTAGGAAATGAAAGTTTAAAAATCTATGATTCAAGACTCTTGGGTTGAAGGCTTTTAAATGATTTCCCTGTTTCATAAGTCTCTGTAGCTAAAGACCTGGGTTCTCCTGTCAACGTTTATTATAGTCATCACTTTGGGGCACAGTGTCCAAGGCACTTGTGAGTAACTGTGCTAATTAAAGTGTCTATTTCCTCCTAAGCACATGCCAAATGTTCATCTGTCAGTCAGACCAATCCAAGAGACATTGCGACCTCAACTGAGGAAGCCCTATTATTATACAGAGAAAGGACTCATGGAGATAATCACTGTCAAAGAAGTCAAAGGAGAATATATAAATGGGAGAATGTAATGCTTGATCTGATCCAAAGCAATTAATACAATTTTCTGTTTAAGTTAAATTTGCTGATATGACAGTGGTTCAGAGTTTGATTCATGGTGATTTGATTTAAATCCTAATTTTTTAAAAGAGGAAATTAATCCAGAAAAGAATAAAATTTTAAAATATCTCATGATAGATTTCTTCAACATTGTTAATTATTATTAATATAACAAGGTTAATTATATCTTTGGTAATATAGTGGTCATTAATATGCTGAT
The DNA here is from genome assembly GCA_003697995.1 of Taxidea taxus jeffersonii. Lineage (NCBI taxonomy): Eukaryota > Metazoa > Chordata > Mammalia > Carnivora > Mustelidae > Taxidea > Taxidea taxus. Next base: position 173,558 of record RCUC01141342.1, on the reverse strand, counting down.
ACTAAGATCCATCATATGTCAACTTCTTATTTGAAATGGGTTCATTGACTGAGGCCTTGGTTATTGGTCATTTATTATTTCTCATTTGTAGTTGAAGAATGGCTCGTTTTAGCTTGACCTACATAATAAAAAAATCTTTGTTTTAATACTTATATAGTGAATAAAAAATAATGTGTTCTCAGTATTTTATGACACTGTTTTTTCTATGCCTCTAAGAAGAGAAAGACATTTTCTTTTGAAAACCAGAAATATATCCTCCTGAAGTAACTTGAAAACCTCCTCCTGGTCAAATCTGCAAGGACATAAAAAATCATGGAGATCTGTTACCCAGCTATATTTTTCCTTTATCCCTGGGGGCATTTGTGGCTGCTCTTCCTATACAGAGGGACAGTTCTGTCATCATGACCAGGGTTGGTTCAAGATTTGATTGAAGTTGCCTAAATATTCATTTGGAGAGTAGCTACGTGTACTTTATGGGAAGAGGCCTAGTCTAACTTACCTTGATGTCTCCAATGGCTACAAAGTTGCTTGACAGAAGAGGTGCTTGGTCAACACTTATTGAAAAATGTGGACAAATATCACAGGTATCTTTAACTGACTATGACTAGATTAGTATTAATATACAATGATAACAGAATGTCATTAGATTTCAATCATTTATGTCTGCTTATGTATTTGAATTTTAGAAGTGGCAATTCAGTATTATTATTTGGTAAAGTCCTACTTTCAAAGGTATTGGCTAAAAATTTTTTATCATCCAAAACGTGTACCTTGAGTAGTTGGTTTATATAAAAGCATGGATAGTCATATTACTAATAAATAAATCTGATTAGCTTTGAGGCAGCTGTTCTCTGTTTAACCTTGCATGCTTTTCAGACAAATAAATAGAATGCTTGACTAAAAATAGGCTAAGACAATAGGGATACTTTCATTATGTAATAAGAATTCCAATGGCTAACAATGGTTGGGCTCAAAAATGTTAGGTCTGTGGCTTTCCTTCCCGTGAGTCTCTCTCTGGCCTTCTTATGGCTGCTCTTAATGTCATATTCTCACAAACCTGTGTTCTATGCAGGAACAAGGGATTGGGAAGTGGTAACCTTCTTCCCCATTAACCTCTTATCCAAGAAGGGAACATCTTCCTCAAAGCTCTTTTTACTCACTCTGTCTACACCTGTTTTATATCATGTTGGCCAGAACAAAGTTGCAAGCTCCCTCCCCTCCCACATTAATTCAGGGGCTGTTCTCACCAACTTTGAGTGTTCTCACTTACTTAACAAAATGGGGACTTATTAGTAAGGAATAGGTGGTGTTACATGGATTTTAAATAATCAATAGCATCTCTGTCTTAATTACATACCATTTAATGCTGTTTGTTAACACTGCAAAGGTGAGCAAATTTGAGAAATAAGATATATCCGATCTGTAAATTCTATAACTCTTTTAGGTACTTTGCTATAAGGCAGTTAGCAAACTGTTAAAGAAGATTTTCAGAGCCATTTTATGCTGCATTCCCATCTGTAGAGTTAATTATCTTCCATCATATCCTAACCCATAATTTCCATCTTTCTATCCTTTCAATCTAAGTGTATTTTAACATTTCGTACACCCTGCTCCCTAGAAACTTGTAGTAACTTTTTCATTTGTCTCTATAATTCAGAGATTTCACATTGATGTGCCTGAGAGGTTTATTTGTTTATATTTATTTGTAGTACTAATTGTATTGAGATAATTATAGATTCAGGCATAGTTTTAAGAAATAATATTTAATACATATTATATATATAAGTATATATTTAATATATAATATAATAATAGTTGTAAGAAATTCAGAGATTCTGAATACTCTATGTATAACCTTTACTCAGTTCCAAATGTTAATATTTTGCAAAATAATAATAAAATATCACAACCAAAATATTGACATTGATAAACCTATTGATATAATTCAGATTTAGTAGTCTTACTTATATTTCATTTGTGTGTGTATCTGTGTATTTAGCTCTATCAAAGTTTATCATATGGGTATATTTGTGAAGCCACCACCATAGTAAAGATACTGAATATATCATCTATCTTTGGAGAAATATCTACTCAACTTCTTTACTCATTTTTAAAATTAAGTTATTCGTCTTTTCCTTTTAAAGATATGTTTATTTTAGAGAGAGAGAGAGAGAGAGAGCATGCATTGGTGGGGAGGAGCAGAGGGAGATGGAGAGAAAGAATCTCCAGCACACTCCCCATGAGCGAGAAACCTGACCCGGGGCTCGATCCCATGACCCTGAGCCAAAATCAAGAGTCAGATTCTTAACCAACTAAGCCACCCAAGTGCACCAGGTTATTTTATCATTATTATTATTGAGTTCTAAGTGTTTTCATATACTCTAGCAAAAAGTCCCTTACCAGATAAAATGATTTTCAAATACTTTCAGTGGGTCAAAATTTCTTTTTTTTTTTTTTTTTTTTACTTTCTTGATGTTTCTCTCTGAAGCACAAAAGTGTTTAATTTTGATGAAACTAATTTATCATTTTTTTTCCCTCTGGTTGCCATGCTTTCGGTGTCATACTGAAGAAACCACTGTTTTACCCAAGGTCAAGAAAATGTATACTTACGTTTTTTCTTTTTTCTTTTTTTCTTTTTTATCATTCACATGATGGTTTCATTTTTGTTTTTCAATGGCTGAGTTAGAAATCCAGATAGTGTGCAGTAATTTCATAATTTTTAATATGCATTATCTGCAATAACATTGTGACAGTTCCATACTGTGAGTTGACACACAATACTTAGAACAGATTTATCATATTTGGTCTGTAGGTAAATAATAAATGTTTAAAAATTGCCTAAATATACCATTCTGGGCCATTTCATTCCACCAGGAAAATATAGTTTTTTTCCCCTCTCTTTAAGAAAAATTCAATACCAATACTTATGTTTTTTCTAAGATGTACATAGTTTTAGCTTTTACATCTAGGACTTTGATTCATTCTGAATTAGTTGTTTGTATGTGGTATAAAGTGGGAGTCCAAACTCATTCTTTTGCTTGTAGATACCCAGTTTTACCAGCACTATTATTTCAAAAGACTGTCCTTTCTCCATTGTTTGGTCTTGGCATTCACTGAAATCAGTTGATGAAGGTGTATGGGTTTGTTTCTAGACTCTCAGTTCTATTTTCTATTTATAAATGCAATAGAATTAAGAGTCCAGAAATACATGTCTGTATGTGTGTATGTCTATCTTATGCCAGTAGCACACTGTTTTTGATTAATGTTGCTTTTTGGATGAGTTGCAAAATTGCAAAGCTTGAGTCCTCCTACCTTTTTTTTTCCCCCAAAATTGTTTTGGCTATTTATGGAGTCCCATGTAATTATTTATGAATTTTAGGATCAGATTTTTTGTTTGCTATGGAAACTTGGGCTTAATCCCTGTTTTCAATATAGACCTCCACCCAATCTGTGCCAAAGATCCTCTTTTTACTCTCCAGAAAATAAGTCTCCAGTCTTCTTCTGGGGAGGGGAATAGTGGTTGCTAGCTGCATGGAATCTAGAAGAATCTCTAGATATCTAACTGCTTCTACTTTTTTAAAAAAATACACATTTTTCACCTTTTATGGGAAGAATATAAAAGGAAGACAACGAATTTTGTGAGAAATCCTTGAGTCTACAGAGTTTGAGATTTGGCCTCTGATCACTTTCCTTTTTTGCTTTGTCTTTAGAGCCTTTGCAGTAATTGCCTCTAAATCCAACTTTCAATCAATCTTTACATTAAGTTTAGTACCTCCTTTAAACCAATTTCATAAGTACCTAATCCCATCAATTTCTGAGCCTTTCATGGCTATAGAACCAAATAGAAGTCAGTTGCTTATTAGTTCTCCACATTGTTGATGTAGGTCTCAGCTTTCTGGAATCTGCTAAGTCAGTGACCACATGTCTATCTGGAAAGATATCTGAAATGTTGTAGTCATTGTTTCCTCTATTCTTGTCTTTATCTCTGTGGGCTTATTAATTTTAAACACCTCTTCATTTTAATTTTTAGAGTTTCAGGAAGGAGTGGGATTAAATGTATGTATTCAATCTGCCATGGCCATCTTTTGCTAGAAATCCTCTTGATAATTTCTTTGTGTAGTATTATCAAAAACTTGTGTCAATATAATTAAATTCTTTTACTGCATGATTTTAAATAACTGCATCATGTGCCATTTTGGGAATATATGATCATTTATTTAATAACTTTCTTTTGGGGCATTTCCGGTTTTTAGTTTTAGAAACAATGCTGTGATGAACATCCATTTAGAGAATTTTGTACATTTCCATAAATATTTCCCTAGAAGAAATCCCAAGAATTGGTATTATTCAATCAATAGGTACAGAAATATATTAAAATTTTTGATATTTATTGATAAATAACCCAACATGGATGTCTTACTGATTTCATATCTACCAGCTGTTTATGAGAGCATTCTTTGTCCTACAAACTCATTAACATAGACCATTATCATTTTTTTAAAAAACTGTCTTATACATTTTTTCTTTTTTCAGACCAGAAGTGGTCTCAACACAGTTGGATTTGCTATAATGTAATTACTAGGAAGAATGGTTTAAAACCCATTGTCTTAAAACTGAATGTATAATATTTGGCACAATCTAAATATTAACCAATTTATATTAAAAAATAAATCCCTCCATTTAGCAGATCATGTAGTTTGCTTATTTAGAAGTATATATTTTTCCTATTTATTCCTAGGAATTTCAGTAGGAAACTCTCTTGCTCTATTAGCTATTCAATGAGGAAAATGTCAACCTTATTTCCTGTGGATTTGGTAGAAAAATTTTAAATCCTGCTTACATAATTTTCTGTGTTAATGACTGTAAAACAAAATTTTGGAAGACTTGATCAGTTATTTAATCATGGTTGGGGCAGGTCTGGGACTTTTTTCTTTTTTATTAATTTGGGAAGAATGATCTGGTCTTGCCATAGTTAACTGCTCAAAATTTCATCAGTAATGTTAGCCTTACCTATTGTTTATTTTGTCTTTAAAAAATATGGAGCTCTTCTTAATAGCATTAGATAATGTCAATATACAAAGTTAATTTTTTTCCTGTTCACATTTGTTAAAATCTTAGGGACAACTGGTAATTATGAAAGATTGTTTGAATGACAGGCAATTCATCAATCCCTCATGAACTGTGACTTTCAAATATCTTTTTAACGGCTGAACCCTTTCTTTACATGAAATTTTAAGTCCTGTTTGCTTGACTTCCCCTTACTCCTGATAAGGTAAGCAATTTCCATTAGGTGGAAATGCCAAGAACACTATTCTAGCACTCTGAGTAATGTAATTGTCTCATTTTTATGATTGCCAAAATGGAGCCAAATTTTGTAACCCTCTGTCTCCTCCCCAACTTTTCTTCTGGTGTAATCCATTTATTTACTTTTCCTATGGCTATAATTAACAGATATTCATATTTTCTCTTTTATTAAACACAAAGGATCCAAATATAAATATAAAATGCAAATATTTATAATTAGATTCTTTATAAAGAAAGTTAATATAGGTAGCTCTGTCCAGATAGAGGAGAAGAAATTTGGGACGCCAGGGTGGCTCAGTTGGTTAAGCCACTGCCTTTGGCTCAGGGTCCTGGGAACCTGTATCGGGCTCCTTGCTCAGTGGGAAGCCTGCTTCTCCCTCTGCCTCTGTCTGCCACTCTGCCTGCTTGTGATCTCTCTCTCTCCCTCTTTCTCTGACAAATAAATAAATAAAAATCTCAAAAAAAAAAAAAAAGATAAATGAGAAGGAATTCAAACTGGAGGCAGAATGTCAGACTAAGGATGTTCTAAAAGTTCTTGGCCTATAGTTCACAGCCAAGAAGGGGACTATAACACTGCATATCCGACACAATACAGTCATGAAATCAGAAGCTACTCTAAGTATTTCAGAATGAATTTAATGAAGAAAATTGTTACTCTTGAGTGTTGTAAGACCCCAAAAGCCAAACATTGAAATTGTGAGGCAATCTCACAACAACAAGCACAACAACAGGGAACACAGAAGGAAGTGATAGACAATGCCCACATCTCGGGCAATCATGGTAGAGCTGCCCCCAAGGTGAGGACTGTCTGGTGGGTGCTAAGTCGTGGAAGAAAGGAGAAGCTGCCCGCCTCATGTTACTCACAGAGAAGATGCAGCTGCTGCTTGTGGTACCACCACCCTACCTTGAGTCAGGTGAGGCGGGGAAATGCTCTGGCATCTTCCTTTCTCCCATGCTCCAACACCTTCAATGTCTCCCACTGGCTGAGTCAACCTCAATGCTAGTTAACAAGAGAGGGAGGGTAATACAGTGGTTCTACTAGGCAGGGACAGCAGGAGAAGGGCAGAGTATGGCTCTAGGCCTCAGGCAGGCCAAAGACTTGTACTGCATGTAAAGGGATGTGGTTTGTGCCATAAAATAAGGGTGAACAGTTTATGATGGAACCAGAGGGAAAGGTCAATTTCTACTGGGTTGAGAATAGAGCTGATAGAGATCCACAGAGAACAATGTTTTTGTAGCAGAATGAGGGCTGATTTGGGAAGAAAGAGAGTAAATTTGATTATAAATATAGCTACCACTAAATATTAATGGGTTTGGTTGTCTTACTAGAAGTGTAAAAGAGACTGAGGGCTTAAATCCTTAGATTTTCAAAGACAAGGTCTTGTAGTCAATGTATGCATGGAGAGAAACATGGAAGCTGATTTTTTTAAACGATGATTTGTGAATATTTTTTTAAAAATAGCTTTTGGAAATGATTTTTAACAATTCCAAAGAAGACTGTGAACTTTACTGCCTGACATTCAGCTCAGTTTTAGGAAAAAGTGTGTTCCCTCTGTTGTGAAAGTTTGGGCAAGGACTCTCAGCCCTATTGTTGCTGGAAAAGCCATTGAGCGATTATGGCTGAAGTTTAAATGCCCAGCATTACCACAAATAACACGAGACTAAGTTCATTGCTTATGCTGGCCTGAGGCATTGCTTATGCCATAGTCTGAGGACTATGCTCCATGATTCCAGGTCTAAAACTATTATATGGTCCTAATATCGTAGCCATATTTGTCCCTATACATAAGTGCCAACTTCCTTCCCTTGAATTGGAGCAAGCTGCATTTGACTGCTAATATATGCTTCTCTGGGTTCTTTGTTTAGGTGTATTTTACATTTGCTGGGGTATAGTTACCTCATTTTCTAAATGCATAGGACATACACAAAATCATTCTTCTTTGAACATTTATATTGAGTGAACCCATGGTGTTTATGATTCTCTTGAAGACCTGTTTACAATTCTTTATGTGCTTCTATATCTAAATATGATAATTGCCCCAATATTTTGGGTCTTAAAATACATGCCCTTCCCTTCTTTTTCCCCTAATTTGCCCCACATGACCCTAGTCTGTATAAGAATTCAACATTTGATTTTGTAATACAGATCTTTTAGAACTGGGAATTCCGTTTATTTATGGGCTTTTTACATGGATTATCTAAACATTTGTTTGTAAAATTTGTAGGCATTTGATCTTGGCAAAGTTATTATCATCATCCTGATATTATGTAAAATTCTAAAATTTTCAGATCTGGTTGACAAAGGGATGTTTCTAAAGACTCATTTGGTGAAACCTATGCTAGCTCCACTTTGGGTTAGTAACTATGGAAAACCAAAGGGCCCTCAGTTAAATACTTCATTATGTACAGAGTGGAGCCCTAGATCTTTCAGGTCTAACTGATAGGGTAGTTCTATCTTTATATATGGGAAGAGAAGATAGAACTTCTTTTTTTCAACAATGCATTAGAGTGTCATTCTTCTCTCTTGTTTTCTTGTCATGATTTATGTAGAATATCCTGGAATATAGCCTGGTTTGGTGCATTAGCCACTCTAAGAATGATGTCTATCTCAAAATCATATTTGAAATAGAATTACTACATACTGAATATCAAAGTCTTTGGTCTTGAAGCCAGAAGAAAACTTTTTATAGTATTTGCATTCTAAGTATCAGCTGGTTTGACTTCTCAAATCTTCGATTAGAAATTTGATTAGTATGAATTACAGGGGTGATGGTGGGATAGATGGCATCTAATCTCATCAAGCTGCTCAGATCTTCACCAGGTGGGTCTAATTCACCATGCAAGATCAAGATGAGCAGAATCAGCTGCTCAGCTTTTCCTGGTGATCAACAATACCATACAACTAACTGTTCCTGAGTATCTTGCGTGATTTTGATGGGCTCCAACTTCTTCCTCTCTCATTCTGTTTTTCTCTTTCCTTTCTCTCTTAATCTCTTTGCTTCTCTCCCTGCCTCTCTGATGAAAAGCATATATAGTAAATTCAGGCTAATGTTGACTTTTAGCAGGGATTTCAAATTTCACAAAATCTTGTAAAAAGATGTAAGTGTGCTATGGTGACCTTATTCATTTCTGGGTACAAGCAAACAACTAGACCTCAAAGTGTTAAGACAGCTTTCAAAACACAAAAGTGGGATCAGGCCAGGGGCAGTTGCTTCTTTGAATGCTCAGAGAAAACCCAGTCTGTGCTTTTGTGAGTTCTCCTGAGGACAACATTGAGAAACACCTGAGTGCCACATGGGGTCGGGAGGCTCCTCCTCCCAGGCTAGTCCTTAAAGGGTCTGGCTCACACTGCTCTGAGCCATCCTCAGCACTCCTGTAAGACTGGCTCCTCTCTCTGCTCGAGGAACAGTGGTGCAGCGTCTTGCCCCAGGGTCGGTGCAGGAGGCTGAAGTCCTGGAGGCAGCAACCAGACTTCTGGAGCTGATTTCCAGTATCCCAATCTGGCATCTGCTAAGGTCTGAACGACATTTTTTTTTTTTCTCTCCTAGTATCTCTACACTTTGAGATTTATTATGGTTTGCATGATATTGTGGTAGTGGACTTACTGTTCAGAATTTCCATTCTGGGTATCTTCTAAGATTGCTGAGAATTCTTCTTGCTTTTTTTTTTTTTCTTTTTCTACTTTTGCATTATCATATCTTTGAAATTTTCCATACCCAAGCACTCTGTGGGCCTGAATCTGATAAGGTAATTTGGTTAAACCTGCAAGCTATTATCCTTTACTGCTTCTGTGTTATTTCCTCTTTTGGAAACTTCTAAGTAGTCTCTGCTTAAGATTCCTTTCTTATTATTTTTGTTGGTTTATACTGTTTGCTTTCACTACTGAATTTTTGTTGTTGTTAGATCATTTAGCAGAATTTCTTTTGCTTGTTCTAACGTTTTTTATCAGATTTTTTTTTTAAAGATTTTATTTATTTATTTGTCAGATAGAGAGAGAGCACAGGAGCGAGCACAGGCAGAGGCAGAGGGAGAAGCAGGCTCACCGCCGAGCAAGGAGCCCGATGTGGGACTTGATCCCAGGATGCTGGGATCATGACCTGAGCCGAAGGCAGCTGCTTAACCAACTGAGCCACCCAGGCGTCCCTTTTATCAGATTTTTAAAAGTTGGGATAAAATGGGGTGCCTGGGAGGCACGGTTAAGGGTCTGACTCTTGGTTTCAGCTCAGGTAGTGGTCTTGTGGTCATGGGATTGAGCCCCAACTTGGGCTCCTGCTCAGCACAGAGTTCTCTTGGGATTCTCTCTTCCTCTCTCTCTGCCCCTCCTGCTGGTGCTCTCTCTCTAAAATAAATAAACTTAAAAAAAAAAAAGGTAGTAAAATGCACAACATAAAATTTATGATCGTAACCATTTTTAAGTGTACAGTTCTCTTTTCTCCCCTCCCCCTAGCCCCTGTCTATGGCCTTTACACTTCCTACCTTTATGATTTTGACCACTCTGAGTACCTCCTACGTACGGGTGGACTCACACAATATTTGTTCTTTAGTAACTGGCTTATTTCACTAGTGTAATGTTCTTGAGGTGCCTCCACATTGCAACATATTGTAGCAGATGCTATAGCATTTTCTTTACCTTTTTTTGTTTTGTGGTGAGGGTGGGGAGACAAGAGGGCAGGACCAAGAGGCTGGAGTTGGGGTGGGCAGGTAGAAATGCTACTCTCTTGGTTTAGGTTTTTGACTTTGTAAACTTACTTTTTTAAGTCTATGATGGTTTCCTTGTATGTGTGTGTGTGTTTTGTTTTTTTGTTTTTTTACCTTTTGTTTAGTCTGCCCTCTCTCACCACCTAGCAGCCCTGTCCCAGGATCTTGTTTTTCTGGAACATTCTTTTTTTTTTTTTTTCTTTTTAAAGATTTTATTTATTCATTTGACAGACAGCGATCACAAGTAGGCAGGGAGGCAGGCAGAGAGAGAGGAGGAAGCAAGCTCCTCAAGGAGCAGAGAACCCGATGTGGGACTCGATCCCAGGACTCTGGGATCATGACCTGAAGGCAGAGGTCTTAACCCACTGAGCCACCCAGGTGCCTTTCTGGAACATTCTTAACCATCCTAGACTCTTTACTTTTTTTTTCTACTCCTTTCATTCTCTGTACTTAACAGTATTTTGCTCTTCATTATGTATCCTTCACACTGTGTTCTTCATCTCCTCATCCCCTAAATAGGTCTGGTGATGGATGTTGAGGGGAGAGGCAGAGGGGGTGGAAGAATAGGATGTTACCTGTTCTGCTTCTTTAAAAAAAAAAACAAACAAAACCAAATTGTTTACCAGCAATCTCCTTGTCCCTATCACTATTAGAAGCTTAATTTTATATTTAAGAGCAAATCAAACTTAGATGTTGAAACTGTATCTGTTGACATTGTCCAAGTTTAAATACCTAGATATTTTCTGTGAGTGCAATAAATAGACCTGGAGTGGGGAGTGGAGAGGAGAACTTTGTTATCTCCTTTAGTCAGAAGACTTCTTGAAGCCATACCTTCTAGAATCAGACTTCTGATATCTGATTCACTGTACTCGTGGATGTTGCTTTGGTAGTTGAGTCCAAAGACTGCTTTATAGAGCTGATCCTTGGCCTGAGGACGTTTTGAAATGGGTGGGGTGTTTACATCAGAATAAAGAGGCTAATTTGCTCATATGGGGCTTGAAAATTTAGCCTTACCACTAACCATGCCATGAAAGAACATGATGGTAACCCAAGGATGGGGAAATAAGACTCTGAAAAATGCCCAAATCTTTAAAATTCATTCTATGACTAAGAAACATTTTAGTCTTGGACTCAGTACAAAATTTCAAAACTTAAGCTCAATGAGCCATAATAGGGCTAATCATAAAATTCTTAACTGTAACAGCCTTTAATTATTGCAAGCTGTAGCCATGCTTTGTAATGCTCACAGCAATGAGATGCTACAACACTGTCTTTTCAAACAGTAGAACTCTTTCAAGTATCCTACAAAATAATTATACTTCAAAGTGCTCTCTAGGCTTGAGACCAAAAGAAAAAAAAAAAAAAGGTGTGGGGAGAGAAAGTAAACTCATGCAAAGACAGGAAGCATTCACCTTCTGTAGGATTTTTATCTTCATTTATTGATGTGATACAATTGTAATTGAAATTAAAACTGGATTCCATTAGTTCAGATCTGGAGAACTAAAATTCATAGCCTTTTTCATGTTAAAATGGAGAATAATTTGTTCAAAATATCCTGGTGAGAAGAAAATTGCCTATGTCTTTGAGGGGTCATAATAGTTTTCACAGTGTCTACAATAAACCCATTGCAGGACATAACAGATAATTGAAAACAAAAGCTGAATATATTAAGTCTGTTGGTACCAAGGTTAAAGTAGTAGAATGACTTATTCAGGTTAAGTGATGCTATTAATGTGGTGCCTTCACATGTGGTACATTTAGTACATTAATACTTAATATGGCACTTACTTATGTTATTCATATAAAGCTTCTACTTTCACTTGTAATTTGAATATTTCTTTAGAAGATGGGAATTTTTTTTTTCCACAATGAACATCTTTTTCTCAAAAAGCCTTTTATCTGGAGTTTAAACAAGCAATTTTGTGATGATCAAAGAGAACCAAACCTAACCTGAGGGATAAATCATCACTGTCAGACCCAAACTCATTTATTGTCTTATCCGCTAAAATGAAAACCCATTTATAGTATCAATATTGGTAATATATAGGCTTATGAAAGCAATCATGTTGAACTCCTAGATTTATCAAGGGTGTATTTTTTTTTCTCCCTAAAACCTTGAGGGAAAAGAGTTTTTCCCCCAGCCATCTGAAAAAGAATATGCTTCCCACCCTGTTATCTTCCCTTCCCATCTTTTTCTTCTTGGCTTTCCACTTTTGCCTTCAATACTTGCTTACTTTCTTTCCTCCTGTTAAATCTCTTCCCATCCTGTCTTCTCTCCAACCTTCTATTTCTGTAGTCTTCTTGAAAGAATAAAAAGAGGCATCAAATTACATAATGTTTATTTATTTTTTTAAAATATTTATTTATTTGACAGCCAGGGATCACAAGTAGGCAGAGAGGCAGGCAGAGAGAGAGGAAGGGAAGCAGGCTCCCTGCCAAGCAGAGAGCCTGATGCAGGACTTAATCCCAGGACCCTGGGATCATGACCTGAGCCGAAGGCAGAGGCCTGAACCCACTGAGCCACCCAGGTGCCCCACATAATGTTTATTGAAAGTGTTGATCTCAGCATCTTCAGTGTTTACATGAAACTGGGGACAGTGAGAAGACCCTATTCTTAAACTCAGAGTAGGAATGAGGAAACTTGGAGTGTCTCCAGTAGTGCCCATGAATACTGTCGAGTAAGTTAATACTATTTGATCAGGCTTAGCCTCCTAAGTGGACTCTCTGACTTTGGTCTTTATTCCAAAGGTGGATTTGTGAGGCACGCAAATTGGACTGTGATCTCAGAACACTAAATGGGTCCCTATCAACCACAATAATGCCACTATGTAAACGGGGCTCGTCAATGTATGACCTCTGCCAACAGATCCAGCTTCTTCTCCTCCTCCTCCCCTCATCCTAGCCTTCTCTTGCTGACTTTAAGTATTCCTATATTTCTCTCATTCTTCCCTCCACTTATCCAACTCCTTAGCTGTCACAAACTCAATCCAAATTCTACTTTCTCACAGTAAGCTTTCCCTGATTACCTTCCCTTTTAGGCAGACAAAAGCACAATTTTCCTGGGCTCCTACTTCATTTTGTAAGTACCCACATATTAGGATGTGTGCACGCATGCTTTGTTTCACAGGGCTACAAGAATCCAAACTCCTTGAAAGAAGAACTGGAATTGAGATTCAGGTCTTTCTCCCTTGAAAGGCAACTCTGTTTTATGTCCTATTGAATGTGAAAGATTGCTAGCAATGGAAAAGTGGAGAAGTTGAAGTTGCAACTGAGATTTCAATTTTATGTGATTCAGCAGATCCTGAGATCTGAATTTAATGAGATCTTGAATTTAGGAAGGCTGTGGAAAGAGTAGATGAAACACCCATAATGAAGGATAGAAAAAGAAAGGCCAACATTTAAGGCATGAGGACTAGAGCTCAGATGGCATCAGGGGGAAGAGAAGAGGATAGATGCCGAGATGGATAGATTTTTAAGGAGGAAAGAATTAATATTATAAAAGGCTTTAAAAGTATCTAAGTTTTCAGAATGAAAATAGACAACAGGAAATCATTTCAAAGAAGTCTCAGTATCTAGGGTAGAGCAGATTAAGTTGTAATAAAGTCTAGATTGAGATGAAGTTGAGGAAGTATAGATATAGTATACAGATTACTAAGTTTGAACTTGAAAATGAGTTAAGGTAGAGTTGTGTAGTTGGTGCAGGACCTTACCTTGAAGTGAGAAATATGTATAAATGGACGTATTTTTAATGTATTTGTAGGTTGAAGAGAGAGAGGTAGTTGAGATGGAGAGTTGAATATACAGAAATGGGGGGGATTATATATATATTAGAAGCAACTAGTGTGCAGAGATGAAAGAAGGGGGACAGGATGCAGAGCACAGCTAGAGAGTTTGGCCTGGATTTGAAGGAACTTTTCTGTTTGGAGGGATATATGAGATCCTGGCTCTTATGTAGGTGTGTTTGAGAAGGAATTTTTAGCTCCTAATCCTGGTTGTTCTTTTGTTAAATGGAACAAACCTTTTTGAATTCAAATGATATTGTAGGTGCTTGCTTCTCTATTTTACTTGCCTTTTGGCATTTGTGATGTCCAGGTGGGTATCGCCTTGCCTTATTCCACCATATGAATCTATTAGTTGTGATTCCGGTCTATCTCCCATGAGCAGTTATGCTCTGCAGCTCAATAGGAAAGCAATTAAGAAGTACTAAGGAACCACACCAGTATTCATCTCTAATTATGCTATCTAAAGGTTGTAAAAGATTCTTATGCAATAAATTTCTCTTTTGCTAAGATATTTGAGCAACTATTAATCCAATTAAAGCAAACAAGCTTTGTGCTTCATGGCTCTGCTTACTGGGAGACTTTTACTGCACAGTGAGGTTGGCAATGTGAATTATAACGCTTAGCAAGAGTTGAAGAGCTCTGGAAGATCCATTTTGGAAAAAACTAAATGGTAGGCAGTTATGACCAAAAACTCCAATGCAGCCTAGGGATCCACATAAGGAAGACCACATTTTTGTTCTTTACTCTCAAATCTTCTTTGGGCAGTGTAGCTTTATGTAGACCATATTTCATTTCAATCAATTTTTAAGAAATCTATACACTTAATTCCATATGATCACTTGGGACACAGTTACCAGTAACCCCTCAGTCTCTACTATGTTTAAGTCCTACAATCTTTGCCTTCATGAACTCAAATACCTTCAACTTTTAAGTTTAGCCTACTTTGATAGGTTAATGAAAAACTTTGAGTAACTTTTTTAAAAAAGATTTTATTTATTTATTTGACGGAGATCACAAGCAGGTAGAGAGAGAGAGAGGAAGGGAAGTAGGCTTCCCGCTGAGCAGAGAGCCCGATTCGGGGCTTGATCCCAGTACCCTGGGATCATGACCTGAGCCAAAGGCAGAGGCTTTAACCCACTGAGCGACCCAGGGGCTCCTGAGTAACTTTTATAAATACATTTTTGGACCTCTATTAGGACACTCAATGTAAAGAAGGTCCTGGGATTAACTTTTTCTGGCAAAATAATAACTACTATTATATAGAGTTCCTACCAGATGCTCAAAGTTTGGTGTTCATGTTATTTATTTAAACAGTCATTGTCTAATCTTACTATTTCCATTTTGGACTTGTGTATGTTGACTCTTCAGTTCTTCTGTAATGAGAGAATTAGCCTAGCAGAATTTTTAAAAATTCTTCCCAGCCCATCCCGTGGTTAAGCCAAAAAGAGAAACTAAATAATTGCTATCCAAATAAAGCAACAAATGAAATGAAACAATGTTTTTCTTCATAAACACTGGTTTAGACAGTGATTAATGCAAGGTGGTTTAAAAGTGCTAAATAGCCATTAATAAAATGTTTGAATGAATTAAATAAACTCTGTGAATAGTACACTTGTGGTTTTTAAATTTTGCTCATAGACTGGAGTTACTTGACTCATTGCTCATACTGCTGAGGAGGTTCTGATGTCCTGGAGTTGTTTGATAGAAGAGTATAAACTTGGAGCTCTCAAGTGGTTTTTGAACAGAGCCCTATCCAATCCACACAATATTGGCTGAACACTTCTGATGTAGGTGTAAGGTTCTGTGAAAGGCCTCAGAAGAGAAGGAGCTGGGGGTTAGGGTCAGGGATTGGATAGGGAGCAGGCAAAAATCAGTACACTGTTTCCTGCCAGTGGAATTCACATGCTGTCATAGGGGAGGAAGGGCTAATAGAAATTACTCTGACACCTTTAACAAATACGAAGTCTTTACTAATGAATGAAGATACTGAACAACCTACCGTTTTTATATGATTTTATATTTAAAGGTTAAAATTGATTTTTATATTTTACTTCTAAGGGATGTAATGAAGCACGAGGCAAAGTAGCAATTTATTGCCTGCTCCGTGGCCCTTCTGCTGTCCACCACCAAAAAAGTGCTGTTTTCCAGGATGAAGTCTCTTCAGCAAAGGGGTCTATTAACATTAGAACTCCTATCCAAACTGACCTCCTATTTTCCATTACAGCTGGCATTTGCTAAGTGTTTCACAAGCTAAATAATAAGCCAATTAGCAATTTGGCATTATGACTCAGGGTGGTAGCTTTTAGGGAAAATATATTTACAATTTTATAGGCGCTTTCTCTAATCAAAAGATTGACTGGTGGTAGTAATTAGTGTCCACATAGCAAATCCAAGGGGAAATATTCTGGTGATACACTGGGTTTTGAGTGATCTTTGTCAAAAACTGTGAGGTTGTGGTATTTTTATCCTTTTTTCCAGGAAACAAGTTAACCCACCACGGTTTGGCAGAAGCTGGCAGAAAACCTGAGCCTCCTGGGGCATACATAAAGGACAAGGTTATGTGATAGACCATAGCAGTATGCTCACAGAAATAGCAGTGGCCAGTGTTTCCTCATTTTCTCCTGCTACTTCCACAGGGTGACGGAGCAAGCTTCTACTGATGTGTGCACACAGAATGGTTTGTGTGAAAGGAAAGGTACCTGGAGCTCAGGGGACCCAGATCTTTTATAAGGGACTCAAACCTGTCTGAACTTTGTCCCACAAGGGTACCTCCTCCTTATGGTAGTAAATAGTAAGCAAACCTGCTCTCTCTTCTGGAGGAAGACAATATCTCCATTTTCCAAGCGATTCGCTATATAAATATCCTTAAAAGATAGTCCAGTAAAGAAAGACAACTAGTGTCTCTGCATTGAAGACGTGCAGAAATGCAAAAACACCCCCTGGAAAATTGTTTCCAGACATCCTGAAATAAGAGCTGCTTTTCAACCAGTATCTCCTATTACAGGCCAAGCAATGCTCTAGGTATTTAAGAGGATACTTACAAGTATCTTCAGCAAAGCCCCCAGTGAATCCTGCAACAGGCACGTGTATTCCTGTCTCACACAGGAGAAGCCTGGGCCTTAGAAAAAGTTACTGGTTTGGATACAAACAATGAGGATCACCATGGGATCTAGCCCCAGGCTTCTTAGACTCTCATAACCAGGCTGTTAGATACTTGTCTTTCCAATCCAACGATCAACCCATTTAACTTTCCTACAGGGATTTTTAGGAACCCCATAGGAGGATGAATCTTAAAGGTCCTCCTGCAGAAGATGATGATACATAGCAATTTGCTAAAATAAAACAATACCCCTTGTGGTCTATATATGTCATTGACTAAATTTCTTTCTTAAAAGATGATCACCAAATAGATATATATTTAATTTATATTTTACGTAATAATTTATATAGAACTATACATATGCATCATTATTTGTAATTATATAATTTATTCTATATAATGTATAAACTATATATGTATATATTATATATAAAAATGAGGCTTAGGTAAGAAACTCTAAGTAGTTCTCTGGTAGTAAATAGATTCTTGTTTTCACTTTGTTCATTACTTTGATACTTTGGGACAGTTTATTACTATTGAGAAGTTTGTAATATAAATAGTTGTGACCCATGAGCAGCTAAATATGGTCTGTTCTTCAGCACCCAGGGATTATTGAATGTCACTTATTAAAGACTTCTCTGGTCTTACTACTTGTGTGCATATATTTTTATGCACCGTTCTAGGATCAGCTGTGTGTGTCTTCCTACATGATGCTCCAGTGCTCTCCTTCCAGGGGCTTACATGATCCCCTATATTCATCTCATAAAGATTTGGCTGATCTCTCCCACAGATAGCAATCTTTTCCTCAGGTGACCTTTAGATATTACTTGCTTTTCATGGATCCCCTTGATTGTGTATTTGTTTTATACATACCGTCATAATGTAAACTTTTCTGGCAATACTAGGTGTCTTACCTTTGCATGTTATCATGTTGCATAAACTATATTTGGTATGAAGTAGCCTTGAAGGGGCCTAAAATTTATACTTCGCACTAATTGGTGAGGAGGACATAGGGAATACAATGGGAAGGGGGCCTAAGAATTTATACTTCGCACTAATTGGTGAGGAGAACATCGGGATACAATGGGAAGAGGGGTGACCTTTCCCTTCTGTGGCTAGGCCCTGTGTCCTTCTGTTGTGTGTGAAAAGGGCATATGCTCACCACTTTCCATCTTGGCCTGGTGCACCCATTTTTGGTGTGTGTTTCACTTCCTGCTTAGATATTTCCTGCTGAGACTTTGAGGAGATTTCCTTCTCTTCTTTTTGAAGAGCTTCTGGATCTTCCTTAGTATTGCTTGTTCTAAAGTCTCACTATATGGTATAGCAGGCTCTTAAAAAAAAAAAAAAAGAAAGAAAGAAATGTTCCCAGTGTTGTCACCCTTCCCGTAAAAACAAACAAAAAATATTCTCTTAATATTCTTTTTTGTTTGTAAGATTGTATCTATTTATTTGACAGACAGAGATCACAAGCAGGCAGAGAGGCAGGCAGAAAGGTGGAAGCAGGCTCCCTGCTGAGCAGAGAGCCCAATGCAGGGCTCAATCCCAGGACCCTGAGCTTATGATCCAAGCCGAAGGCAAAGGCTTCATTTATTTATTTGACAGATGGATCACAAGTAGGCAGAGGCAGGCAGAGAGAGGAAGGGAAGCAGGCTCCCCACTGAGCAGAGAGCCTGATGCAGGGCTCTATCCCAGGACCCTGAGATCATGACCTGAGCCAAAGGCAGAGGCTTAACCCACTGAGCCATCCAGGTGCCCCATCTTAATATTCTCTTAATAATTAGCACTAATTAGTGCTGTGATCAGATGGCTTTCCATTTTATTCCTACTCAAAGCAGAATATGGGTTATACTTCAAATTTCCAGATGGTATGGTTTCTATGTGGTACCACTCTGAAATGAGTAAAACATAAATGAAATGTATATATTCACATAGATATAAATATAAAACTTTCCCATGACCTTTCTCTCCCCTCCCTCCCGTGTTATGTGTATTCAGTATATTTATGTGCATACAAATGTAGGTTTAGATGTATCTGACCTAATATAGCTATATTCACATGCCTCAATTCTAAGATGCATATTTTTATGCATTCAAATGTTTTCTGATGACACCATGCTTCTTAAATTGATTTCTATATTTAATATGGAGTTTCTCCCTCTGAAAAGCTATTAGCTGGTAGTGCATTTAATTGATAGCTTCTTCAGAACAATTAAATATTTAAGGGAGAGGGCCATTGAAAGAAAATCACCATGGTTTATAATGGGAAATAAGACTTTTCTGAAAGTTAAGTACCCAAATATGATTGTTCTCCCCTCCTTTCCTCTGCCACCCCCTTCCCCATGCCCCCAGGTTTGAGTAGAATGAGAGGTAGAGTCAATGTTAGGCTTCAGTGTGGCATTAACACAAAATGGCAAGTGTTCCTGGGGCCACTGTAAGTCCAACAACACCATCTTCTCCTGCCTAACATCACAGTAATCTTTGTTGGCATTAAAGCTATTTCATCTCTGGCAGAGTAACATTTAGTGGATGGATTAGGAGCCTTATCTTGCTAAGACCAGCAACATCAGGAATCAATAGATGAGTGATTTCTGCATAATAGAACCTGAGGGAGGAGCACACTTTTTTCCCCAAAGTTTCCAGGGATGATGCTAACACTGCAGATGGCACAAATGGTGAAGTGGAGGAATTTGATTCCCCCCCCCCCCCGAATACTCTGCAAACTCAGATTACGTCCTAGGGGATGAACATTTAGTTAAACTCAGCTGTCTTGGTTTTAGGTTTTGTTTTGTTTTGTTTTGTTTTCCCCAGTGACAGAAGGAGAGCAACTTAAACACTTCGTTCCTTTTCCAGGCATAGCAGTTGTTGCAGAATATAAACTTTGTTGAAAACATCTAAGTGAACTCTGCCATAGTGAAGCTCAACTTTATTTTTCATGAGCAGTTTTACTCACCTGTGGTGTAATGTGTATATTTCATTCCCATAGGCAGAGATAAAATGTCTTCTTCTGGAATAACATTCTTTTCTCTTTAAAAATGGTTACTTAGGAAAGACTTTTCTAGGCCTCAGTTTCCCCATCTGAGAAAAGGGTGAAAATAAGAGTTCCTACCTCAAAGGATTGTTAGGGAGAGTGAATTACATAATGCAAGGAAGGTTTTTGACCTGGTGCTTGACTGTAGTAAGTTATTTGGTAAATAAAAATTGCATGGTGACACTTTGACACTCAGACCCTTTTTAGGTGCAATTTGTGATATATAGGTTCCATCCCTCCCTTGTCAGCAGGATGTGTAGCCCTGTGCCGGTGAAAGCTGGGCTTTGGCCTTCAATCTCTAGTCTATGTGTTCTACTTTTGGCAGACATCTGCCCTGATGCTGTCTGTAAGGAGCTTATTTCTCCATGTCCAGGAACTCCAGAATGACCATGTGTGGCTCTGTGGAGGGCTGGTTCAGCGGTGTCCTCACAATGCTACCGGATCACTGTAGCCTGTGCTAGGCTCGCGAAAACCTCTTTCACTCTCCATCTCCAATCCCAGCCTTTCTTCCTGGTGGAGTGAGCAGCGCCTGCCACCACTGCCATCTCCTCGTTCCCTTTCCCCCATGGAAAAGGTTTCCCGTCCCTGGTCTTCCCTACATTGAAGCAAATCAGTCTAGCTCTTGTTGCTGGTAGACAGCGAATTAAATTGATGTTTGGCGTGCAGTCGCCTGTAGATGGAACTCTCCTGTTTGTTTCTTTTTCTTTTTTTTCTGAGGTGATGTCATCAGCCAACCACTAATGTTTTTCTTTTAATATTTATTTGTAATTTACCTGGGGCGCCTGGGTGGCTCAGTCGGTTGGGCCTCTGCCTTTGGCTCGGGTCATGATCCTGGGGTCCTAGGATCGAGCCCCGCATCGGGTTCTCTGCTCAGCGGGGAGCCTGCTTCCCCCTCTCTCTCTGCCTGTCTCTCTGCCTGCTTGTGATCTCTGTCTGTCAAATAAATAAATAAAATCTTTAAAAAAATAAATTATTTGTAATTTACCTACATGTGGCATTAAAGAAGCATCTAGAAAGAGAGAAATATACTGAAGCTGACAGTAAGAAACCGATCATTGACGAACCCCTCTTTTTACCTGTCTCTATTTCTCTAGATGGAATGGGTACACACCTGTAGAACAACAGTTATACCTTGGCCAGATAATATGGAGGCAGGTCTCAATCCAGGCTTTTGGGGTAAACACAGGGAAATTATTCAAGATACAGAACAACTCCTTGGGCAGTATCTTCTTTCCCAGAGCAATGGTGCCATTGGCACAGATGGCAAGGGGTAGCCAGGGACCTAATGACTAACATGTATTGATGACTACCGTTAATATTCTAGGAATTGTGTTACATGTTTAACTCCTCCTCCTCCTCTTCCTCCTCCTCCTCCTCTCCTTCTTTTTAATGATTTAATTAATTTATTTAATGGACACAGCAAGAGCAGGAACACAAGCAGGAGGAGTAGGAGTGGGAGAAGCAGGCTTCCTGGGGAGCAGAGAGCCCAATGTGGGGCTCTATCCCAGGACCTGGAGATCCTGACCTGACCCAAAGGCAGATGCTTAATGGCTGAGCCACACAGGTGCCCCATATGTTTATATTCTTGAAAAGAAAAGAAAAAAATGATTAGGATTGATTATTTCAGACCTCTGGGACTGCTATGGTGTAATGCTTAGGAAAAACTACCTGGAGTTATAAGACCTTCACTAACGCTGGTTCAGCCACCAAAAGCCTATGTAGTGTTGTCTCATATCCTTCACCACAGTTCCTTGCACAGTGGGAGGGTTAGGTTTGTGAATTTTATACTGAAGATCACAAGGTGGACACACTCAGAAGCCATTGAAACTCCTAAGTTAAGACCTGAATGTGCTTATCATTATCTGCTATATTTTCATTCTCAGTTAGAGATTGATTAGCCAGTTGTTGAGGTTTGGGGCTCTCTGATAGTTTGCTTTTCTCCTCACTTTTGGGCTGTTTCAACACCACTGATTTTATATATTTTTATAAATACTTATGCTCACCTACCCCTGACTGGGGAAGTCGTAATATAAGTATAGAAACTGAAAGAAGTCCATTTGTCTCTTCAGTAATAATTCTGAGAAAAAAGACTTCAGGGGAAAGGATGAAATATTTTGATTACAATGAAATTTGGGACCTTAAGATTTTCGGGAGGTTTGGGAATATATTTTTCAATTTGTACATTGTAACTGATAAGGAGATAATGGCTATAATGTAAAAAGTTTATTTTATAATGTAAAAGTTTATTTAGACTTAGGAGATGGATTGTTCTTACACACATGAAGATCTTGATTAATCTTGATTTCCAGATATATTTAGTATAGGACTAAAAACTAATTATCATTCACAAAATGCCAGCATAGCTTCTGGCTTATGATAGTAGATGGAGTATTTTCTTTATCTATATGGTCAGGGCTTTTCCTGGAAGCTTAGGGTAGTCAAGGCTTTCCCAGTAATTAAAGAAACATTATCATTATTGTTATCCTAATTAGCTACATAGTATACTTACATAGCACACACAAACAAACACCCCATCTGGGGGAAGGAAAAGACTTAACACTGTTACTATGTGTCTGGCACTTTGCCTAACTCATTATATACTTTATTGCATTTAATTCTCAAAAAAAAAAAAAAACAAAAACCAGTAACATCTATGCTGCCAAAATGTATTGTATTCCTTGAATGCCAATGGGAAGGCCATTGTTCTCTATGACTCTTGCTTATTTTTTTCCCTTTCTTCTATTCATTTCTCTTTATCTCTCTTTCCGGCTTTCTATATTCCTTTATTCTCTTTTCCTGGACTCCTTGGTCTGGGTTGCTGATAATTGTTCCTTTTCTTTCCCCTTCCCTGTGCCTCCCTCTCGGCAGTCTTAAGTCTGCCAAAGGCTCCTGTGGGTATTCTTTAGCTCTATTGGTAACTTTTGTAGCTAAAACTGTTGTAGGCTTCTGGCATAAGTCAAACCACATTTGGCTACATGTGTGTTTTGTATCTGGAAACTGGGTTATACTCATTCTAGAGCAATTAACTAGATAATTGCTCTGGCATAAAGACAGCCTTGTCCTATTCTTGTAATGAAATAGATAATTTTAGCCATAGCTCCACCTAATACTTCCAGGGAGTGCTAAAAAACCTGGCCCATTCTTGTTTTAGATCAATTAAATGTCTCTGAAGCTTTTTAAATACTCTCTTTTACCAGAAGTTCACTGGTCTTAATCACTGTGTTGTTTTGAGCTGGGAGTCCTTGGTCTCTCATGAAATAAAAACCAAATGCTCTTTGAATTAAGCAAAGTGTACAGTGGAGGGACAAAAACTTCACCTTTTCTTGCTTTAATTTTCTTTGGCCAGGGCATTTGACTAGTTTGTCAAGCACTTCAAATTACTTAGCACCAAAAGAGGAGTGAGTCTGTAGTCCTAAGGTGTGATATTGGAAAGAATGTCATAAAGGAGGAGGGAGATGTTCCTGGTCTAATACTGGTGTTCATATTACTGACTGGCCATTCCAGCTGATGGACAATGAGCTGCACGGTTACAGACAACCCAACCTGTGTGCTCAGTTTTGTAGTGTTCTACAAATGGAAAACTACATGTTTTCTTTTTTTTAAAAAAATATTTATTTATTTATTTGACAGAGATCACAAATTGGCAGAGAGGCAGGCAGAGAGAGAGAGAGAGAGAGAAGCAGGCTCCCTGCCAAGCAGAGAGCCTAATGTGGGGCTCGATCCCAGGACCCTGAGATCATGACCTGAGCTGAAGGCAGAGGCTTTAACCCACTGAGCCACCCAGGTGCCCTAAAAATAACATGTTTTCTTATTCTTAGGAGTGTATACTATAACTGGGGAGTTTAGAGGATCTCCCACTCATAACACGAACAAACTCTGCAGGAGAATTGGGGGTAACTTGTTTTGTTTTGTTTTTTAAAGAAACTTTAAAGGCTGCTGGTGTTCACAAAAAACAAAAAAGAAAGATTTCTTGATGAATTGGGAATGAGAATGAGAGCCCTGAAGAATGTAGTAAGTGAGTGAGGAACAGTGTATCCCAAGCAAAGAATATTGTGTCTTCTTCTACCTCCTCCTTTAATGATAAAACTAGGCAAACCAATCAAGCAGAAGAGATAAACCTTCAGGTTTTGGAATCAGAAAATGTTGGTTTGGACTATTACTTGTTACTACCTGGCTCTGTGACCTTCACTATGTCTCTAGTCTACCATCTATAAAATAAAGGTGGTGATATACCTTATCTCTGGGTCTCCCAGAGGATTTCTTATGATTCTCTTCATTCACTCAGTGTGTTTATGTTGTTGTTAATTTGTTTTAGCCCTTAGTTCTAGATCCTTTGCTAGGCTGGCAGATATAGAGTTAAATATATTGGATACATCTTTGTATCAGAAAACTTAAGTGTTGAGTAGAAAAGCCCTGTGCAATTACATAAAAAACATGGTTTGACTACTCATAGCAAATGTTTTAGCAGTCTATCTGGGTACATTCTCAGCTGCTGCTATTGATAATCATAGGATCCCAAATGGGGAATTATAAAATAGGAGAAATAATTCCATCTTCCACCCAACCCAGCCAGTGATATTGTGCAAATTCAGCATTTGCACTGAGTCATTAAACCTCTTTAAAACTTCCCAGTAGAGGATGTGTGTGTGTGTGTGTGTGTGTGTATGTGTGACATACACACACATATATATGCACACACAGCAATGCTTTAGGCTGGATAACGTCTCCTTGAGAATAGGAGTTCTGCCTTTATGTGTAGGAAGACTAGAAAACTCTATAGCATAAAGAGGTTCCTCATCTTTGGCACTGAGATACCTGCTACTTTCTTGACCTTCTTATACTGAAGTCCTCAGCCTGCCCATGGGGATCTATGAACTTGGGCAATCACTTCAGTGTTGTCCCATGTTGGGGACATGTTGCCAGGCCTTCATATCCCCCACATGGATCAATGATTGGAAGAAGGCAGTCACGGAACTAGGGTGTGGCCTTGGGTGAGGCAGCTCTCTTCAGCTGAGGTAACTCCCTGAGAGAGCTGGTGGAACGAATACCTTAATTCCTGAAGAGGGTCGTGGGTGGTGGGTCACAGCATCCCCCTACATACACATTCTTCTCTAAAAGTTAAATTTTATCATCATCAATAATATCATCATCTATGTCTGCATAAAACAATCATGGAGTTTGTATTCGGATACACTTAGGTTCTCTGGAAGCTTTCATTACAATAGAAACTTGACCTGAGAGTTTGCGTCAGATTCTCTGAGATGTGTACTTGTTGGGGTTACGGAGGAAACTGGGTGTTAGCCAGATAATCCATTATGGGATAAACCTTTCTTCTCCGTATTTCCTTACACAATATGGCTGAAATTTTAGCTCTCTTTGAAGAGCTCTTTATTGGGTCCAGAGTCAGCATTCTCTCATGAAAATGTTACAGTTAAATTAGGTAGTTGCCTATCATTTACTATCTTCCCTATTGCATGTATATTCTTCTTAATCTTATTTACACTAGCAATAAATAGCTCCTAGAGAGCAAAACGATGCTTTTATTTCCATCAAGGACTGTGATCACTAGTTCAGTCATATCCTAATACATTGCTGTACTGAGCTAAGCTAATGACTCCTCAAAACAGTGCAATAAACTCACAAATGAGAGTTTATTCAATTTTCAGTAACTGTGGATTAAATCTCTCAGGAATGCATAAAATATAGGGCTTTCTAAGATTACACTTATTTGCTTGCTTTTAAATAAAGTTGTTACCATTTATCTGACCTATTTTAATTCCAATTCAGATGTTAATCTTATATTATTTAAAAATGTGTTCTTTAATATTTTTGTTTTTTAAAAATAATAGAACTGTTATTTTTGTGGGGGGGTAAATTTCACATAAAAATCCATTTCTATGCTAATGAAGTGTTATATGAGACTCTTCATGCTTTTAGAGAGAAAATAGACAATACTAAAATTTATCTTCTTGGATAAAGTGTTTGTTAAAAATATAAACATGAGCTTTCTAGTTAGTTCCATTTTTCTCATGTCTTGACAGAAGTGTTGGCTTGAAATTATTGGGGTTGGGGAGGGAGGATGCAGGGTGGGAGTGCAGGAAGAAAAACCAGAACAAAACAGGTGAATGGTTACAGATTTAAGACTTTACAAATCTTACTTTCTATAGTAAAAAATCGGGCTGTTTTCAAACAAAGATTCAGAATCCATTTTACACAAATACAGTAGTACAAGTTGAAAACCATTCATTTTATTTTAATAAGCAAGGGTTCCTACTCTCCTTCTCCCTACGTCCCATCCCCAACAAGTGTGTTATTTTCGATCTCTTATTTTTTTTTTGTACTTAAAAAACAAACGCCAGGAAATTTTTGAATAAATGCGGAAGTATGAAGGTTAAGATAAAACCTCTCTAATACAACAGTATGAAGAATAAGATAAAACCTCCATGTGTCTATTACTTCATTAATTAGCAACTTCTGACCAATGGTATTTACCCTACCCACTCTCCTGTCTCCACCCAGTTATCTTAATATTACATTATTTCATCTTTATATCAGTGAGATTTACAGGTAAGACTTCTCTAAAACAGAACCACAGACTTATCAGATGCTCTTAATTATAAAGTAGAGTAAGTGTTCAAGTTGTCACATTATCTTATTTGTTTCAAATCAATATTGAAATAAGACTCCTACATTACAGTTGGTTGCTATACTTCTAAAGTCTTTTTCACTGTGTAAGTTTCCTCTCCGTCTTTAATTTTGCTTCTTAGAGTTTTTGGATGAACTCAGGTCATTTATTCTGTATAGTTTCCCACAGTGTGGATTTGCTGGTTGCTTTCTGATGTGTCAATTACCATGTTCCACTTTCCCCTCTATCTTCTGTAAATTGGTGGTAAGATCTTGAGAATGGATCAGATTTTGCTTTAATTTTTTCACAAGAATACTTGAAATAACATGTTGTATTTCCATCCAGAAGCACATAAAATTCAGTTAACATTTTTTATGATGTTAATAGCCATTAGTGATTATTGTCTAGGTCCATTATTTATGGTGTTAAATTATTAGAATTCTATCACTCCCATTTCATTCATTAGCTGGAATTCTTTAAATAAACTTCCTGACAACTATTGAGGTATCCTAATGTATAGTTTGTATATCGATTCACTTTGCTTGATTCTTTAATTTATTGGTTTTCAAAATAACAGATGGGTTCCCAGCATCCTCTAGATATAATCAGTGAATTTATTATCTACCACATTTTGTGTATTTGTGTCAATCCATTGTAACTGTTAAGTGTATTGATGTTCAGTCATCCTTTTTCAACCAATGGGAAAATTTTAAAATTGGTTTGTATGTCCTTTTGATTCTTTCATAATACTCATTGGCAGCTTCCTAAAATCTCAAATGCTAAGTGCCATGTTCATCTCATATATATCACGGACTTGGAAACAGCAATTTTTCCAGGATTCTGGTAAGTGGTATTAAAAGTAACAATGTGGGTGCTAGGGGTTATTTGTTAAAGTTTTTTGTTGCTCTTGGATCAGTCATTGTATACAGGCTTTTTCAGTGAACAGCTTTGTCTTAGTGATAACTCATGATGTAACTTACTGATAATCTCACTTTTAAAACTATAGGGTTTTTATTTAATTGCATTGATCTTGTATGTCTTCTTTGTCTCATGCTGAAAATATCCATTCTAAAAGAAATCCATATAATCATTCATTTGCTTTATCCCATGATACACAAATAATTGACTCAGAGTAAAATATAAAGAGTGCCACTGGCAATATGATTTATAAGACTTTTTTAATACTTTTTATACTCCAGTTATGTCTCACCTGGCAT
This sequence comes from Taxidea taxus jeffersonii, assembly GCA_003697995.1. Taxonomy (NCBI): domain Eukaryota; kingdom Metazoa; phylum Chordata; class Mammalia; order Carnivora; family Mustelidae; genus Taxidea; species Taxidea taxus. The sequence goes on along the minus strand of RCUC01141342.1, from coordinate 145,804 downwards.
ATATAGTAAAAGTTACTGCATTTCAAAGTCACTTAAAATAGTTTCCCTATTTTGTTGGATTTATTTGCTATGCTTTAGCTTTTTGGAATCTGCCTTTTAAAAGGCAATCAGAATTATATACAGAATCTTCATTATTTCAGTGTCAAGTTTATAAACAAGGCATGGTCAGAGAGGTCTAGCTTCTCTGTTGTCTTGACCCCTTCCTTTCCTTATCTTCCCTACAGGTGAACACTTTGAGAAATCCTCAATTTTTTAATCAAAACTTTTTTTTTTCCCTTTGGTATTTAGGAAGATTTTGTTCTACTGACTTTAAACTATCGTCCTCTTAAAATAACCATAACTCCTTTATTTCTGGATGATGTCTTTTGGCTTCCTATGACAAGCACTACTGAAAGCAGCTAATATTGTATTTCCTTCTCCCCATTCTCTCCCAGCACTTATTTTATTTTATTTTTTATAATATTTTCTTTTTTACAAAATGTTATTTATTGATAGAGATGGGGAGAAAGAAAGAATGTGCACACAAGCAGGGTGAGGGCCAGAGGGAGAAGCAGGCTCTCTGCTGAGCAGGGAGCCCCATAGGGGACTCGATCCTGGGACTCTGGGATCATGGCCTGAGCCAAAGGCAGATGCTTAACTGACTGAGTTAACTGGACCATTCTCTTACACAATACACAAAGATGAATTAAAATGGATGAAAGACCTTAATGTGAGACAGGAATCCATTAAAGTCCTGGAGGAGAACATAGGCCGTAACCTCTTCGACATCAGCCATAGCAACTCCTTTCATGACCTGTCTCTAAAGGCAAGGGAAACAAAAGCAAAAATGAACTTTTGGGACTTCACCAAGATAAAAATCTTTTGCACAACAAAGAAAACAGTGAACAAAATGAAAAGGCAACCTAGGGAATGGGAGAAGATAATTGCAAAAGATGCTACAGACCAAGAGCTGATATGCAAGATCTATAAAGAACTTATCAAACTCAATACCCAAAGACAAATAGTCCAATCAAGAAATGGGCAAAAGACATGAACAGACATTTCTCCAAAGAGGTACAAATGGCCAACAGACACATGGAAAAATGTTCACATCACTTCAGGGAAATGCAAATCAAACAACAATGAGATACTACCTCACTCCAGTCAGAATGGCTAAAATTAACAAAATGAGAGACAACATATGTTCACAAGGATGTGGAGAAAAGGGAACCCTCTTACACTGATGGTGAGAATGCAAGCTGGTACAGCCAGTCTGGAAAACAGTATGGAATTTCCTCAAGATGTTAAAAATAGAACTACCCTATGACCCAGCAATTGCACTGCTGAGTATTTATCCCAAAGATACAGATGTAGTGAAAAGAAGAGCCATATGCACCCCAATAATCATAGCAGCAGTGTCCATAATAGCCAAACTGTGGAAGGAGCTGAGATGCCCTCCAGCAGATGAATGGATAAAGAAGATATGGTCCGTATATACAATGGAATATTACTCAGCCCTCATAAAGGACGAATACCCACCATTTGTATCAATGTGGATGGAACTGGAGGGGATTATGCTAAGTGAAATAAGGCAAGCAGAGAAAGACAATTAATTATATGGTTTTACTCCTGTGCAGAACATGAGTAATAGTGTGGAGGACCATCGGGAAAGGGAGGGAAAATGGAATGGGAAGAAAGAGAGGGAGACAAACCACAAGAGTTTCAGGACTCTGGGAAACAAACTGAGGGTTACAGAAGGGAATGGTTGGGGGCATGGGGTAACTCGGTAATGGGTATTTAGGAGGGTACATACTGTGTTGAACACTGAGTATTAAACACAACTGATGAATTGTCGAACACCACCTCAAAAACTAATGATGTACTATATGTTGGCTTACCAGACAAAATTAAAAAGAAAATACCTTATACAAAAAAATAAACATTATCCTTTTGCAGTTAATAACCATAATATAATGTTTAATTTTGATCTACTTTTCATATATTCCTCACTTTTCACTTTTTTTGATAGGTGTATATAAGAATGTTGAACTATTACAGTATGATTTCTCTAGTACAAACACTAGTTAGCTTTAGTTTTTCAGGCCCATATTTAATGTCCATCACTAGTCCTAATGTCATTGTCACTCTAATTATCAGAAAGCCATTCTGAAAAAGAATTTATAAATACAATATTCTTTGAACTCCTGAATTGTCATAACATTGTATCGTGGCTTTTATACCTGAAGGCATTTGTGCTAAGTATTAAGTCATTAGCTACATTTCCCCCCTGTGTGTCTTCGTTATTACAAGGTCTTCTGCCATAAAATATTTCTGTAGACAAATTTATGACCATCTCCTCCTCTCCCATTGCTAACTTGGTCTTACTGCCTGGCTGCCCCATGGGTTCTGTTTTTTTCTGTTTTATTAGTTTATTTTTCTGTGTTGGTTATTCTGGTTATAATTTCAAGTTTTTATTTCAAAGTTTATTGAATCAAAATTTTTAGGAGTTTATTTAGTTGTGTTATGATTGAATATATTGGATTTTCTTTACATTTGTTTTCCCTATATCTATATTTATCCTTTCAGTCTTTTACATATCACCATATCTTTTAATTTTTAGATTTTCTCTTTTTCATGCTGCTTATCATAATACATTATCCTCAGTGTTTATTCACTTGTGTTTCATCTATTTCTGAAAAATTTTCCTTAATTTTCCTGTTTTCCCAACTATCCTTAAAACTTTTCAGTCATCTAAATTCTGAATTTTTTCTGTATTGGATTTATATCCTTTTATTTTCTTAGTTTCTTATTTTAAAGTAGAATATTTTAATTTTTACCTTTTCAGGCTTTTATCTTTATGATATACATGCATTTGTCTTATTCTTCACTTTGCTCTATTAAACAGATTTATTTTTTAAGATTTTATTTATTTGAGAGAGAGAGACAGAGTGAGACAGCATGAGACGGGAGGTCAGAGGGAGAAGCAGACTCCCCATGGAGCTGGGAGCCTGATGTGGGACTCTATCCCAGGACTCTGGGATCATGACCTGAGCCGAAGGCAGTCGCCCAACCAACTGAGCCATCCAGGTGCCCTAAACAGAGATTTTGAATGGGGTTTTATCTTAATCCTTTTCTGTTAGTCATGTTGAGGTATGACCATTTTTGCTGTTTTAATGAGAAGATGGGCCATGATAACTTTCCCCATAGCTTCAGAATTACTTGTGCTACTTTCACAAAGGGCTTAAGATGATGACCTTGTACTTAGTGTAATGTGGAAGCCCTCCTTCTCACCTCTACTTTGATATGGACCTTACTTTTCTGCTTTGTTGTTCCTCTTGTTCAATTTGGATTCTACTCCCAATAGTTTTTTTTTTTTTTCTTCCCCTCAGTGTAGACTACTGTTTCAGGAAAAAAAAAAAAGTTTCATCTAGTTTCTAAAGTTTAAAAGGCTCAGAACTTCTCAACCACCATCTGACCTTAATATTTCTCCTATTACTTGCAAACTGAGGTGCATAAACTTTCCTGTCATTTTTGGTTGCTGTACTCTGCATAGCCTGTGATTATTCTGGTTGGTACTATAGGTTTTCTGGGTCTTAAGGCCATCTAATAGCCTCTTGATTTTTGCTTTCTTTCTTAAAGTTGCAGATCCTACTTGGGTCATGTTGCTGTTGGTGTCTTCGATCTCCCAGTTTATATTTTCAGATTTGGGGAACTCCTTGCAGCTACTTTGTTACAGAAATATTTTGTGAGATTTGGATTTTGCTATCCTATGTGCTCTGTCAGTTATGGGAGATGGTAGGATTCAGATAGCCAAAAATTTTCCTGCCATCATTTTCTTAAGCCAGCATTTTAAGTTCAATTCAACATTCCTGAGATAGAAAAACTATACAGAAACTTTACATCAAAGACCTGTCTCAGTGTTTTATTAGACTAAGTGATACTATATTTGTTTGAATTTGCTAGAAAAAAACTTCTGTAAGACTTACCTTCTAGGAAGAACTAATTTATAAATACTCTGCATTTTAATAAGAGGCAGTATAAAACATAGACAATACAGTTAGACTTGGGTTTGACACCAGTATCATTTGGTAATTCACTGTTTGTTACCTTTCTGAGCCTCTGTTATACTGCTGAGCTCAGTAGGTGCCTAATACACTTCATGAATGAATAATTGAATTTATTTGAGCCCTGGTAGCTTCCTTGAATTATTATATGAATTGATAGGAGAGTTAACAATATGTATAAAGTGCACATCTTTCTCCTACTCATCATTCTCCTTGGGACTCTTAATGACAAATGAGCATGTTCCTATGTGAGGGCATGTATGTGGTTGTCCTAAGTGCACTGTGTTCATGATGACCTGTTTTTGTGTGAGAACATGTGCATGTGCATAGTACCCCACTCTCTAAGACTAAAGATCTACCTTCATCATAGCTTTATATGATAATATGTAAGAGAATTCTAGAGTTACTAGGGGTTAGAAATAAGCTTTGGTGACTGAATTAGTTATTTATGAGCTTTCTGACAATCCCAGCTCTGTCATGGGGGATCCTGGTTGGTAAGCTATCCTTTGACCTCCGAAAAATCTCACCTAATATCAACAAGGCTTGGAAATAACAAAGACGCTTAACTGAGGCTTTTGGTTCAGGCTTAGATGGAACAAAGACAAGACTGGTGATTAGGAAAAGCAGAAGGAAGAAAATTCCAATTTTTAGAAAAGATCACCACTCACAACAATCTAAGAAATGAAAGCTGACAGGCAATTGATTGCTTCACTCCACTTCCACTAACCATAAGGGCAATAAAAATGGATGGAGAAAAACAACTGATGAATGCCCAGGCTTTGCCTCATAAAGAGAAATTCACTTAATATGAGCCAGAAATATACTTTCCCTTTCTCAGTATTAGTTTCTAGATCCGTAGAACAAGTTTGGGTCAAGCAGACAGTTGGGCAAACTGCTGTTGATGGTAGAAATGGTGCTTTTTTAGGATCACTGCCCTTAGCTCTGCATCTCTACCCTCGTTACATCTCTTGGGTCGATAATTTCCATAAATTAACAGAATGGGGAAGTAAGGGAGGTTGGTGATTGCTTAAGCATTGTGACAACTGTAAATACCTCAAATATAGTGCTATAGGTGGTGGCTGAAGTGGTAAGAATCTTGTTCCAAGGTTTCAGAGATGGAGAAAATAGATATGGAATAGATTATACTTAGCATAGGGGAAATATGTAGCTAAATGCTTGATAAGTACTAGAAATTGAAAAAAAAAATCTGGGTCTGTGAGCTTGCCTCTGACTTTAAGTCTAAGAGATAAACCACAAACCCCTACGTGGGAATTGAGCATCATCATGGTAAATTGTCTTTTGGCAAATGTTGGGTCTGAATGGAGTTCTTTCCATATACAGGTAAGTAAAGACTACATTGTGCCTATAAAAACCGCAACAACAAAACTGCAGGATAAGAGAATGGAAATAACCTTTCAGCTCATTACAGGAAGAACATGCCACTGAAAATGATCTATTTTCAGAATCCGTGCAGGAACTGGAAATACAACATCATAATGTTGTGCTGCTTATTCAAGAAGGAGAAAAGAAATTTTGGTGAAAAGTTAGGCAGAATGAAAACCTATATTGGAGGTAGTGTATAAGGGAATGACACCAGAAAATGAGTAAGAATAAATACTAAGTTCTCCATGAATACCAAGTATGAAGACATTAATGCCAAGAAAATAACAGAACAGATTCAGTCTAGAACTTAAAGGTGTTCCTGAATTAGACATTAGAATAAAATATTTAAGAATACAACTAAATCCTGTAGCTAAATGAAATATTTGAGAATGCAATTTGAAATCTTCCCATATTGATGTGAAAACAGAGATTCACATCTAAACCCATTCCACCAAAAGCTTTCAGAAAGGATAAAGGGGAAAGTTTAAACACTCGTGAAGTCAGAATAAACAATTACTGCTTACAAAGTAACAAATCAGGTGGACCCCAAACTGTTCTTCTATAGCATAAAATGCATAACCAGTAGATCAGGATCTTTGGGCGGGGGGTGGAAATCTTAAGAGGGAAGTATGGGTTAACCTGTAGTGACTCATTCATATTTAAGGCTAAAGCATCTGGAAGGTATGCAATAACTCAGAAAACAAGATCCATTGTCTAACAGGCATCTTTGATAAAGGCCACTGAACATAATGATTACTTGAAAATGAATAATTTGAGAATGAGGATATCAAACTCAAGTGATTCCTTATTTTATACAAAATTAACATACCTAGTTAACCTAAGTATTGTCACACTACTTCCATAATCTAGATCCAAACCTGAGACCCATAATACTTCACTAAATCTTTCCTCTCTTAATTCTGCATCTTTCTCTGTAGTGGAAAAAATGTCCTTTTTGTTAAGCACTAAATCAAGTCAGTTAATCAACAGTTAAGGTAATGTCCTGCTGTGTTTGAAGACCACTGAAGATAATTTGGTTCTAACTCTAAGTATTCAGAAATATATAAATTGGTAAGTATAAATACAAATACCTATACAATGATACAGGCATAATTAGGGCTACTACACGGAGTTGAAGGTTACGCCCTATACATATGTGACTACATGGGCAGGAACGGACTGAAATTTGATCATGTTCTTCCTCAAGGAACACCCTAGCAGAGGGCTGTGTCTGCTTGAAGAAAGCCAAATAGGTGATGTCTCTTGACTGGCGTTCCAAGTCTTGTGCCCACAACTCGGTACAATTTTCTCATTCATTCTCCTAGAAGGGTAACTTTTGGTTTTGGTCAGGTCATGATCTCAGGGTTATGGGATTGAGTCCCACATGGGGCTCTGCATTCAGCACAGAGTGCTTGAGATTCTCTCTCCCTCTCCCTCTGTCCCTCAGCCACTGATTCTGTCTCTCAAATAAATAAATCTTTAAATAAATAAAAGCCACTTAATTGTGTACTTTAAATGTATGTATTATATGATACATGAATTATGCCTCAATAAAGCTATCTTTAAAAAGAAAATAAAAGGTGCCAAATAGACAACTGGTATAATACATGTGTGTATAGTGAGAATTACTAAAACAACTGCTTCTTTCCCTCATACAGAAGTTGTGTGGAATGATATAAAAGGCCATGTGGATTACCAAAGACCTGGAGTAATGACTTTCTAATCTTTATACTGAGTGACCTGGGTACTGCTTTTTAATTAAAAGTGGGAAACCAGTGGGAGATCATTATCTATGGTCAAACTCTCATCATATTCTAGTTCATCTAAGCCCAATAAGTGTTCCTGAGATAACAATACTTAAAAAGTCACTAGTACATAACCAGCACGTGTGCTGCAAATACACTCTTCTTTAGCTAAAGAATTCTGTGAGATTTAAAGCCCCAATCCCACTTGGTAGATAAAAAGAAGAGAAATTCAAAGAAATGGATGGGGGTGAGGATATAACATGTAGTACCATAAAAACAATGCTGACCTAGAGGGAAAATGGGTAAGGAAATAAAAGTATTACCAGTCCTTATTTCTGCCAGATGAGATTCTTGAATTATTTTGTTCAAATTTTACATGAAAACCAACTTATAATTTTATGCTACATCAATATAAAATCACATGTCCTATGATTAGAACTCAAATATTTTCAGAACAAAAAGGTTATTAATTACATTGATTGTGTTAATTTCTTTTTTTTCTGATGTGTTAATTTCTAAGGTGGTGAGACTATTGGGGATTTTATTTTCTTCATCTATGTGCTTTGAAATTGTCTATAATTTACAGCATATAAAGAAACTATGAACTAATTCACTTCAGTTAAGATTTTTTTTAAAGAAATTTGTGGCATGTCTGCAGAAATAGAAAATTCCATTATGTATAACAGATTTAAATGTTATAGGACCTGTGCTGCACTATTGTTATTTACACAACAGCTTATTATAATTCTTCATTTATAGTCACAGGGAAATTCTACAGGAAATGAAGCTCATGTGCAAATATTGTCTTGATAGAAAGAATAGCTAAGGTTTTCTTGGAGATTTAATTGAGTTTGGCACTTTACAAACTTGCTGATCATATTTTCCTTTGAATTGATGGGAATCCTACTTTGTCCTTAATGGTTTTTTTTTCATCTAAATGGAAAGTTTCATAAACATTGTCTATTAATCCTCACATTTTTGTGAAGTAATAAACTGGGTCTCCAGTTTAGCTGAGCCAAGCGATAGTTTAAAAACTTCATGTCTGTCCACGGAGGTGCAGAAGAAGGGCTTCTTATTTGCCAGCCAGTACCCGTGTCCATAAAGGGATAATCTGGGAAAAAACCAAAAAACAACATTTTGATTTTTAAGCTCTCATGGGATAGACTTGCTCAAGCCTTACCCAGCCATCACCAGTGAAACTTGATGCCTGCCTGGGAGGTCCTTAACCTTCCTCTCAGTTGACTACACTTTAACAGGCTGCTTCTTGACTTTAGGTCCTTGACTTTTAGGCATTCACTTTGGAGAACTTGTACTTGTAAATTCTCCCTCTGCCTCTGAAATGTAAATACTCTACCAGTGCAAAAAGGTCCTTCTCACAGACCTGAAAACCTACTGAAACGTAATCATCAAGAAAGGAAGATGCTCCCCCTATTTCTCAGTCTCTGTGAGAAGGAAAGAGCCTGAGTTCAGCAGGTACCAGTTAGGAAACACAGATAGCCTGATCATGGACCAGGCCTCTCTTTAACTTCCTTTGGTACTCTTTCTGCTAACTCCTTCTCCACTTCCTTTTGCTTTATCTGAGTTGAGTTCAGTCTCTTTCCTCTTTGGCTATAGCACTAAACAAAGTTTTCCTTGCCCATTTTAACTCCATGGTGCAATTTTCTTTATTTGTGCTGTGTAATGTATATTTATTGAGTCTTGGATCCTTGCATCAGAAAATACCAAAGCTAAGATTCCAACCACTTTCTGAAATAATGGGTTAACATAGACGTGAAGGACCATTTGCTTCCCAGAATCCAAGAGGGAATGGGGAAAGAGTGAATGTGACACCAGAATCTTCCATTTCTTTCTTTAATGTCCATATGGTATTTCTGTTGAGAAGAGTTTCATCATACTCTCTTCAGATACTAAAATGTGAAAATTTGAGTTAAATTCATGTTTTAATCTGTCTGCTGCACATGCAATGTTGAAGGAAGTGACTTCAAGGCATTTAGAAGTCAATCCCTTTCAACCTAAAAGTCACCTGGCAGGGCTCTTGTAGCATAGTTTGGGCTACAGTTTATATGTTTCAACTTTCAACTTTACAGTTTATGTGTTTCAACTTCTCTCTTGAGATTATTACTCTTGGGGACTTTTGATCTTTTATTTTGGTGGCTCTCAGCAGTGATTGAGCTAAAGTGTGGGCTCAGTAGTTCATTTTCAGTGGAAACCTGAACACTTTGAAGCATTACTTTGGTTGGCTTGATTTGCCTCTTGATCATTTTTTGTTCATAAGTGCTGTATGGTCTGTTGTCCTATCCATGTTTTTATGGCTTTAACTTTAGTGACTTTCCCCAAGTTTTTATGTGTGGATCATCCACTTATTCCCAAATGACCATCGCTTTACCTTTAAATGGTGATATTTACTCTTTGGAAGGTAGCAGTGGACAGGAGAGGAAGGAAGATGTAGTTAGAGGCTTTTTGCAGTCTTGGGCTAATTGTGTGTTATACCTGTTCCCAAATTGGTTCCTTTTAATTGGGGACATATTTCTTCTTAATTTTCCTTTATGGGTTTCCAGCAGAGCCTTGTAAGTCACAGGTTCTTTGAATTACATTTGGTGACCACCTAGAACCTATTTTGTTTCTTTCACTACACATGTCCTCCTGTCATCTCCCTCCATTGGAAGGCAAGATTGTTGATATAAATGTCCTTTCACTGGGTTTACTTTCTTTTATCTTCTCCCCCCTTGCTGTTCAATGATGTCAGACCAGTTCTTCAAAAAGGCCTACCAAACTGCAAACAACCACTCTACACTCTACATATATCTTCTAGGGCTGACACATAGGGAGTGCAAGGATGTATGTGTTAGTAGCTAGCATGGCCTTCTACTTCTCCCCAGATTTTGCTGCCTGTGACCAATGTGTCCCATAAATTGTAGTCTAGAATTATGGTAGTTCTCTTGTTTCATTTGAGAAGTTTTTCTATTTTTCATTCCATGGTTCTTTTTGGATGAGAATTAAAGAGAAAGATGGAAAATAAAATAGATTCTGTCTTTGTTACCAAAATTTTCTATTCTGCTTTTTAGTTGGGAAATGGTATGGTAAATGGCCATCTCCCCTTCTACACTCTAAGCCTTAAGATTCAGACAATGCCTCTTCCAGCCTCCACATTGATCAGTCATCTATCATAGCCTATGAGATTCTGGTAGGTCTGCTGTCTGTTACCTTTTCTTGGCCCCTTTTATAGGTCCTTTTGTAAGGTCTAGCTTTGGTCCAAAGGAACCATGAACATTTGCACCATGGGTCGTTAAGTCTAATATTCTCAGTGCTTCTCCAGCTACTCTTCCCTATAGAGTCTCCCAAGGCAGAATTAAGCAGCAGGGAACACATTTTAGCCTATCTCAGTGGCTCTCTTAAAGCTCCCTCATTTGGCTTGAGTGGAGGGAATCTTTGAAGTGACAGGAACAGCTTCACAATGCACTACTAGCTCTAATATCTACATACATATAGACATACTTTATATAATAAAGTTCCTGTTCATGTTAATTTACATATATAAAGCTCTATTAAATCTTTCCATAATCTCTATAAATATGAAATATCCATCTTACATAACATAAAATACATTTATATATAATATCTGCTTTGTAGATATATATTTATATATTAACTAGTCTAAGCTTTATTAGGTAATACATAAATTTATATAAATCTGTAATCTTTATTGAATGCTATGTAGTACATGCTATATCCTTTCTATTTTATTTAGCATAGATACTAAATTTATAATATACTATGCTAATAGGATATTTACAAACTGTACATGTATGCTAATATTTAACCCATGTTAGATATACCTATCATGTACTCTATACATATAGATGATAAACCTGTCTACATAGATTAATCATCTTCATTAAATAATTTATCACCTACCTGTATTTTTATTTTGGTGAACTACTTGAGATTAATATACAGACATCATGACACTTTATCCTAAATATTTCACATGTATCTCCTATCTACAAGGATATTCTTCTATATTATCACAAAACAATATTCACACAAGAAATTTAACATTGATATAGTCCTGTTATGTAACATACAGACTAAATTCACATTTTAAATACCCAATAATGTTCTTCATAGCTGTGCTTTAAAAAAAAATAATCAGGATAGAACAAAAAAGCACTTACTGAATTTAGTTGTCAGATCACTTTTCATCTTTAGAACAGTTGCCCTCCCTCCCTGCTCCTCAGCCTTTTTAATTCTTTTAAGACCTTGACATTTTTGAAGGCCAGTTGTCTGGATTTTTGAAGACCAGTAGTCTGGACTTGTCTTATGATTTTCTCCTGTTAGGCTTCACATAAACCTTTCAAAATGAGCTCTGCATAGATAATTGTGTATACATCCTGTAACATTGCACTAGGAGAAATGTGATGCCCATTTGTCTCATTATTAAGTATGCTCTGTTAGATCATTTAAGGTAGTACCTACCAGATCCCTGTATGCAGTTTTTTTGGTAACTAAGTGGTAATCTGGTGGTCTATACTTCAGACAGTATTAATATCTTGATCCCTGATCACCTTTTGCCTAAATGTTTTAGCATCTGCTAATCATTCTTGCCTGCATTGATTATTAAAATGGTGGTTGCAAAATGAGGTCCATTCTTTTTCTGCCACTAGTAATCTAGCCTTTGGATTGTGGGCACTTCAGCACCTATTGCTGGTTTTTAGCCTTTAGTGTATTAGCCTAAACTGATACAGATGGGGTGCAGTATAGCACCCTGATATGAATTGCTATTAATATTCTTTCAGAAGAGAGATTTCTGCTATTTTTTATTAAAAGCACTTCAGGGACTAGCACAGTTCCTTCAAAATGGCATGTGCCCCCCAAACTAAGTAAGTTTAACTGAATGTGAGAAATGTTGTGTATGTATAAATCTGTATTTTTACATTAGAATTTTTCACTGGCTCTGTATGACTGAAATGCCTAGATCAAAATAATATATATACATTTAGAATTTTAAAGAGCTTACTGGATTGTGCCTGAAATCTTTGACAATCGGAAGGTAGTATGTTCTACTGGTTAAATGTAGGCTTTCAGATGTAGACATTTGTGTGACCGGAAACCTAGTCCTTAAAATTTCTGTGTGTAATTTCTATAATATTTTAAGTGGGACCAATAATGCCCACATCTCCTAAGTCTTAAGGTAAAATGACATAATGTAGAAATCTTTTGGCATAATGCCCAACACAAGGCCAAACCTTGAAACAAAACACATGATAAATGGTAGCTAATACTATTTTTGCTACTAAATTATAATAAAAATAAAAATGGTAATGCTGTCAAACATATTAATTATGCATGCTTTCGAGTGTATAAAAACAGTATATCCAATTAACAAGTGAAATAAATACCAAATGCCAAAATTTGACATTATCTCTTGGTTCTTCTGTGATGTGGATATTTGTAAATATTCTTCATGAGCTTTGTTTATAGCAGATACTTAGATAAACCACATTGCAGTTTCCTAAAAACACGGGTTATCCTGTTTCAAGTCCTGACATGTAATTTTTTTCAAAAACCTTTCTCGAGAGACAAATGCAGGTTGTTTAGGGCTTATTTTCTCAAACATGGTATCTAGTTTTGTTTGGTAACTTCACACCTCCTGATGCCCTTTTTAGTTTCCTGACAGCACTGCCCCAGTAAGGTCTGTTCCTTTACTCCTTAAGTATCTCTTTCTTTCCTTCTAAGACATCCAGGTTCACTTGGTGTCTTTCTTCCAGGAACCCAGCCCTCCTGATTCTCTATAGCACTTTTCTCTTGTAGAGCAACTTCACCTTGCCAAGCTGTGTGCACTATTCTCTGAAGAAGTAACACAAAGTCCATCTGGTTTCTCATAACAGCATGCCTTTGGTCCATTTCCATTTTATCATAAATTATGTTATGCTGCACAGAGTCCTTGTAGTGTTCAGTGAAATTGAAACAAACTTTCTGAAGCCCATCCTGGATCATCCATTTGGAATGGTTTTGCCTTCACTTTGAACATGATGAGTACACCTGATAGCACACAGAATTGTGAAGCCGTGGAATTTTTAATGACTCCCAATGTAATAGAAAGACTTCCGCATAAAAGACTTGCATGGTAATATTTATACAAATCTTACCTAATTTAAACTGGCAGATTTTTTCCAAACTATTTCTGACAGAATTCTGGGTGGGCATCCTGAGACTATGGTTTTGCTTAAAATGCCTGCATGTGGGGGTGCCTGGGTGGTAGGGTTAGGTAATTGCCCAACTCTTATTTTTGGTGATCTCTGGGTCATGAGAGAGAGCCCTGCATCCGGCTCTGAGTGCAGCACAAAGTCCACTTGGGATTCTCTCTTCCTCTGTCCCTCCCACTCATGCCCTCTCTCAATCTCTAAAGATAAATAAATTATTTTTAAAAATGTCTCTATGTGGCCAGTAATCTGAGAACAGTTGCCAATCCCCTTATCTGTAGGAGCACCTGAGTGATCAGACAGGGACAGCCATTTTGGCCACACTTCTCAAGCTGCCTTTATTTGAGTCTTGTGGGAAGAGAATCAGAGGGCAATAAAGACTAGAATTATGGTAAGTTTGGACCCAGCATGGGGGCAGAGACGTTAGATGGGTAGGGTAGAACCTCGGCAGTTGTGGTCCTATTTATGTACACATACCCAACCCAGAAGACAAGCAAAGGTGTTGCTGCTCAGAGAGGCAGATATGAACCTGAGGAATTGCTAGTGCCTTCACTCTCTCTGGTCTTTCTAGTTCAGATGTTTGAATTGATTGCTATCTTCCCTTGTCCTGATCTGTTGCTCCTCTCTCTCCTTCTAGCCAGTTCTCATGTATGGCTTATTCTGTATTTACATTGCTAGTTGCACCAGCCTCAAATTTCCCTTCCCTTGCTCTTCCTTCTCTTGCCATTCTGTGGATCCCAACCTCTGTCCACTTTGAGCACTAGGTCAGAGCCTGGCCAATCCACTCTCTGTTGTTCCCCTCTAAGAATGTGTGATAGTGGGTGGCAAAAGTTGGGACAGATGCCCATTTAGTCATATACCTCTCTGCCTGTTTAGAAAGAGATGCTCATTACTTGCATTTGCATTGTCAGAGCTACAAAGAAGACTCAAATGTTAGTCTCTCTCTTAACTTACTTGAAGAGAGAGATTGAGAAAGATGGAGGGGACAGAATGAGCAATGAGTTTTATAGAAATTGGGTAATTCAGGCCTATCTTTACTATAGTAATTTCTGAAGGTCTAGTGTTAGTATTTATGCTATGTTAGATTGTAACTTATGAAATTATAATGTTGCCAAATATAATGGGTTCTCTTTGACTTGTATCTTGGTTAAACTCCCATTCTGTTGAGATATTTTTCTCTTGGCTTTTGTGATGATACTTTCGTATTTTCTCCTCCTGTGACTCTTGGTTTGGTCTCTTTACTAGCTTCTCTTCCTCAGTGAAACTTATTATAGGGCCTGTGGGCATTGTCCTAGCCTCTTTTCTCTGTATTCTCTCTCCCTGTATCATAATGTCCTTTATATATGCCCATAGCTTACAAATTTTTGTCTCCAGATAAAATTACACCCTGAATGGCTTACCCTAAAACCCAAATCTACCAATTCTTCTTTCCCATCCACATCTCATCCATGAGCCAGTCTCAACATTCCTCTGCACATTTTCCCCTCTGCTATCCTAATACCCTATCAACTTTCCCATAAACTGCTATAAATCTAACACATTTTCTTGTTTTCACTCTTTGACCTTTAGTAATCCAATATGCACAAGGAAAGCAGAGTTATTTTTAAAATATGTTTAGATTTATGGGACTCTCCTGCTCAAAACATTTAGCTGGCTTATTGTACCTAGAGTAAAATACATGATCCACAAGGCTATGATCTGACTCCTGCCTACTTCATTAGTTACATCTTACAATAGTGTTTTGCAAATAGGCCCCCGTACACAGAGAACAGGGAAAGACTGAAGAAAGAGGCAGACCACTCCAGGTTGGTTGGTGGCAGGTCTAATAAGCAAGGGAACTTGTGAGGCTCATTTTGGGCAGCTGCAAGACAAATAGATCTCTGCACCTGCCTGCCAGAATATTAGTTTATATAACCTTAACTGAATTCAGTCACCTGTATCCTGCTGCTGGTCTCAATACCACCTTACTCTCCCAAGGCTGTGTCCTTTCTTGGAACAGCTCCCACTATGGGAATAGTAGGTAGAATGTACATTCCAAGGACAGGGGAGGGAGTTAGGAGCCTCTGAGTGCCCAATCATGCTCTCAATGGCCGTGTCTTTTCAATGACCTCCAAAAAAATAACTTATTGCTATCAGGGTATATGGCCCTCTTTTCTTAGCCATTAAATCCACTACACTCTTTCATTCCAAAGATTGGTACAGTTTATCTTAAGTCTATCCCTACCCAGTTGTTCTCCATGTCTATTAACAACCTTTTAAGAGTATGGTAATAGTATTTACAAGTATGATACTTATCACTGTCTGTGATTACTTACTTGCTATTTATTTTCCTTTCCTTCATCTCCATTGCCCCACCTCTCCAGAATGTAAGCTCTGTGGGCATAAATTGCTTGTCTGCCTTGCTCACAGCAGCATCCCTAGGAATTAGCACTTCCTGGTATATAAAAGGTGCTCAATAAAATTTTAATGAATAAAAGTATAGGAAGCTGTGTATGGCTACATCTGTCATCTAAGGGATGACAGTCCATTTTTTTTTTCATTCATTTAAGTAAAGCTTGTCTTTCCTTTTTTTAGAAAGAGTGGATGCTAAGGGGGTATTAGAAATAGAGGGTAAATGTTCATGGAGCTGTTTTGTCATGCTGAAATAGACTGTAGTCTCAATATATTTGGAGCCTCTATGTAAGTAAGGGTTTTCTTCATCATCTCAATGGCAGGTTTTAATTTGTTCCCTCTACCTCCTCAGAACATAAAAATGAAAATTCTTGGCTTAACAGATCCTGAAACAAGGCTAGTTTTTCATGTACTGCCTTCAGATCAGGATTCAGCTGCAAGAAAATAATGATCAGAGTTAGTGAGTTAACAGTTAAGCTAATCTAAATGAAAGCCAAGCATAAACCCCTAGCCCAGGTTGTCTGTAAATCTGAAACCCAAAATGCCCTAAAAAATGAAATTGTGTTAAAAGACTATAGCAAACTTTCTGCAACAAAGCTTGATCTGAATTTACATGGGAGAGTTTCAAATTTTTACCTCAATCCATGTTTCCCTGGAGAAATGTTACTGTTTTCAGTCAATGTGACAAGACATTTGTAGCTCATGTGCCTAAATATCCACATCTCTGGGATGCGTTGAGTGGCTTTCAAAACGATAGTCCATGCATTCTGAGCTGGACTCAGAATGCTCTTTTGTGATGTCCCAGAATAGCATATCAGTAGATTCAAAATACACCCAACTTCCTTTCATCACTTACAATATACTTAAGCACCTGTTAAGATGTAGGGGCATGTTTTTATCCAGGGAATTAAAACCTAGAAGCTTCTGACTATAATTTAAATGGAGTAGGAAAATAACTTTCTTTTCTAGTAAGTGCTACTCTATTCTATTGAGGATGTTACAGCAGAGAGAGAGGTGGAAGGACACAGAATGAACAAATATAGTCCGTATAAAGCAGGCCTTACAGTCTTAATGACTTTTCAGATGAATGATAAGTAGTGACCACGTTTGGAGTATGATTCAAGTTGAAGGGACCATCACTAATTACCAGGTCTTTTGTTTGTGCCTGGCTTTCATACAGATTGGCTTGCAATACGTCGGGTTCAGTCAACTGCAAACTCAAACGCCACATTTTTTAGCACTGACAACTTTTCATTAACTGGGACCATCATTTTACAGCAGCTGAAACCTCATCTATCTGGTGGGGGGATACATGAGGAGCCTGCCTTGTTTCAATTCTACTGAGGGATATTTGTAGCCTCAGGTACTGCCACTGCAATTAGTCAATCCCATGTTTGGTATCTTCTTTCTTTTTTATTTATTTATCTTTTTATAAACATATAATGTATTATTAGCCCCAGGGGTACAGGTCTTTGAATCGCCAGGTTTATACACTTCATAGCACTCACCATAGCACATACCCTCCCCAAAGTCCATAACCCCACCACCCTCTCCCTACCCCCTGCCCGACCTGAAATATACTTTTTTTTTTTTTTTTTTATGTTTTTATCCCCAGGTATCTTCTTTCTAAGCACTCAGGATTGTGTGTTTGTGATGGCTAGTAGATTGTTTGACATCCTGTACTATGGCAAGCAGTGTTCATTCCAAGGGGAAAAAGAAATAATAGACTGCCAGTGCATTTTATTTTCTTTCCTGTACCTGCTGCTTCATTCTCTTTCTGCTGCTTCAAACTGTCTCTAATGGACCCTGGTGAACTTAGAAACCAGCAGTTAAAAATAGATGCTTTCAAGGACAAAGAAGAGAAATGACTCAAGGTTGGTAAATCCTATCTGTCCTAAAGAAATGAGAATAAAATGCTTGACACAGAACATGTAAATAGAATTTGTGGGTTTAAGTGTATTCAAGATGATGAACTCCTAGATGGGAAAAAACATTGCCCTATAAGTGAAATACCAAGAAGAGTTTCTTTACTATTCTTGTATATTTTCCGAAAGCAAAGGGACATTAATAGTACTTTTTTGAGGTAAAACCCAATACTGCAAAATGCACGTATCTTAAGTGAACACTTCACTGAGTTTTGATATTTATACCATGTAACGTAAACCCCTATCAAATGTAGAATATTTCCATTTCATTCTCCCAGACAATACCCCTCTTCTCTTCTCTCCCACTCTCAAGAGGCAAATACTGATGTGATTTCTATTACTGTAGATAAGTTTTGTCTATATTTGAACTTTATATAAGTGGAATCTGTTATATAGTGATTTATAATGGACTTTATTCAATCAAAATAATGTTTTTGAGATTCATCCTTGCCATTTTGCATATGTTTTGTTCATTTTTATTTTAAATAGTGTTTTGTGTGAATATAACAGATTTATTTTTAAAGAATCTATTTTGCTGTTAGATATGTGAATTGTTTTCACATTTGGCTATTAAGGATAAAGCAGCTTGAATATTTTTGTACAAATCTGTATGTCTATATTTTTTATTTCATATGGATGAATCCCTAGACTGGTGATCATCCTGTCAGAGTAAGTGTATGTTTAACTTTGTAAGAAATTGCCAATTGTCCAAGGTGATTGTACCTTCTATATTCCCATCAGTAGTGTATGATGATTCTAGTTGCTCCACAAATTCTTTACAGTAGTATAATTAGCCATTCCAATTGTTTTTTACATTCTGACAGTTTTAATACGCTTGCTTAGGTGACTAATGGGTCTGGTACATCTATGGGTACACTCTGACTTTGGGTGAGGGAGGAGGAAGTTTTGTTTGCAGAGTAGACAGTACAAGAGGAGAGAAGGGGAGAGAGAAAGAATTTACTTTTGAATATATTAGCTGAAATACAGTACTAGATTTTGAGAGAAGAGTTTGGGGGACACGGGTTTAAAAATTTATGGCCTATTAATGGGAAAGCTTTTGACACTCCTAGTAATAGGACAAAAATCCAGTTTTGTACATAAATTGTCACAAAATAACTTCAGCTTTTCTTCTGCACCCCTCTGTCCCATTAGAATGAGAAACCATCTGGTCAGGAAAAGAGAAGGTTTTTGTTCTGTTGGGGATATAGGTCTTTCCCCTCATCCCAAAAATATAAGCAGTTTGGTGTTCTACTTGAAGGGAATTAGGGACACATTTTTCCAAAGAACACAACCTTTCTAAATTCAAGAATGAGTCTTCATAATTATTCCTTTTCGGACCTCATAATTCTCTGGGAAAGAAGACCTACCAAGAAGCTGAGGCGCCTGGTGGTTCAGTTGGTTAAGTGTATGATTCTTGATTTTGGCTCAGGTCATGATCTCAGGGCCGAGATCAAGCCCCATGTTGGACTCCATGCTAAGCAGAGAGTCATCTTCTTGATGACTCTCCCTTTAACCCTCCCCCGACTCTTATGCATGTGTACTTGCTCTCTCTCTCTCTCCCTCTCTCTAAAATTTTCAAAAAATTACTATGTGGCTCTCCATGGTCTAGGCTCTTTGAAAAGTTCTAGCTCTGTCCCTGTCATCTTTCTGCAAGCTTAGACCTTACCCACCAAGAATTCTTCCATCTGGAAGTGGTTAGATGAGTGATTCAAACTCTGCATCTCAGCAGATCCTGTTCAGTATTTATTCCAAAGAAGGAATTCATAGACCTCCCGAGATGCTGATTCACTAGCTGTGGGGTCAGATCTGGGAATTGAAATTTTAAATCAAACACCACAGGTAATTTTGAGGCAATAAGCTACAGACTGGTTTGAGGAAAAACTGGTATTGATAAACAGAGAAAATGTTCCGCTCCAGTTTCTCCTTGTTCTTTTGTTTTATACTAACAGAGGGCAGAAGTAAGTCTCCTAGGATTCCATGCCCTGTTACCTTATTCATAGACCATTCTTCTCAGATTAAGGTGTTTTCTTCCCTTTAAATTAATAATAAACTAATGTTTATTATTAATTCTACCTATGCATTCTACCTATTACAGTGCTCATCTGAAGTCTTCTACTTGAGCCCAAAGAACCAATTTTATTTCTCTACTTCTTGCCCACTCAAACTACCAATCTGTGACTTCAAGAAGGGCCTAATCCTTTTTCAAAAATTTTAATCTGTTGTGGTAAGAACATTTAACATGAGTTGTACACTACTAACAAAAATTTAAGTGTACAAAGTACACAGTTGTACAACAGATCCCTAGAACTTTATCTTGCATAACTGAAACTTTATATCCATTGATTAGCAACTCCCCATTCCCCCAAACTCTCTTGACCCTGGCCACTGTTTCAGACACTTTATGTATGTGGTACATACTGTATTTGTCCTTCTGTGACTAGTTTATTTCACTTAGCATAATGTATTTAAGGTTCATCCATCTTGCATATAGCAAGATTTCCTTCTTTATTAAAGACTTCCTTTCTTTTTAGTTCAGATTCACCCAGAATGATCTCTTTTTAATGAAGTCAAAATCAACTGCTTTGGGATATTATTTACAGCTTCAAAATCCCTTTAGCTTTGCCATGTAATGTAACCTAATGACTTGAGGGAACTTCATATCTATGGTCCCACCCACATTTGAGGGGAGATGATTATGCAGAATGTGTTACATAAAGTGGTGGGAATTTGGGGGGCCACCTTAGAGTTCTGCCAACTATAGTTTTTCCTGATGGATGGTTGATGACTTTGTTATTTGTGTTTAATGGATCAAACTTGTTCATTTTTGCTAGGTGACAAGTATTCAGTAAACAACACTAAATTTATTGGCCTGTATCAGATAATGTAGATACAGTATATTTCTCAACAAATATAAATGACTTTGAAGTGAAAAAGTAGATTGATCAATTGTTTTTATGTTTTCTATAAACCATACAAACTATAGTTTACTTTAAAAGCAACAAAAATTTAATGCTGAAAATATGAAGAGCTATTTGGTGTGTTTCTTGTTAGTATTTTTAGGAAACTATTTCTTTGTAACTAATTCCTACTCTCTTATTGACATCAAGTAGTTCAGTCCTACAAGTTGTTCTCACAGAAAGGAACATCTTCAGGATAAAAATCAGAAAATAATTAGGGACGCCTATTGAAATTTATAAAGAAAACTATATGCTCACCCTGTTTTCTTAGGGGAAAAGTTAAGCATTTAAGTTAAGCATTTAAAAATTACCATCGATAGTTTAAGTAACATAATACTTACTTTAAAAATGTTTAAGCACATTAGAAATGCACATTTTGTAAGTAATTACACATAATTGAACATACGTTAAAGCAGGGAAAGGGAAACTGAAATCTGTGGTCTAAAAGAATCTTTTATACTTCATTTTTAAATCATTATTAAATATATGACATGCTGATTATCAAATTTAACCATTTTGTTAAACAACTGAAGGTAATGAGAATACTGATATTTGGAAGAACTACGAGTAACATACTTTTTTGGTAGTATGCAGGCATTATGCATTGCAGCACCCAACAGCAGCTCAAAACTTTACTCTTCACGTGATTCATTTTTAAGCCAATCTTGAAGTTAAGGTGCAAAGATCAGCCAGCATGTACAATTAAAAAACTCATAAAGTTTTAAAAGTCTCCTACCTAATGCTTTGACGAGTTTAAGGAAGGAGATAAATGTACTTAAAACAACGTCCACTCTTTCTTATCCTTCGGTCACGACAGCTTGCAGCACTCGTGTACCATGTAGTTGTTAAGGACTTGTTGGCCAGTGGAACATGTGTTTGAGGGTGAGGGAATCATTAAATATTGAGTTGAGAAAAAAGCCATTGTTAGGAAGTGTGCCACAACATTTGCTAGTGAAGTTCACTTTCTCTAACTTATCTTTTTCTGCAAGGAAAAAAAGAAGGAAAATGTGGAAGACTAAAGGAAAAGAAATGAAAAATTGAGCCCTTTCCCTTTACTAAGTTGTAGGTATTTAGTGGGAGTCATAGTCACAGAGGACGAGGACAGGCCCAAACTGGTAAAGGTGAGTATAGCTCTTGGGGCTGGAAGCTAAATACACACAAAAAAAGAGGCCCAGACATGCCTGGGTGGCTCATTGGGTTAAGCCACTGCCTTCATCTGAGGTCATGATCTCAGGGTCCTGGGATTGAGCCCCACTTCAGGCTCTCTGCTCAAGCAGGGAGCCTGCTTCCCCCTCTGTCTCTGCCTGCCTCTCTGCCTACTTGTGATCTCTCTCTCTCTCTCCCTCTCTCTGTCAAATAAATAAATAAATCTTAAAAAAAAAAAAAGCCCAGACAGTGCTCAGAGAGCCTGGCCCTGGATAGAGTGGGGCTCCCCCTACCACAAATATATACACTCGAATGTCAAAGGGCCTGGCAGGATAATTCCTCTGGCTGCTCTAAATAGAGATGGTGAAGCAGAGGATATGCAGCGTCCAACTACTACATGCAGAATTTTTACCTGATATCATCACAGTGGATATAGTCCAGTCAATAGTCTGTTTTTCCTTAGTGTTTGGGAAGACATAAGATTGAGGAAGGCGTTTGGGATTCTTAACTTACACAGCCTGTGGCATGTCTGTTTTGCTTGTAATTGGTGGCAGCATGATGGACTTATTCCATAGTGCTTTTTAGTTCTTTGCAATAAGTTATTTCAGTAGCAAGTTAAAACCCTGAAGTTAATTTTCTTTGGAATTTAATTTTTGAAGGAGGTTTAATCATTATTACATATTCATTGTTATAGATTTAATGTTAAGTTCTGTAGAAACTACAGAGAGTGATGTGGTATGTGGCTAAGGTGTTTCCAAAGTGCTTGTCTTATTAATACCAAATAGTAGTTTAGCCCTGAAACTATTTGATTTGAGAGGATAAATAAAAAGTCCTTTCATCAAATAATTATTGACCCTTCCTTTGGGCACTGTTTGAGTTGCTGAGCATAAAAGAATGAGAAATCGATAACTCTTGCCCTCAAGGAGTTTATAGTCTAGGAATAAAACTATACCCTATGTTCTCTTACCCCATAATTAGAAAAGTTCTTTCATACATAACATACAAACATAACTATGAAGATAAGAAGGCAGTGGAGTATAATATCTAATCTCTGTAGAAAGCTTCCATATTTGAGCCATTGGACTGCGTACTTTTTATAGATATTATATTCTGTGTTGCTGTGTAGAACACAATGACAAAAATCTTAAAGGTATACAAAAATTGGCATTTAGTTAGCTCATATATCTGAAGAACAGCTGGAGTTGGCTGATGTAGGCTGGTCCACCTGGACAGCTCCCTAACAGGTCTTCCATCTTTCTCCTGCGAGCAGGGGCTACCCTAGGCATGTTCTTTCCATGGCAGTGATAGAGTATGAGCACATCAATTGTCACAACATCACTTTTACGCAATTTTATTGGCCAAAACTGATCACATGGTCAAACCCAAGTGATAGGATAGAAAAATGACCCTTTTAGAGGAAGGAATTAAGAAGGCACATGGTATAGAATTGGGGCCAATAATGCACTCTACTCTAGGTATTAACTTCATTCTTGGGACAACTTCATGAGGTAGATAGTCCTTCATACTTGTTAAAATTTAAAAGCTGAATGATGGAAAACATCTGAAGTCAGACTGTATTGAGACTATTGCTGGGTCTGCTACTTGCTAGCTATGGGTTTTAGCACTTTAACTCTTTTGTATCTTAGTTTTTTCATATGTGAAAGAGAAAATAATTTTACTTGCCCTATAGGGGGTCAAGACAACATGTAACTCAGTGTCAATAATAATCAAGAGAACTGATACCTTAAATCACACCTGGTCTTGTTCTTGATCTTAAACTCTCAGACACTGTTCTCTGCCATTTACAACTAGCTTTTCTTATAGGTATTATTACATTTAAAGTAAAACAAAAGTAAATCCTTGTTAGTAAAAGCTATATATTAACTTGATAACAATGGCTACTGACAAATTAACTTCATTTATTATTGAACAGTTTTCTGGAAATGGCATTTAGTTTTTATTAAAAGTACTATTTGGAAAAAGATATGCTTTCCATCTAAATGCTAGATTTTTCTTTTCATTAATTCCTATAAACTCATTATACACAAATATATTCTATAATTTTCAAGGTTACAGAAAGGTACAAAGATTTAAATCTGAGTATTTAGAATCTTAAATGAATGGTTTGTGTTTAAGAAGAGGTTATTTTATCTTATGTCAAAATACAGAAAGATACTCAATCACAAAATATAGATCTTATTTTAGATAAGACTGGTAATAGATACAAGGAACACTGATGATGGAGATGTTGTCTTCAAAGAGTTTACAGTCCAGTGAAGAATTTTTTTGAGGTATAATTGGTGTACAGTATTAGTTTCAGGTGTGCAACCTAGTGATTTGACGTTTGTCTACATTGTAAAATTATCACAAGTCTAGTTACCATTTGTTACCATACAAATTAAAATATAATTACTGACTATATTCCCCATTCTGTACATTATATCCACATGACTTATTTGGAAACTGGAAGTTTCTTCTTCTTGGTCCCCTTTGTCCATCACCCCCCATCCACCCCCAAACCCTCTCTGCTCTGGCAACCACCAATCTGTTCTCTGTATCCATGTGTCTGAGTTTTGGTTTTTTTCCCCATATTCCACATGTTGATGACATCAAGCAGCATTTGTCTTTCTCTGTCTGACTTATTTCACTTAGCATAATAGCCTCAAAGCCCATTTATGTTGTTGCAAATAGCAAGATTTCCTTCATTTTTGTGGCTGAGTTATATTTCAGTCTGTATGTATATACCACATATTCTTTATACTTCATTCATTGATGGACATTTCAGTTGTTTCTATAGCTTCACTATTATAAATAATAGTGCAACGAACATGGGGTGCACATATCTTTTCAAACTAGCTTTCATTTTCTTTGAATATATACCCAGGGCTATAATTGCCTCATCATATTTTTTTGGGAAACAGCATGCCGTTTTCCATAGCGGCTACACCAATTTGCATTCCCACCAACTGTGCACAAGGATTTCCTTTTTTCCGAATTCCTACTGACACATTTTTTAAATCTTTTTTATAATAGCCGTTGTGACAGGTGTGAGGCAGTATCTCCTTTTGATTTTGATGTACATTTCTCTGATAGTAATGTTGAACATTTTCTCATGTGCCTGTTGGGCATTTGTAGGTCTTTGGAAAATGTCTATTCAGATCCTCCACCATTTTAAATTAGATTGGTATATACTATTTCTGCTTTCATTTGTCTCTAGGTGTTTTTTTATTTCTTTTTTGATTTCTATGACCCAGTAGTTGCTCAATAAGATGTTTAATCTCCACATATTGGTAATTTTTCTAGTTTTCTTGCAATAATTTTTAGTTATGAACCATCATGGTTAGAAAAAGATGCTTGATAGGGTATTAATTTTCTCAAATTTATTGAGACTCATTTTGTGGTGTGGCCCAACATGTGATCTAACCTGGAAAGGATTTTGTGTGTGCTTGAAGAATGTGTATTCTGCTTTAGGATGGAATGTTTTATATTTACCTATTAAGTTCATCTTGTTTAAAGATTTTATTTATTTATTTTACAGAAAGAAAGACAGTGAGAGCAGGAACACAAGCAAGGGGGTTGGAAGAGAGAAAGCAGGCTTCTCACTGGGCAGGGAGCTAGATTCGGGGCTCGATCCCAGGACCCTGGGATCATGACCTAAGCCAAAGGCAGATGCTTAACATCTAAGCCACCCAGGTGCCCCAAGCTCATCTTATTTAATATGTTATTTAAGTCTGATGTTTTGTTATTTTGTGGGTTACTGTAAGTTTTTACTTGGTAGTTACCATGAGGTTCACTATATCATCCAGTGCATTTAACTATTTTAAGTTGATAGCAACTTAAAGTTAAACACATTCCAAAACTCTGTTTCAACTCTGCCCCCTCCATTTTATTTTTGATATCACATTTTACAATTCGTGTTATGTATCCCTTAAGTAATTTTTATGGTTTTAATGAATTTTTTTTTCTTTTAACCTTCATAATAGCTTTATAAACTATTGATCCACTACCTTTTAATATATACTTTATAATATACTTTAATATATACTTTTAGTATATACCTTAATATATACCTTTAATATACACTTATCTTTTCCAGTGAGATTTTTACTTTCCTATATCTTCTTGTCAAATAGTGCTTTTCCTTTCAGCTAATGAAATCCCTTTAACATTTCTTGTAAGTCTGGTTTAGTAATGATGGACTCTTTTTGCTTTTGGTTGTCTGGTAAACTCCCTCTTCAATTTCCTATGGTAAACTTGCCAGGTGGAGTATTCTTGGTTAGAAGTTTTTTGATTTTTGTTTTTGTTGGGGAATTTTTTCCCCCAGCATTTTGAATATATGTTAAGCCACTTCCTTCTGGCCTTGAAGTCGTTGCTGAGAAATGTGTGGATAGTCTAATGAGGTTTCCCTTGTATGTAAGAATTTTCCTCTTGTTACACTTAAGGTTCTTGTTAACTTTGGACATCTTAATTATAATGTGTTTTGGTATGGTTCTCTGTGTTCATCATATTGGAACCCTCTGGGCTTCCTGAACTGGATGTCTCTTTCCTTCCTTGAATTAGGGAAGTTTTCAGCCATGACTTCTCTCCTTGTGGATCCCTGTAATAAGAATGTTGTTTTGCTTAATGTTGTCCTGCTAAGTAATCTTTTCTTCATGTTTTAAATTTGTTTCTTGGGGCACCTGGTAGCTCAGTTGGTTAAGCATTTGCCTTCAATTCAGGGCATGATCTCAGGATCCTGGGATTGAGCCCCGCATTGGGATTCCTGCTCAGGGAGTCTACTTCTCCCTCTCCCTCCACTGCTCCCCCTGCTTGTGCTTTAACTCTCTCTAACTCTCTCTCTCAAATAAAATCTTAAAAAAAAATTTCACTTCCTTTTCTGTTGCCCTGTCTGGGTGAGTTCAGTTTCCTTGCCTTCCAGCTCAAGATCTGTTCTGCTTCATACAATCTGCTATTGAAACTCTTTGATATATTTTTTACTCCAATTATACTCTTTAGCTCTCTGACTTCTGTTTGATACATTCCTATATTTTCTCTCTTTGTTGAAGCTCTCACTGTGTTCATTCTTCTAGTTTTAATGAGCATCTTTATGACCATTACTGGGAATTCTTTATCAAGTAAATTATTTAGTCTCTGTTTTATTAAGAACTTTTTCTGAGGTTTTCTCTTGTTCTTTCATTTTGAACATATTTCCCTGTTTCCTATTTTTCTTGACTCAGTTAGTTTCTATAAATTAGTTAAGGTAGCTACCTATCCGTCTTGGAGTGGCCTGTGTAGGTGATGAAACTTCTTATTCACATTTGACTTAGCTCTTGGTTGTCTCTCAAAACTTTGTGATTGTCTAAGCTGCCTGACTTATTTTTAATATATCCCATTATTGTGGGTGTGGTAAGATCAGTCAGTGTTCTAAGGGGAGGAATTTCATTTAGTACCTACTTTTAGTCTGATTGGAAGCCAGACATTTAGGCAGCATCTTTTAAAATATGCAAATATATATAGTCCTGTGGGGCTGCAGTCATAATCCTGGCTGGCCTCCAGATGGAGGCATCCCCTCAGTGACAATTACAAAAATGGGAATCCACATGAGTATATAAGCTTCTTTCTGTGAGGTTTGTCAGGATGTAACAAGGCCAAGGGTATATAAGGATGCTGTCTCCCTGCTAGTATTTCCTGGAAGTACCTCCTTAGTTTCTAGGTATGTAGGAAACCTGAAGGCTGACTGTTAGGCTGAAGCTCCAAGCTAGGTAAATGGCACTTTTTTCACAGGAAGACCATAGTTATGTTGGTTTTTGTGAGTGGTGGCTTGCCAAGAAATGCCTTTCCAACTACATTTTCCCATGAAGCTCAGAAAAATGCCTATCTACTTGGCCACCAAGGCCAGGTGATCAAGGGGCATCCCTTATATGGATTGCAAGGGCCATATGGCTTTATTTAGGCAGCTGGAAAGCATAGGGGATTAGGATATGTTCACTGGCTTCTGAAGGAAAATATCATGTTGTACATGTCCTGGGGTTATAGGAATGCAAAAGGAGAGTGCCCTTTCTGTGAGTGACTTTAGGCTAGAAGCAGGAGAAAGCCATGACTTTTTGCACTTGCCAGCCCCAGCCAGGAAATGAGTGCCAAGACTGCCCCTGCTTTCTTGCTTCAACAGGATAGTGCTGTGACCTCTCTCACCCCCACCTGTCTTAACAAGGTGATAAAATAGTGCCATGTTGGAGCTACCTACTTGTGCTAGCAGGGTAGGTAGAAAGTACAAAATTGACATCTGCCATAGCCTGTCACAGGGGAGAGTTTCACCTTCCCTCTGCCCTTCCAGCAGTAAATTAGCAATTAAGTCACCTTCATATTTAGTTTAGGCAGTTTTTAAAACTGCTGCTTTTTTTGTGTCTTGGGATGAGTGAGACCATACGTAAGCCTTTTAAAAGGGAAATCTCACTTTCTTATGACACTTTGGGTCTCTTGGTCATTGGATTTTTTCCCAAGCCTGATGTTTTGGGTGCTTATCTCCTTTTTGTAAATCCCAGGAGTAGGGGTGCCTCCCCCTCTTCCAGGAAAGATACTAGACTGGTGCTATCCTTCCCAATTGTGTGTTGCTGTGCTGGGGCCCAGGTTTTTGGTGAGACCATATCTCTGCCTCCTACGCAATACAGGTAGTCTTTCTACAGGTGGTCTTTCTCTGCTTTGCTGTGGAGAAACAGCCCATCTAGTTTTTAGATGTCCTTTAGAGGGAAATGATCTATGTATATAGTAGATTTGGAGTGTCCTTGAGACAAGGTGAATTCAGGATCTGCCTATGTTACCATTCTGCTAAAGTCTCCCAAGAAAAGTCTTTTTTTTTTTTTTTTAAGTAAATGGTTACAATGTGAAGGGTCCCCTTCACCCCCTTCACACTGTAAAGATCCCCTTTGGGCATCAATGACAGAGAACTGGGGACCTCTAGGAATGAA
The DNA here is from genome assembly GCA_003697995.1 of Taxidea taxus jeffersonii. NCBI lineage: Eukaryota > Metazoa > Chordata > Mammalia > Carnivora > Mustelidae > Taxidea > Taxidea taxus. Next base: position 117,067 of record RCUC01141342.1, on the reverse strand, counting down.
CCAAGCAGAAAAGAAGTACACAGAGCAGGGCAAAAAATAGGGACTGTCGGGCAGGCAGAGAAAGCAGTTAGCAGAAGTTGAAAGGCTCTAGCATAAACTCATTTGGGTTGGATAGAACATTCAATTGTTGATAATGGGAGTAGGAAGATGATTCTGGAAAAAGTGTCATGGATCAAATCTTTAAGAGCTTTGTATATTGCTGAAGATTGTGGACTCTACTTGAAAAACAGAATTTCATTTGTCCTGTGATCCTTCTAATAGCTTGTGGAAGAGGAGTCGTCAGAGACTACAAGATAAAATATGGGAAGCTATTTTCTCCAGGTAAGAACTACTGGGGCTAGACTTAAGACACTGGCAATACAAGTGGGGAGAACAGAAACAATTTCAGAGACACTAAGGATCTGAACATAGGGTAACAATGACAATGTACAAGACACTTCCTTTCAGGATTTTATTAAACAGGAGGATAATGTTTCAGCTTTCCCTGCCTTTCATCTTTGTAAAGTCAATACATACAAATACGTATCTGTGAATTGCAGCTAGGTGCATACCTTAACAATTGTCTTCCCTAGATCTGCAGAGAATAATTTAGGCACTAGCAATACGTACTTGTTACCATAAGCCAAGGGTGGATAGTTAGGCCTTTAGAATTCATTGGATCAAAGTCCAGATCAGGTGATAAAACTGGCCTGTGGAAAAATTGTTTTCTTTTCATTAAATCTGGTCCAGATTCTAAGATTTATAATCTTAGAACTTTAGCACTAGAGGTTAACCACATAAACCCATTGTGCAGATGAGAATAGTAAAGTAAAGAGACATTAAGTTGTCAATGATAAGGTACAACTAAAATCCAAGTATAGTTTAACTTAGTTTGTAGGACTTTCCACCATACCACACTGCCATTAATATTTTATTTTCAAATTTTCTTTGCTTAGATTAAATTGTTTTTCTTGTAATCTTTGAATTGGTTTTTAATCTGTTTTTATTTAGCTTCAGCATTTTTATCCCTATTCGTTTTTTTTTTTTTTCATTTTGTGTTTTTAGTTCCACTTGATGGTTTTCCTTTAGTGGAATAAAATTTTAGTTTTACTTTGTATTGCTAAAGAAATGGATGGAAATAAAACTTTTTAAAAGAGTAAGTTAATCCTCAAATGCATCCCCCCAGTAATTTGATATTAGAGTACTTTTAAATAAATTACAGTTAATTAAGCATGCAAATATACTAATGACTTTAAGTACCCAATTAGCTATCTTAACTAAAATAATTGTCCTGAATAGCACATTTTTAAAAGGCATTTTTTTCAAGGTGTTACATAAATCTTTGTCTCTGATGTGAAAAATGTAATTATTCTTGGAAGAAAGAATGGTAGCAGTTGATTGTTCATGAATTCAAATGTTGTAGCATGAATTACTAGCTTCTCTAGACTCCACCGTTTTCATCCATTAAAGTGCCTGACCTAGAAATTTACAAAGGTTCTCCACTTCTCTAAAGTCTTGCAGTCATTCATCTATGAACCATGATGTATAACTTATTTTGTTTACAGGATCCTATACATTCTGTAAGTCTGACTTCTTTAATGCCATCTGTACCCATGCCACTCTTTCAGCCCCATTGTATCTCATTGATTTCTATGTTCCATGAAATGGCTTATCTGGAAAAGAAATCCTTGAAGTTCAGACCTGGAGACATATCCTTGAGGGTCTCCATGGTCTGTCTGTCTGTCTCTCTCCTTCTTCTGCTTTTTTTGTCTAATTTTTTGTTTTCATTTAAATAACTTAAAAACTTTGTGGGGTAATTTCACTATTCACATTTCAACAACTCAGTGCTCTTTCCATCCCAAATTATTTTCTGCTAGAACCCCTAAATTTGTATCTGACTCCTTATAACTGAGTGTGGCTTAAAAATTTCTGTGCTTCTGTCACATCAAAGGAGGTAGGAACAATACATTGTTCCTGTATTCTATACGGTTACATTCTTTTCCTTTAAAAAAATTTTTTTAAATAAATTTAATTAGCATACACTATATTATTAGTTTCAGAGCTAGAATTCAGTGATTCATCATTGCATAAACACCCAGTGCTACCTCGAGTGTCCTCCTTAATGCCCATCACCCAGTTACCCCATCCCCACCCACCTCCCCTCCAGCAGTCCTCAGTTTGTTCCCTATAGTTGAGTCTCTTATGGTATGTCTCTGTCTCTGATTTCCTCTTATTTTATTTTCCTTCCCTTCCCTGTATTCACCTGTTTTGCTTCTTAAATTCCACATATGCATGAAATCATATATTTGTCTTTCTCTGACTTATTTCACTTAGCATAATAACCTCTAGTTCCATCCATGTTGTTGGAAGTTGCAATAGCTCATTCTTTTTGAAGGCTGAATAATATTCCATTATATTATTATATAATAAATATATATAATATTATAATGATAATATTCCATTATATATAATACATCCATATATACATATCCATCCATATATATGTATCCATGTATACATATATATGTATCCTACATCTTCTTTATCCATTCATCTGTTAAAGCAGTTGCATTTCTATTCATTAATGATGAAGCAGAAGGTGAAATCAAGGAATTGATCCACTTACAATTGGACCAAACTCCATAAGATACCTAGGAATAAACCTAAGTAAAGAGGTGAAGGATCTATACTCTGAAAACAATAGAACTATTATGAAAGAAATTGAGGAAGACACAAATAAATAGAAAAACATTCCATGCTCATGGATTAAAGGAACAAATATTAAAATGTCTATGCTACCCAAAGCAATCTACACCTTCAATGTAATCCCTCTCAAAATATCATCAACATTTTTCGTAGAACAGAAACAAACAGTCCTAAAATTTGTATGGAACCAGGAAAGACCTGGAATAGCCAAAGAAATGTGAAAAAAGAAAACGAACAGGATGCCTGTGTGGCTCAGTTGGTTAAGTGGCTGCCTTCGGCTCAGGTCATGATCCCAGCGTTCTGGGATTGAGTCCTGCATCGGGCTCCTTGCTCAGCAGGGAGCCTGCTTCTCCCGCTGCCTCTGCCTGCCACTCTGTCTGCCTCTGCTCACTCTCTCTGACAAATAAATAAATAAAAAGAAAAAGAAAACCAAGGCTGGAGGCCTCACAGTTCCAGACTTCAAGCTGTATTACAAAGCTGTAGCCATCAAGGCAGTATGGTACTGGCACAAAAACAGACACAAATATAAAGGGAACGGAATAGAGACCCCAGAAATGGACCCTCAACTCTTTGAAAAAGCAGGAAAGAATATCCAATGGGGAAAAAAAGAGTCTCTTCAAGAAATAGTGTTGAGAATATTGAATGGCCACATGCAGAAGAATGAAACTGGGCCACTCTCTCACACCATACGCAAAAAGAAACTCAGAAATGGGTGAAAGACCTAAATGTGAGACGGAAATCCATCAAAATCCTAGAGGAGAAGACAGGCAGCAATCTCTGTGACCTTGGCTGCAGCAAGTTCTTGCTAGACATGTTTCTAAAATGAACTATTGGGACTTCATCAAGATAAAAAGCAACAAAGAAAACAGTCAACAAAATGAAAAGGCAACCTACAGAATGGGAGAAGATATTTGCAAATGTCTTACCAGATAAAGGGCCAGTATCCAAAATATATAAAGAACTTATCAAACTCAACACCCAAAGAACAAAGAATCCAATCCAGAAATGGGCAGAAGACATGAATAGACATTTCTCCAAAGAAGACATCCAAATGGCCAACAGACACGTGAAAAAGTGCTCCACATCACTCACCATCAGGGAAATACAAATCAAAACCACAATGAGATACCACCTCACACCAGTCAGAATGGCTAAAATTAACAAGTCAGGAAATGACAGATGTTGGCAAGGATGCAGAGAAAGGGAAACCCTCCTACACAGTTGGTGGGAATGCAAGCTGGTAAAGTCACTTTGGAAACTAGTGTAGTGGTTCCTCAAAAAGTTAAAAATAGAGCTACCCTATGACCCAGCAATAGCACTAGTAGGTATTTATCCAAAAGTTACAAACATAGTGATTTCAAGGGGCACATGCACCCTAATGTTTATAGCAGCAATGTCCACAATTGCCTTTTTTTAAAAAATATTACCTTTAAAAGTTCAACATCCATTGTTGCCTTGGTAAAATGCAAAGTTGGTTATCATCCCTTATCTCCTCTAGAACAATATTAATACTTTAGAATTCTTAAGTGTAATCTTTATGTAGCCACTTATTATATAGCATTTCAGTTTCATTAGCTTTAAAAATCAAAAGAAATGAAATCTTACCATTTGCGACGACATGGATGGAACTAGAGCGTATTATGCTTAGCGAAATAAGTCAACTGGAGAAAGACAACTATCACATGATCTCCCCAGATGAGATTGGGAGGGAGACAAACCAAAAGAGACTCTTAATGTCATAAAACAAACTGAGGGGGGTGGGGGGAAGAGGGGTTGGGTGAGGGTGGTGGGGTTACATCATATGTTTAAATAAAGCTTAAATAAAGTAAAAAAAAAAATCAACTTCTGGGATATAATTTACATGAAATAAAATATACACATGTTAAGCATGCCATTGGGTGAGTTGAGTTTTGACAATGAATACACCTCCCGATTTGGTTTTTAACACCCCCAAAGTTAGTCACTATTGTTAGGTTGAATTATATGTAATCACCAGTAAGATTCAATCTAATTTTTTTTTTTTATATCTGAATGTAGAATTATTTGTAATGCTTTCAATTCCTTTGTTCCTAATTGCTTCTTTCATTCTGTTCTCTGATTCTGTGTTCAATTTTATTTTTCCAGAACTACAATCTTCAGTCTACTGCATACAGAATGTTAGATTTGAGTGACTTCTCTTGCAGGACATTAAAGATACTTCTTATCTGCTCTCCTTTTCCATTGTTGTTAAGGCAGCTGTCAGTCTAATTGTTACTACTTTTAAGTTATTTATTCTCTTTAGCTGCTTTTAGATCTCCTGAGGTTTCACTCGTAGTTATGCTGTTGTGAATTTATTTTTATTTACTGTTGGGCATCTATTGAGCTTCCTGAATTGGAGAAATTTTTTTTTTGAATTGGAGAAATTTTTCATCAATTTTTGATCAGATTCTTGTTAACTGTTGATACAAGTGATGTCCTCCATGTTCTCTGTTCTTTCCCCTCTGTGTATTCTATTCAGATAGCCATTAGGCTTTGTTATCTTATCATTTGTGTCCTTTAATCTTCAAATAACAATCTCTTCATTTTCTCTGTGCTGTATTCTGGGTATCCTCAGTTATACATTGTTATTTATTTGGTTGTGTCTGACATGTTAACCTGCTCATGGAAATTTTAATTGGTAAGGTCTGTGTTCCTTTTAGAACATCTGGTGTTTTGTTTTGTTTTGTTTTTCCCATGATGTTTTATTCCTATATGGTCTGTCTTTCTTTCTTTCTTTTTTTTTTTGTCTTTACTTTCTTATATCTCTTTAGTTATTTTGAGCATTTTGATACCTCTGTATTAGTTTCCTAGGGCTTTTATACTAAAGTACAAGAAACTGGGTGGCTTAAACATGGAAATGTTTTGTCTTGCAGTTCAGGGGCTAGAAATTCAAAATCAAGTTATTAGCAGTGTTGGTTCTTTCTAAGAGCTGTGACTGGAGGCTTTGCCACAGGCCTCTCCTTGCTGCTCATGGTTTGCTGACAATTTCTGGCATTTCTTGATCTTTGCATCATTTTTACATGGTTTTCTCCTTTGCATTTTGTCTCTGTCCAAAGTTCCCCTTTCATAAGGAAACTAGTCATAAAGGATTGAGTCCACTCTATTCAGTAAGGAATATTAACTGGTTATTTTTGCAATAACTGTTATCAAATAAGATCACATTCTGAGGTACTGGGAGTTAGGACTTCAATGTATGAATCCTAAGGGCTTGGTGAAGGGGACACAATTCTACCCATAACAGTCAATAAAAATTATGGATCTAAAATTTGAGAACTTGGAGTGTTAATTGGTTTTCATGTCTGCTCAGTAGATTACTTCCTTCCTTTGGGTTTCAAAAATTTTGAATGTGTATTGACTTTTCTCTATGGGGGTAATACAAGGTCTCGGTGAGTAGAAGAGTCCATCACAGCAGTTTTGCTTGAACTTCTGCTATAGGCATGAGAAAGCAGAACCTCAGGGATATTTTTGTTGTCACCATTATTAATTTCTGGCCTTGGGGTTTTCTGCACCATATGTCTAGAGTCTATCTGTACTCCAAACTCATAAGAAAAACAAAACTAGATATGAAAATTCTAAATGCTATTTTCTATTAAAAACCAAGCTAGAGCACCACTTCCTTGACTTCTCCCTAGCTTTAGACCTGAGATTATTTGAATCCTTCCTTAACTAAGATTCCGGCCCTCAGAGGGACTGGGATTTAGATAAGATTTCCATGCCCACTGCCCTTCCTCAAGTGCTCAAGGTCTCAGAATGTGTCCCATGGAGAGTAATATTCAACCTACAGCCATTCCTAAGACTCCAGATGCTACTTCGGCTCTTGGCACTCTTTTCTCTCCTGCCATCTGGAAATTGTTTTTTCTCATTCTTTCATAAATCTCAGGCATAATTAGTGAGTTGCATTTTACCCTGTACCCATACATACTAGTAGAAGGAGAGTTTCATCAGTGGCCTTTACTTATTTGCTAGAACCAGAAGTTCTAATTCCCTTTTACTGAAGAGTTGAAAATAAATGTTTGAAAGGTTTAAAGTATCTTAGCTAAGATCACATCATTTCTCAGAATTCTAGTCTTTTGACTATCTGGTTGGTGACCTTTGACCTTCTCTCTCTGATTATTTTCTTTCTTACCTACCATTTTCACTTCACTTGATAAAATAACTCAGAGACCCTTTGATTTTATGTCCTTTTCCTCCAGATTCTAGGCTACCTCCAAAGTCTACTGAATATTAGAAACCACAGTAGTGAGCAGCTTGAACATGCAGACAATGAATAATTTTAATACCATTAGTGATTATTGTAGAGAAGAATTTTCCTTTTCTCTGACCAAATGGTGATTGACACAGTGATCTTGATAATGTCTAATTCTGCATGGACTCCTTCTAGACCTTTAATGTTAAATAATCTCATTATTTTAAAATGTGAATTGGACATTTCTTCAACTTTGTGTGTTACTTGAGTGCAAGGCAGATTTAGGGCATTCCTTAATTGGAGTCTCATTTAATTGTTCTTGAGGACATCAGCATAGATTCAGCCACAAGCTGACTTCTGCCATGAGGCTAGCAGGAATGGGATTTTTGTACAGAAAACACTTTGGAGACAAGTATAGTTGAGAACTGGGTTTTTTGGGGGGTTTTGTGTTAGTCTTCATTTAAAATAATCTATATTAGTTTAAATTCCATTTCCCATAAGGTCAGACTGACTCTTGTTATATATCGAGACTCCTGTCAATCTCTCAGATACACTTCACACTTGAGACTCTTGGTCCAAGTTCATGAGTCCCACATAGCAGTCAATCAAGGATTTGAATTGGTGTGTGAAATTAATATTCAGACACTTGATAACACATTTTCCCCTCTATTTCTAGATTCATCCTCAAGATAAGAGATTTTAGTGGACTTTGGGATAAACCCAAACATAATTCTGCTCTGTAAACAAATAGGGATTTGAGGAAAGGATCATACAAAAAGACAGGAGGCTGGACCTTTCCTTAGATGAACTAGGAGTGTACTAAAACATGAAATATCACCAAATTTTACAATGAATGAGTTAGGAATCAAACAGTACCTGTAAGTTTCCCTTGGTTTTTTTTGACTGTCAAGAGTTGGAGAGCAGGGGGTGTGCACACAAGTTCACTCTCCCACGCAAACATATGCTACAAAACTACAATTTGTCTGATTGGCAAGCACTTTACTTTACATTGCTTTTAGATGTAAAAAGAATCTTGATGTGACATCTACCATATCAAAGAAAGCTAGCATTGATCCAGATGATCTGATTGGTAAACTATGTTCCCAAAGTTTTATCCTTGTTTGAAAAGGAAAGTTTGCCTTGCAAAAGTAACACTAATCATTTTACTTCCTTGATACATTAGCTATATTTTACAAACCTAGCAGAAAACTGGAAGTAACTTTCATTAAGATGAACTACTTTCCATTAAGCGGTGAGGCAGTGGAAACCTTAGGGAAAAATTTGTTCTTACATCCCAGTCCAATGCATAAAACAAAATTACTTTATTAATAAATAGTGTAAGTATAAAGTTGTATCATTGCTTACATTTCAGTTTTCTACCATTTTGAAAAGAAAATAGACTGATATAAGATCCTGTCGAAAAACCATACCTTAGTTAACTAGAGCAATATCCTAAAAGCCTTCTTAGATCTTCAATAAGGTTTCCTTCATGAAGGTTTCAAGAGAATGCTAGTGATGAAAAAGAATCAACAAATTGATAAGTGTGCCTGATTGCAAATGAGACTCTCAGTAAATGTTCTTAATAGAGACCTATGTGTTGTGAAGGTATTCATTCTACTTAGTGTTTTAAAACTTCAGGCACCTGAAAAGATCCCAAGAAATATGCTTACCACTAGGCTCTACGTTACATTCAGAGTTCTGTATTTTAATGGATATTTTCCTATTATTCAGCTTTTTTTCCCATTATTGGATATTTGGCATTTTGCCTTTCCTAAATTAAGGAGACTTATCGAAATGCAAAGGAAATAAAAAAGGCTTGATCATCAGAACAGGGAAAAGAGAATCGCTGTTAACTCATTTTTTATTACAGTCCCTATTTTTTTTCCATCATATTACCTTATATTTCCAAATAGGGTATCTAATAGATACTTTGTAAGATGTATATATTTTTTATACCAGTATTGTTCTCCTGTATAAGCTAAGTGATGGGGATACTTTGAGTTATTAACAATATTTTAGTTCCTCCTTTGATATTTGACCCATGATATAGCAAAACTGATACTAAAGCAATAAACTGTATCACATCAGGAGGATATCATCTTCCATTGTTCATTTAGGGAAGTGTGCAGAAAATATCCTGTCTTAGGAGTTGAGAAACTGATGGATCTCAGCTCATTCATACTGAAATGAATGGGATTTTTTTTTTCTATCCTTCTTTACTTCTTTCATGTATAAACCAATTCAGCCTAGATTTATCATACTCTTGGCTAGAAACAGAACAACAACAGTAACCCTGACACCTGCTTTCAAAGGGCATATAACTTAGGGATACAGAGGAGTAAACATGCAGATATCCGTAATAGATGTAATGCATAGGGGGCTACTGATGCCCAAAGGGACAGCTAAGACACACTGGTGATGATCAGCAAAGTCTTAATGAAAGAGAAAGGCCCTGAGTTGAGTTTTAAAAGACAAATGGAGTTAATGAGGAGTGATGAAAGAGCATTCTAGGTTGAGGGGAGGGAAGTATGAAGTCACAGAGGCATGAAAAGGTGTGATGTGTTTGGAGAAATCCGAGTAACTATATAGTTTGAACAATGAAAGTGGGTGGGGAAGAGAGCGACAAGAGATTATATACCATTAATCCTGTTTACTAGTGGAAGCTGACAAGCAAATTATGAAAGGGTTAGTGTGTATTTTCAAAAGATTTCTCTGGTAGCAGCATGGAAAGGTTCTTAAGAGGAATTAGAAATGCAGTGGAGAGGGGCGCCTGGGTGGCTCAGTGGGTTAAAGCCTCTGCCTTCGGCTCAGGTCAGGATCCCGGGGTCTTGGGATTGAACCCCGCATCAGGCTCTGCTCGGCAGGGATCCTGCTTTCTCCTCTCTCTTCCTCCTCTCTCTGCCTGCCTCTCTGCCTGCTTGTGATCTGTCTGTCAAATAAGTAAATAAAATCTTAAAAAAAAAAAAAAAAGAAATGCAGTGGAGAGACACTGGCAACCTGAACTAATACCACAGCAATAAGACAACAAGGAAATAGATTACTTAAGGGATATTGAGGAGGTAGATTGGGCAGGTTCATGTAACTGGCAGGACTGATATCGGGGTGAGATGGTGGAATCATGTTTGATGCCTTAAATTCCAGCTGGGCCATTTGAGAGAATAATGGAGCCATTCACAAAAGGATTCCAGGTATAGGTGTGGGTTTTATGGAAGTATTACAGTGAATTGGTCTTTAACTTGTAGAGCTTATGCCTATAACACAATAAGTAGATATGCTCTGTAACTAACTTTAGCATTCAGAGGTCTGGAGTTTAGCATTCTGGACTACAGACACAGTTCAGGGAGTCTCCAGCATATTTTATGTGCCCCATGTATCTGACAGCTGTGTTTTAAGGAACAAGCAGTAAGATTTTGGGAAAAATACATTGCTTCACACAATTATATAGAAGCTACAAATTATTATTATGTACTGGGCTAAGTATTGTACACAAAACCTTGCTATAATCCTATGATCTGGGCATTTCCCAAGGCTTAAAGTCATTAAGCAACTTGTCTAATGTCATGCTGCTTGTAAATGGTGGAGAATCTGAACCTGGATCTGACTAAAAACCTGTGCTGTGACTTTTGATTTATCTCTCCAGGTAATAGAAGTTACTTCTACTAGGCATCTTGACATCTACATTTAATGGAATTGGTTCTTACATTTTTTTAAAAAAATATTTAAGATAACAGTAAATATGAGGCAAAGTTCTGTGAAAGTATGTATTGATTTCTGTCCAGATGAAAAAATAGGTAAATATCTCTTTGAAAATAGCAATTAAAAAACAAAAACTAATGTCTTTAAGTCTAAGTATAATGAACTTCTATCTGTACAGAACAGTTGACAAGGAGAGTGGAATTAATATTTTTATAGAACTCTCTATATTACAAAATGTTCTGATACATCATTCACCATTCTTGAAACAGATAAGTGAAACAGATGTTTTCCTCATTTCAAGTTAGATTAAAACATTTAAGCACATCAAATAGTTGCTACCCCTTTTTTCATATTAATAAAATCCTGGCATTGAAAAATATATGCCCTTGTATTGATATATTGGAACAGCTTATCAAAGATATAATATACCCAGTCAATTGTGGCATAAGTTTTAATCTCTTAAAATCTCCCAAGTGATCAATATTTTTTCCTTATAAGAACGACGATTTTCCCTTCACAGAGACTGAAAACTTAATTAAAGTTTAGTTGCTGTTTAGCCAAACTACAACACAATTTCATTGATTAGAAATGATGAATCATATCCATAAATTCAACAGCATTAGGAAATGAAAATATATAATGTAATACTTTAGGAAAAGTCGCTTTTATGAAAGGAAAGTCATCCAAGGATATTACAAAAGGAAAAATTGTAACGTTCGTTTGACCATCTTTTTTTTTTTTTTTTTTTTTTTACTTACAAAGAAGTCAGTATCATCCTAGCAATCCATTTACTAGTGGATGTTAGTAATAAGAATGCTTGGTCAAATGCATCATCAGTCCTTACAAACAGCTGTAGCCGGAGAGAGTGCTAATGATTTGAACACCGTGTGAATTTACCGTATTGAGTTTGTGTAAAAATGGAATGGTGTGTATGTTTGTTGCTTACAGAAGAACCAGGTCACCTAAATAGTATCCTACAGAATTAACCTTAAATTCCTCACTTCTATTCAAGGAAAGCACTGTTTTAGTAAAAGATGCATGGCACTGTTTTTGAAAAACATTTTAATGTTATATAAGAGATAGAAGAAAGGGATGTTTTAATATATTTCAGATACTTAATTCAGAATTATAGAGATTATAAATGATCTTAAATTGTAAAAAGCTATTGAATAGAATTCAGTGGTGACATTGGCTTACAACAGAACATAACTATTAAAAAATCATGGTATCCTTTTTCATCAGAGTGAGAACAACCTAAAAAATAAGCACTTTAAAAATGGTTTCCCTTTGATTTACTGAGAGAATTGGAAATGAACATGACATGCAATGGCAGAATGAGAGTTCAAGGTTATTTGGGGCTTTATGTAAAGAGATATCAGTACATTGGAATAAAAGTGCTGGCCCTTTACTCTGTGTTGGAGTAACTAGTAACTGTTTATTGAGGAAAGGTCTTCTTAGGATAAAACAAATGCTAAAAAATAGTAGAATCATAATTGAGATGTAAAGAGGTTAGAGAATTGTTTTATGGACAAACGTTAAAACAAAATCAGGAACCAAGTCCACTGCCCATGTGCTTCAAAATTCTTGAGTCCCTAGGATCACATTCAATTGAATAGAAATTTCACTGGTTGTCTAGTGTACAGTTGTAAGGGTCTCTGATACAAGTACTATGGGCAGCACACAAATGGGTCAGTTTCAGTCCATCATATCAAGAATTTTACATTTAAATGAAGGATAAGGGATGCCTGGGTGGCTCAGTTGGTTAAGCAGCTGCCTTCGGCTCAGGTCATGATCCCAGTGTCCTGGGATCGAGTCCCACATCAGGCTCCTTGCTCAGCAGGGAGCCTGCTTCTCCCTCTGCCTCTGCCTACCATTCTGTCTGCCTGAGCTCGTGTGCTCTCTCTCTAATAAATAAATAAAAATCTTAAAAAATAAATAATTAAATAAATAAATGAAGGATAAGAGAAGGGCAGACACAAAAATCATACAAAACACAAAATGAGAAACTTGTCAAGTGTTACAATCCTAATATTGCACAGAGTCAGAGGACAGAGAGATTGAACTCAGAGAACCAGGAAGTGTTTTCTGCAGGAGGGGGCTTCTGAGATTGGCCTTAAAAGAAGGGTAGAATCTGAATAGGAGAGTTCTCTTGCAGAGAATCTAAATAGAGCTTACAGGCTGCAAAGACCTAGGAGTGCTAGGCATGCTGAGTGTAGAGTTTGATTGAATTAGAAGCTATTTGGAGGAGAATAGTAAGTAACAAGGCTGGGAAGGTGTGTTGGGGCTTCGCTGATGGGGGGCATGGAATGCCAGGTGATAGTAGGCAGAGGAGTTCTTGATGACTTTTGACAGGCAGATGATTCGAAGCATGGGTATGGGTATCTGCTGGATCCTGGTGTAAATCCATTGTTTGTTTGTTATGTTGTGTATTTCCTTTACTAAGACTAAATTTCTTAGAATATCGCTCTCCCTTTCCACAATGAAAATGAGAATTTTTTTTTTCAGTGCCTACTTTTAGGAGTTATGGGAATCTGATAAGATAATAGTGTTGCTCATTGTACAAAGTAGATGATCATTAAATGTTTATGATTGACATTGTTATTGGTTCTGTGACAAAGGAAAATTTGTCTAATAGTGGTGTGCACAGTAGATTTGAATAGGGAGATGCTGATGTTGGAAAAACCCATAAGGAATCTAGGCAGAGAGAAAGAATGAGAAAATAGAATTTATGGGACTTAGTGAATTTATGCATCATGAAAAAAGAGTCAAAGGTGACTGCCTCCAAAATTTGGGCGTAATTTAGTGAGAAAAATAGAAAGTCATGTAGGTTTAAGTTTTTCTTACAGAGTAAATGTGTTGGATTTATCACATGTTGGTTTTGTGGTTTGGATAAGCCATTTAGGTATGTTCTAAAGATAGTTAGAAATGCAGGCCTAATGCTTAGGACAGAGGATGAAGTTAGTGATGTGAGCATGGGAATCATCTGCTGAGATGATTACAGGACCTGGTAGGGAATGAAGTCAGCTAGGGTTACTATACAGACACAGAAGAAGTTAAAGGATGTAATCCTAAAGATCATCTGCATATTGAGTCCAGGAAAAGGATGGGCAATCCTTAAGGAAGAAGGAAATCATAGCAGAATAATGCTGATAATGCAGTCTCATGAGAACCAATTAATGAAATAGGAAGTTTTGAAAAGGAGATGGCCACAATGGGGAATTCAAAGAGAGTGAGGATTCTAAAACACTTCCTCTATATTTGCTAAAAAGGAGGACTTGGAAACAATAGTGAGAAAAAGTATTGGGAGTAGTAGAGTTAAATCATAAAAGATTTAGGAGTAAACAGGAAAGTAAGTATATACTATTAAGAAGGTGACCACCAAGGTTTTAAAAAGGGCGGCGGGGAGCGGGGGGGCTTGAGTGTGAGAAGTTTTGGGGGGGAAGTGGTGCTTGTGTAGGATTTGTATGCATCTGTGGGTAGAGAGATGAAAGACAACATAGCTAAAGGAGAAAGAAGAGAAAAAAAATTCCTTGCAGGGATTCTGGGATTGGAATGAAGTAGAACTGTGAAGTCTTCTGGCTGGGCTTGAATGACCTCTTGGGTTTTTAACTGAGAACATTTGCTTAGTCTCATGCTACTTAAAAGACCTAATGATAACCTGGCTGAGTGAGTGAGTGACTCCATGGTTGTGGTAAGCATTTCAAGGACAGAGATGGTGGAGCAAACAGCAACATAAGCTGTCAAAACAGCAACAAGATGAGGATTGAGACAAGCACAGGCTGAAGTGCTATCTCTACTACTTACCAGCTATGTGATTTTTTTTTTTTTTTATAGAGAGATCACAAGTAGACAGAGAGGCAGGCAGAGAGAGAGAGAGGGAAGCAGGCTCCCCGCTGAGCAGAGAGCCCGATGTGGGACTTGATCCCAGAACCCTGAGATCATGACCTGAGCCGAAGGCAGCAGCTTAACCCACTGAGCCACCCAGGTGCCCCCCAGCTATGTGATCTTAAGCAAGCGTCATGATCTTTGGAAACTTCTGTTTCCTTAACCATTAAAAAAAAAAAATGCATTTATAGAGTCCCTTCTGTTTTCTGCCAATAGGCACATGGCAATTGCTAAATTCAATAAGAGTTACTCATAAATAAGTTATACTATTTATATTTTCATTAATGTTATAATTGTCCTGTTAATACTCATACTCTCTTTTTCCTGGTCATAAAGTTACTCCATCATCCACTGAAGTAATAATTTAATAAATGCTTTCCAGGTGAACTGAGAAAATCACTGTATGTTTCCCAAGGTAATTAATTGTCTTCCTTACTGTAATCAGGAATTAGTCTAAAATATTGATTTAGCATTTTATAATATGTATATTCAATAAAATGCAACATTAATTCAAGGTGAAAAAACTCTTCTCATTATAGAAGTCACATATATAATTATTACCTTTTAATGTCTGTTCTGTCATCTTAATTTTACATGTATGTGGTAGCAATAGCCTCATCTGAGCCCAAGCATCCCTCATAGGAGCATGGTGGAGAGCAGTTTCCTCCTCTCCCGAATCCGACTTGTTTTCAGGGTTCCAGGAAACTTTACAGACAGACAGCCTGTTAGTGTTCATATGTAATATTCAGGGTTATATTTTTATATCTTTTTATCTCAAATAAGAAAAGAACATTCAGTAGCCTGTTATGAATATTCACATCATGCCGATTGTTCAATGCCTATACTTTGCCCTCTTTCCAGTTGCACCTAGAAAAGCAGAATTCTCAAGCCGAGTGCCTGGATAGCAGAGTGGGTCATAATTTTATAGAAGGATCTGAGGTAGGCACAGTCTACAAACAATAGATTCCTAAGACTGAAGACATCTGACATGCTCTAGATAGAGCCACTTGAAAGCTACAGTGGAATGATGGAAAGAGGTTTTATTTTCTGATATCTCTAAGTATTGCTTCCCCCTCTGACTCATTCACAGAGATGGCATATTATCCTACAGTTGATACTAACAAGCTCTTCTAATGCCCACTTTAGATAAAATGGATTTAGTGTAAATTAAGCAGGATTTTCATGAGACATAATGAAAATCTTCCTAGTATAAAGCAGTCATTCTCTCTCTGTTTTTTAATGGGCAAAATCTATACTCTACATGGAAACTTAATCCAGAAATGAATCTATAAAATTAATGGAGGTGGTAGTGCCGTGCTTAGGGTTAGGTTCCCTTGCCTGTTCTTTTCCTCTATTAGGGCTGCTAATAGACTGAGTAATTTACGAACACCAGAAATTTATTTATCAAGTTCTGGAGGCTTGGAGGTCTAAGATAAGGGTACCAACAAGTTCGAGTAAGTGCCTCCTTCCAGGTTGTAACACTTGTTGTATTCTCACTTGGGAGAAAGGGGCAAGTGAGTTATCTGCAGCTTCCTTTATCTGCCCTTCCTTTAAGGGCACTCCAATGTGATTTTTTTCAACATCACCCTCATTCTGACTCTACCCCATTCTGACATGACCTACCTGGAGATAGCATCAGATACCACAGGCTGAGGGCTAGTGCCACAAGGCTATCTCTATTTCAGTTGCCAATTACAAATCTAGGTTTTTACCTATACTTCTGACTAACTGGCTATAAATTGAAGGTTCCCACAACCCCTTCTCATGTTCAGTTAATTTTCTAGAGCAACTCCTAGAACTGAGACAAATACTTACGTTTTTAGTTTATAATAAAGGATATTATCATGGACACAGATGAAGAGGTACATAGGGTTAGGTCCAGAATGGTCATGAGTGCAAGGGCTTCTGCCCACTGGGTGCCACCCTCTCATCACCTGGATGAATTATAAGTTCTTATAGAGTTTAATATGTAGCTTCTCCTTATTACCAGAGGTTGACAGGCATGGCTAAAAATTCCAGCCCTCTAATAACTTAGTCATTCTGGTGACCAGCCACATTCTGAGGCTATCACTCTAAATCACCTAATTGGCATAAATGTAAGTCCCAAAAATGGATTCCTTATGAGTTACAAAAGACAATGCTATCAAGAAATTCCAAGGGTTTCAAGAGCTTTGTGTTAGGAACTGGACACAAAGAGCAAATAAATATGTCTTATATCCCAAGTACTTATCCTACTCATGAAGGCTCTGGCCTCATAATCAGGTTCCCTAGGACTCACATCCTAATACTACTATCTTGGCAGTTAAGATTTCAACATGAATTTTGAGAGGGACACAAGCACTCAGACCATAGCACCTGCTTTCTGGACTTTAAACTCTTTGAAACTAAGGACATTGTTTGGGAAGCCAGTAAAACCAAGTTTTTCTCTATAATCTTTTCACTATGCAAAGATCACACACCAGGATTTAGGTAAATAGAGTTTTTACAGTAGTGAGTAGAATACAGTAAGATGTAATATTGGAGTCTGCAGATTTAGGAGATAAAGTGAAAAGGGAAGGTTTGAGCAGAAAATTTGAGTACGTAGAGGGCAGTAGGAAGCTTTCTTGTCCTTGAGGATTGCACTGAAGCAAGGAGTAGGGAAGAAGAAATCATAATAAAAAAATTGAAATTGTATAGGGTGTCAAGCATACTAGTTATATTTAATCTTTGGAACATTGCTCTGAAATAGATATATGCATTTTACTTATAGAGAAGTTAAGCCTTGGAGAGTTTAAATGACTTGCTCATTATTTATAGGTGGTAGAGCTTGGATTTGAACCCAAGTGTGCTTAGTTCTTAGTCTCAGATTGCTACTACAATGTGCTAAATTGGAGTAGAACAAGAGACATAGAAAAAGAGGGATTTGTGGACATTGATGGTCTCTGTTTACATTTCAGTTTGTTTGGGACTGTCTCTAGAAGTTGTGCCTCCCGGAGAGGAAAAGCAGGTGTTACTTAGTAAGTACCAGGATAACACTAAGAGGTTGTCTCCTTGCTCCAGCCTGACAGGCCTGGGCTGGAAATGCCTCCTCTCATTGCCTGACCCTGCTCAGGGAGAGGAGTAAAGAGTTCCCTGTGTTATTCTTACTACTCATTTAACTGCCACCTTGACATAATACCACCTAGGGCTATAAAAATGACTTTTTAACATACAAAACATATACTTTATTGGGGTGCCTGGGTGGTTCAGTGGGTTAAGCCTCTGCCTTCGGCTCAGGTCATGATCTCAGGGTCCTAGGATTGAGCCCCACATTGGCTCTCTGCTCAGCAGGGAGTCTGCTTCTCCCTCTCTCTGCTTGCCGCTCATGATCTCACTCTCTCTGTCAAATAAATAAAACCTTTAAAAATATATATAGTTTATTAACATTCAGGGTCACAGGGTAGAATCTTAGATTTAGAAGTGCCTTCAGAGGTTATCTCATCTCACCTTGGATCATAGCTTGGATTGCTGGGTGATCTGCTGTGGACTAGGCAGTCTTGGGATGAAGGGCATGGAGGAGGGCTCTGATTTCATCCACCCTCTGGTGTAGTACAGGTAGCAAATGCGCTGATCTATCTATTGTATCCAAAGACACTGGGTTGGGATCAGCCAAGGCTGGAAAAATAGAGCAAATATGGCTCAGTGCTGAAGTTTGGTTTTGTTCCCTGAGTTTTTGGCCATTGGTTTTCAACCATGAAGCAGGGCAAGTTGTTGGTGGGCTCAGCTTCCTGTTAGCTGAAACTGGCAGGACCTGACCTGTATTCTTAGGGGACAAATGAGCAGGGACTTCATTCTAGAAAGCATGGCATTCAGATCCAGCCTCTGTCATTTAAAATCCACTGGGAGAGTTAATATCACATTCCTCAGTTTCCTTTATGCATGGAAGTGGGCTTTCAGAGGGCTGTTGAGATTAAACTAGATAACTCATGTACAGTGCTTAGAACATAGTCGGTTAATGTTAGATATTGTTACCTAGATTATCAGCTAGACTGAGATAACTAATAAGATTTGTGCATAAGATATGTTAGTAAAGGTAATCTGGTGAAGAAATGGTAAATAACATGTGCCCCACTCCTAGTCTTGGGCATACTTTGCTACAAGATCATGCCATTCTTCCCTAACCTAGATGTAGCTTCACAGATATTCCCTATGAAGAGGTCTAGGCATTCCCTACTAATCAATTTGGGCTGGAAAAGGTATTTGATATCTTTTTCTGATGTGTGAATTTCCCTCATGGTCTTCCTAACAGATGAAAATCCAGCTTTTTAATAAACTTTTAACTATCAATGAGCTTACTGCCTCCAAAAGTCATCCATTTCATGGTTATATACCCTTAATTATTGTAATTGGGGTAGGAATGTACTTATTAATTTATTAAATAAAGATGTTTAAAAATATAGTTTATCTCAAAGAGATTGGCTCTTAACCATCATATCATAGGCACAAATATATCATCTTCTATATGACTATCCATCAACTTTTAGGTTCATATTTGCTGATATTGAAAGAAATCATCAGGTATTTCCTTGTAGTTGTCAATTTGCATTTGGCAGCTTGCCTTCAATAAAAGGTACCGTGTTCTTGAGAAGAACTGACACTTAGTCTTGGCAAGATAGACTTCTAATGCTTCCTTTTACAACATCACACACATAAAAGTAGCAGTAATAGGGAAAGAAGTAATTGGAACTTTCCATAAAATATTTTGAATTGGTAGACTCCATTGATTCTAAAGATGCATTTTAATCTAATCATGTGATTCAATTCTTAAAAAAAAAAAAAAAAAGACTAGAAAGTAAAACTGAAAACCAAACACCAAAACTTTAACAGTGCTAGCTCTAAATAGTTTGTTGGGAAAATAAGGGCAAAAATCTTCATTCTGGATTATCTATTTCATTTAGATAAAATTGTTAGTACTTCAGAGGAATAAAAACAAACAAACAAAAAGCAGCAGACTTTTTATTACTTTTTTGTTGTATTTGCCCCCCCCATATAGACAGTAGTTCTGCTCTTAATAACAGTTTCAATGGAAAGTATGAGTGAAAAGGCTTATTTTTTTCTGTTTTACTTTGTTTTTATAACCTCCTTGTGCCCAACATCAGTTTCCATATTCAGACCCCTGTCTAGTTCTGTTCCTCCTTTGTTCCCTAGCATTGTCTGTGTCTACATTAAAATATAAAAGCCACCTCATTTGATCTCTGCAGAAGAAAATTGAATATCTTTTACTGATCTATAGATGGGAATGACTTAGGATATTGTACACAATGTTGTTTCCAAACTAATAGGAGGTAAAATGGTAAGCATTGACTAAACATCTACTATATGTCAGGTGTTTAAATATTTATCTCTAATTATTTTGGTGCCTGTGAAAGATGATTTATATAATCTTCCTTTTACAGAAGAGGAAACTGAGGCTCAGAGAGTTTCAACCCCTTGACCAACGCTTCTCTAATAAGTAGTAGCACTGGGATTTGAATCCAAGTTTGCCTTAGTACTGTCAAACTCCTTCCCCTTCCAATGAACCAATCTGACTCCTATCCAGATTGAAAGACTTTATTGAGAGTATGGACCTGGAAGAGGAAAGGCATATCAGATACTCAAAGGCTATTTTTTTCTAGATTTATTTATTTTAGAGAGCAGGATAGAAGGGGCAGAGGGAGAGGGGATCTTTATTTAGTACACACTGCACTGAGTGCAGAGTGCAACTTGGGGCTTGACATCACAACCCTGAGGTCATGACCTGAGTCAAAACCAAGAATCAAACTTTAACTGACTGTGGCATTCAGGTGCCCCTCAAAGGCTACTTTATATGGGAATCACACATGTTGCCCATCTGATTGCACCTGTCATATAACATAGGGAAAAAATATCTTAGAAGAAAATACTCTCAAATGAAAGGAATTTGTACAAAACCATGGAAGTCCTGAGATTCATTATTTTCTCAAAGTCTAAGATCTAAAACAGAGCCATAAGTAACCTTCAGTTTCCAGACTCCTCAGGAGGATTGTTATTCTTCTTTTCATTTTACAGCTAGCTGTCTGTGGCTTTATTAGAACTTTAATTGGCTAGAATCTTTAATTATGGTTAGGTGAATCCATTTGTGTGAAATAACAAGCATAAACTTGCTTCTATTTTCAAAAGTGAACATTTGTGCAAATTTAGTTTTTTTCGTCACTGTATTTATCTTTTACTGTAGTTTCCGATTTCTATGTAATTTATGTCTTTCAGATTTTATGTTGTTAGCTGTGGAATGTGACAGGTAGAAAAAAGGCACAAGGTCATTTCATTATTCTCTGAATCTGTTTTAGGCACATCACTTTCTTAGTTTAAAAATCTGTATGAGAACTTGCAATTTAATCTTTTGTCTTAAATGTCTTCTTTCCTGATGACATTCCTTCAGCTGCTTGATTCAGTGTAAATGCTGGAGTAGATGTCAAATCTCTCACTGAGTGTTCTACATTTTACTTAAAGTAGGTTAAAAAATCAAACCCTTATTTAATTCTGGGAGAGGACAACAATGGCAGACTAATTTTAGGGTCTTTCTGAATCCCTACATAAAAATTGACGCAAAAGCAAGAGCAAAAAGTGATGCTCAGCATTTGTCACTGCAAATACTAGATGTTACCACATACTAGCTGTTACCACAACTTGCAGAACCCCAAGCTACATACTGGTGAGGACCCATCACTAAGAGGCATCAAATGTGTGTGCAGTTTGGCTTTGTGCAACTGAAAGTGGAGAGGAGTAGTGTAGCCAAACAGAGGTAAGTCCCTCTGACTCCTCTTAAATTCTCCTTGCTAGAGGAGTGGTGTTAACTCTTAACTTTCTTCATATATGCTTTCTTTTGAACTCACAACTTCTTTAGGCGGTGACCCTAGCCAATGTCTGACTGAGATTATGATGAATGGTCTAGCCATGTCTATCAGCAAGGAGAACCTCTAATATGAAATGAGGACCACAGATCTGCATCTTGAATTGATGGTTTTCTTGCCCAATCTTGCTTTAAATTCATTCCTTATACTTTTGCATTCCTAACTCAGTCTCAGTCTGCTTTTCGGATGCTGGTACTGACACAGCCAAGTCTGTATTGTTCTGAGAAAGCAAGCGGTAAGATGAGGTGGTATGGGGGTTGATCCCTGGCACAAGATGGTGGACCAGTTGCCAAAGCCTTCCCTGCTGGTGATGTGGCAGAACGTTTTGGTAGAGGAAACTTAAAGGTGCAATGATTTAGGCTTTGAACATGTATGGGGAGAACAATCTACACACAATAAAGGAAATTGACTTACTTGGTTTTATAGATTCTCTATGAAAGATTCCTAAAAATCCGAGGACAGTGAGTAGACAATTAAAAACTAAGTATGTAGTCCAAAAAGCTTCTTTGCTAGAACTTATAAAGAGACCCATATATCTTATAATAGGAAAGCAGAAAACCAACTGGAAACCGAATCTGTTACCTTAGGGAAAAATTTCTGCCCCTTAAGGCTACACAAATCCCCCTTGGGATCTCCTATTTCTACTTCTGGCTACCAGATCAATAATTGGGGTTAAACTGCAATTTAACCCAGATAAGGACATGCTGGGCCTGATGAGGCCCCAAAGGGGCTGTAAGAATTAACCAACATGTACTAGAAGAAGCTGGCAGAGTATCAGTACCACTCAATTTTGAGAGTACTAGACCAAGGGGACCATGCTAATAAGACTAAAGAAGGGACTTGTTCATTTTAGCCATTCTGACTGGTGTGAGGTGGTATCTCATTGTGGTTTTGATTTGTATTTCCCTGATGCCCAGTGATGTGGAGCACTTTTTCATGTGTCTGTTGGCCATCTGGATGTCTTCTTTGCAGAAATGTCTGTTCATGTCCTCTGCCCATTTCTTGATTGGATTATTTGTTCTTTGGGTGTTGAGTTTGCTAAGCTCTTTATAGATTTTGGATACTAGCCCTTTATCTGATATGTCGTTTGCAAATATCTTCTCCCACTCTGTCAGTGGTCTTTTGGTTTTGTTGACTGTTTCCTTTCCTGTGCAAAAGCTTTTGATCTTGATGAAGTCCCAGTAGTTCATTTTTTCCCTTGATTCCTTTGCCTTTGGCGTTGTTCGTAGGAAGAAGTTGCTGCAGCTGAGGTCGAAGAGGTTGCTACCTGTGTTCTCCTCAAGGATTTTGATGGATTCCTTTCTTACGTTGAGGTCCTTCATCCATTTTGAGTCTATTTTCGTGTGTGGTGTAAGGAAATGGTCCAATTTCATTTTTCTGCCTGTGGCTGTCCAATTTTCCCAACACCATTTGTTGAAGAGTCTGTCTTTTTTCCATTGGATATTCTTTCCAGCTTTGTCAAAGATTAGTTGACCATAGAGTTGAGGGTCTATTTCTGGGCTCTCTATTCTGTTCCATTGATCTATGTGTCTGTTTTTGTGCCAGTAACATACTGACAGATGCTGGCAAGGATGTGGAGAAAGGGGAACCCTCCTACACTGTTGGTGGGAATGCAAGCTGGTGTAACCACTCTGGAAAACAGCATGGAGGTTCCTCAAAAAATTGAAAATAGAGCTACCTTATGACCCAGCAATTGCATTACTGGGTATTTACCCTAAAGATACAAAAGTAGTGATCCAAAGGGGCACGTGTACCCAAATGTTTATAGCAGCAATGTCCACAATAGCCAAGTTATGGAAAGAACCTAGATGTCCATCAACAGATGAATGGATAAAGAAGAGGTGGTATATATATACAATGGAATACTATGCAGCTATCAAAAAAATGAAATCTTACCATTTGCGATGACATGGATGGAACTAGAGCATATTATGCTTAGCGAAATAAGTCAACTGGAGAAAGACAACTATCACATGATCTCCCTGATATGAGGAAGTGGAGAGGCAATGGGGGTGGGGGTTAAGGTGGTAGGAAAAGGAAAAATGAAACAAGATGGGATTGGGAGGGAGACAAACCAAAAGAGACTCTTAATGTCATAAAACAAACTGAGGGGGGTGGGGGGGAGAGGGGTTGGGAGAGGGTTGGGGGGGTTACATTATATGTTTAAATTTAAAAAAAAAAGCTTAAATTTAAAAAAAAGGTTAAAGAAGGGAGATTTAATTGACCTCAGGAAACTATTTTGGGATGTGAGATGTAATACCCTGACAAGGACCTCAGAAGATGGTACAAACTCATTTATTGGGTGTCTTCCAGAAACTGGAAAAAATGATTGCCTGTGCTGAGAGATACTGAAATGCCCAAATTGTTTTAGCAGAGGTTAGAGCAAAGGGTTTAAAATGTTCATGAAAATGGGTATGCTGGAGTGGCTATAACATGAGTCCAGAAGACCTGCTGGAGAATTCTTAGAGAATCCATCATTCACCAAAAGCATTAGGAATGTGATAGTGAGAAGGGAATGAGCTTCATCAAGAAATTCAGTGGTGGCTCTCCTCTGGAAAGTAGGGCTGATGGTGGGAGACAGTGTTACAGAGGTTGGCTTGTTGATAGAAGTGGGGACTATGGGATGCTGAAGGAATAGAGGCCAAGTAGTGGCACTTAACCTTCAGATGCCATTAAGTGACAATAAAGTGGGCTTGACCTGCAAAGAATTGTAAAGATGGTTAAAAGACATGGTGTTTTCAGGGGAAGAATGGATGGACAGCCAATGAAGTTATTGCTGAATATACAAAATGGCAAGGAAATAAATAGGAACAAAGTGAGAATGGATGGGCAGGGTACTGAAAGCACTTTTTTTTTTTTTTAGTGGATTATATAGTATTTTATTTTCAATTTTTTTAAAACTACTGAGAACACTTTTACCAATAAAACATTGTGAACTCTGTCTAGTTTCCATATCTGAGCCATTTTTCAGACCTATAATTCATTAACTGAGGTGGTAACTGGGTTGCCAAAAGGAAGGACTCTATAACACCCTGACAAGTATGTGCTGTAATGATTGTTCTATCCCCTCCCTGACAGGACCTATGGGCCACTGGGTTCAGTCTAAAAGTATGAATTTATGTTGGGGCAATTAAAAATAAAATAACCTCCCCAGTGTTTAAAGAGCTATTACCCACACAGGTCAAACCTAAACTTTGTATATAACTTTTCATTTTGGTGTCAGAGTGGTTGGTTTTGTGATCAGAATGACATGGTTCATTGATTTAATGGGCTGTCATAGGACTCAGGGCTCTACTTTTTTTAAAAATGAAAAGCATTTAGTATGTAACTTTTTAAACTTTGTTACAGATTTTATCTATTTGCCAGAGGGAGAGAAAGATCAAGCGAGCACCAATGCAAGCACAAGCTGGGAGAGTGGCAGGCAGAGGGAGAAGCAGGCTCCGTGCTGAGCAGGGAGCCCAATGGGGGACCCAATCCCAGGACCCTAGGATCATGACCTTAACTGGAGGCAGACGCTTAACCAGTTGAGCCACCCAGGCATCCCATAATATAACTTTTTTAAACCAGATATAATTCTTACTGACTAATGGCAGTTTCTCTCATCCTTCTTTTTTTCCCCCTCTGCTTTTATTCTTCATATTGAATCTGTGGATATTTCCAGTAGCAGATCCAGAGCCATGCAATTGTTAGAGCAGTTCAGGACAGAGCAAAAAGATGTTGGAAGCCTTAGTTTCAAGCCAGTATCTGGTAGCCAGGGATGGCACTGAGGTCTTTGTAGCTTCTGAGTCTCAAATTCCCCATGTTTTTCTTGTTTCTCTTTAGCCCAGTCCTGTAACAGAAATCCAATTTTTTTCTCATTCTGTTTCTGTCCAGTAGGCCTGTGCAGTTTTCCAGTCTCTCTGATCATTTGATTCTCTTCTACTAATTTAGTATAGTTCTTGATGGCCACTCTTCATCCTATTATAGAAGTTGAGAGAATAAATGGTTTCTTGCACCCAAAGAACCAAAGTAACCATTGTTACTCAATGACCATATCTATGGTTTGCCAGGAACCTAGCTGCTCCTCTACCTTTCTGATAATCTGGATTTCTCCAGTCCTGCTAACCCTTTACCAAGCATTACTCAATTTTCGTTGCTTCAGTCCGATGCATTTTAGGATACCATGCCTTTAACTTCCATTTGGAATTTCTGGGCTCCAACCCAGGAACAGGTGATTTTCTTTATATTTTGGCCCAACTTTAGTATGTCTCATGCAGTAGTCTGGCATTTTTTGTGATCTGCCAATAGAAAATGAAAATTTGTTGTTTATATTTTTATTAGTGTTTGTATGAATAGCAAGAAATGACTTGTCTTTATTTTCATACTGTGGTGAGAGAAAATCTAGCTATTTTCTTACTGACTGAGAAATTTTCCTTATGTCAAGAATTGTGTATGTTCTGAGATTTTACCCTAATTGCAAGCTAGCATATTTGCTTGCTACAGTTTCATGGATACTAGCAGAAGACCTGAAACCCCAGTATCGGACATAGAGAACTCTATTACAGCAACAAATGAAATGAACAGGACAGAGTTATGCATCACAGATGAGGAATCCTGAGGCAGGGAACCTAAATCTTTAATAATGGGCAGTAAGCCTGCCTGTCTATTGGCCCAGACGGAGACATTATCTTTATTATATAGGACAATAAAGAAATTTGCCCTTTTCCCTGGAAGGAAATGGTATCACTATCTTCAAGTCTATCCTCAAGTAAATATCCCTTTAAAGATAGTTTGAAGCAAAGGCAGTCGATGCTTCTCATAACACCAGATATCCTTGGATTATTGTCACCCAACAGCCCATACTTTGGAATGGAACACAGTGTACCAATTCAGAATCTGTTAACCTTTTCCCCAAAATATTGTTTTGAGAGTGCTGCTTTCTTTTTTTTAAGAGAGTACTACTCTTTAATTGGTCAATTAATCCTTTTATTATTGATTCTTCTAAGATTTTTCTGACTTATTCTAGGCATTTTTCTTATAGGATGACAAAGAGCAGAACAGGTAAGAGGAAATCCTACAAATACCCCTTCTTAAACTTGTGGAACAAGTTATTACCATCTTCTTTACTCTTAACAACATGGCTGCCTTTCTCCTTTCTTCTTTCTTCTTTCAAGTACCCAAATTTGTTGGAATAAGAATAACATTGCAGTAGATCTGAACTCATTGCTTTTGATCCCTTCTGATTGACTAGTGGGTGTATGAGGAGTACAGAGTTGGGTGGCAAGAATTTGGTGACACCAATATTTCACTGCAGTGGGTTGTCTCTTTTATCTCAATACTCTCTTATTTTCTCTGTAGCTGGATTTTTGACTGGGATGTCTGCATTGAGCTAGTGTCCTGTTCTTAGTATATGGGATATGGGATTTACCTAACTCTGTCACTATACTGCTGTACTATATAGTTTTAAGTAAGCCCCGTCATATATTCGGACTTCTATTTCTAGATCTAAAAAATGAGAGTCTTGGACAAGATCAGAGGGCAAGAGCTCAAATTCCTACAGTCAGGACCACTGGGTGAGCACAGTTCCAGGGGGTGATACTCATACTGTAGTCTGTATAAATGGAAAATCCTTAGTTACTGTTGCCTTCTAGAGATGTGCCTTTTCAGGGCTCTGTCTATGGGAAAGCCAGGGGGTTAGGGCCAGTGTGCTAATTAATAGGGTCAGTGTTTAATAATATAATGACACAGCTTGTGGCCAAACCAGAATGGTCATGTTCTTCAAACCTTGACTCATACTGTGGTGTAGAAGGTCCTTGGAACTTCTTCCCAAGTTTTATATATTATGATTTTGTTGGTATGTTGTGTCTATAGGAACTCTTATTTCTCTTTTTCTCCTTTAAGATATAGGCCTTTCTCTAATGGGTACAGTTACTTGAAAGTAAAAAGGCACAGAAGAAATGAATGGATGAAAGCAAGTACTTTACCAGTTGAAACATGATTCTGGCTCAGAGAGCCATTATTCTGCTTTCCAAAGACTCCTTCCTGGACTAGTTGCATAAGAATCACCCAGAGAACTCAACTAAAAATAATCAAAAAGCTTTCTGGGTTCACACCTACTGAATCTGCATCTCTGGGGTAGAGGCCAGAAAGTTTGTGTGTTGTTAAGCTTTCCCTAAGTGATTCTGAAAGGCATCCAGGGTTGGAATTAAGTGACTGCAGAAGTATTTGGAAAGAGCAGAGGTTTTGTTTTGTTTTGTTTTTAGATCAACTCTCCAACTCATGTAAAGCTACTCACTCTGGATAAAGATTGAGTGCTATGGCAGGAAGCAGTTCAAGTTAAAGACAGTACTTCTTTCTCTAGATAGTTGATTTAAGAGCTCAAGTACTTACGTGAGCACAAGTCTGAATATGCTTATCAAACTATTTTGAAGTGTTTAGCTTTAATGGGTGATGAGGATTTTCGAAACCAAAGATTGGCTGAGGATTGGCACAAGTGTTTTAAATGCCCAAGTAATAGTATTTGCCTTAATTGAATTCAGTTATTTCCCTTTTGCTCTCCATTTTCTTGTTTGTTTTTTGTTTTCGGGTTTTTTTTTTTCTTTTTTAAGTTTGCAGTTGGTCTAGTCGGGATTTGATTTTTAATAGGGTATATGCAGAATTGGACTAAAAAGAAAATATTTTTTTCTAACAGATTAAAAACCAGCAGAATTCATTCTTTAGTTTTCTTATGTCTGCGTCCATAAAGTACAACTGAATTGAGTGCAGGACCATAAATTAGCTCCAGAAAGTTCTCCAGAAGATATCCTGGTGACAGATAAATAATAGCCTATTTCTTCTCCCAACCTCATAGCTTGATTGTGATGACATGTGGTAATTTGATGGACCCAATTTTGCCAGCTAGCCTGAGGACAGAATTCACATGGTATTAATGTCTACACCACTTTTCTTGGAGCCTATGTTAGACATGGAGTATCAGTCCTCACATCTTTGCACTGGTCCTTGATGTAACCTCAAGATCCCTCTGAAGAGTGATTCAAGGCAGCACTACCAATTGCCCAGAATAATCTGTAGTATGGTGGAGTGAAAAAAGTGGAGGAATAAAAGGGAAAGGTCTCCTCTCTGACCTGGAACAAGCCACTTCCTCTGTCAGGGTTTCCTGTTCCTCACTTAGGAAATGAGATGGCTGGATCCCTTTCACCATTTGTTCTTTTTATTGAGTTCTTGCTAGTGTATTGCTTTGTTGTCCCAGTAGTTAGGGACATTAGCTAATGGCTGCTGCTCAGTAGTTTTTAAAAATGTTAGTTCATTTCATACCCATTTTTACTTCTTCAGTTTAACACTAGATGATCCCTTAGATTTGTTTCAGCTTTAAGAGAGCAACACCTAGAACCTTATATATTAACTGTTGTGATATTGTAGTTTAGCTTCTTTAGGGTAAGATAAATTTTGAGAAGGGTAGAAATAAAGTTATGTGAAACTCAGAATTGGATACTTAGAATAGATTCTCCCTGAGATAAAGAATTCTTTTGTTCCTAATCTCCCTTTCTCTTTACCTCTTCAGTTTTCTAAAATCTAGAATATCTAATGTCCTACATTCTTATTAGGTTGTCATCTTTTTCTGTTGTATTTAGCTCCTAGATTGTTGACCCAACTTTCAGACAAAAACTTCCAAAGCTGGAAGTTGACAAAGTACACAAATGTATGAAAAGCCAAATTTGGCCCAACAATTTATCCAGGAATTCTTCCTGTTTTAATTAACCATTGACCCAGGGCACTCTTCTTTGCAGTGGCACTTAGCCATCGGGTAGCTAGCTCCTGTAGGGGAGTGGCATAGTTTCACTATCTACAGGTCTGTGTGGCAATGGAGTAGACATAAAGCACTAACTGGAAAAGCAGTGTTTTTTTCGTTTTGTTTTGTTTTCTTTTTTCTTTTTTTTTTTTCCTCCCAGAAACCATCAATTTAAAGGCAAAAACAAACCATCAGTATACTAAACCTCACCCATCAGTTTCTACTACAGGTGATGATCCTGATCTGAAACTGCTAAAATCTTAAAGTTCTCCCTTTAAATCTAAAGGAGCCATGAAGAATCCTTCTTTTTAAAGATGTAGTGCATGAATAAAGTGATGTGCACTTTGAGGGTGTTATTCAAAATACAAAAGGTGTTATTCATAATACCTCTTTTATTGTAGAAAATGCATGCTTGCTAACTTGAGCTTCAGCTGTTGTTAAAAGAAAATCTGCAGATAGAGCAAAAGGGCAAAAGGGTGACATCTGGCATAACAGACTTTCTAAGATGGTTTTGGCATAAAGCCTGCATTAAAGAGCAGAAGCAGAAAAAAAAGTCTATTGAAATAAAAAGAAAAAATGAGGACAATGCAACACTGACTTCTAATTTTTAGCAAACCAGTTTAAAATGAGTGCAACAGTTTTGTTGTTGTTATGACCTAAAATGGGCCATCACCGCTAATATTGGCTCTGAAAGACAGGAGAATCTGACTATGTGATATTTTTTCAAGTGGAGGAGGCTGAATCTTTTCATAAATTCCCAGCCACTGTACACTTGACTTCTCCTTTTCACCTGAGTGAGTAATGCACAAAAATGTCTGCATTATTACAGGATCTCCTCCACTTGACTTGTTTGGATACTTGGTAAATGTAATGCATCAAGTGCTCTTTGAAGTAATAAGAAATATATTTCATATTCAAAACAACAGTGGCATGGAAATTATGATCTCTGCCTTGAAAAGAAAATAATAGACTACTTTATACAAACAAGGCAGAAATTAGGATAACATTTCTAAATCATGTAATTACTCAAGACACTGAAAGATAAGAATCATTTTAGAGAATTACCTTTGCAGAAAGCAGGTTGAAGACTAACAATTTTGTGAGCTCTCATTTTTCTTTCTTTCTTTTTTCTCTCTTTTTAAAATATAATCTAATTTTATTTTTTTCAGTGTTCCAAAATTCATTGTTTATGCACCATACCCAGTACTCCATCCAATACGTGCCCTCTTTAATACCCACCACCAGGCTCACCCCACCTTCAGCCCTCCCCCTCAAAACCTGTTTGTTTCTCAGAATCCACAGCCTCTCATGGTTTGTCTCCCCCTCCGATTTCCCCCTAACTCACTTCTCCTTTCCATCTCCCAATCATCTCAGCTTGAAGCTGAGTGGGTAAGTGAGAGGGAGACAGGAATGTAACTATAGATTCTGGATGATCAATAGCCTGTTGTTTGATAGCTCCAAGGCAGTGACTCTGCTGAATTTTGAGTGACTGAGTCCTTTGGTTGGTTCTGATCTGAGCAGTTTCAGTTTTTGCCTGTTGCTTTGAAATGCATGCACATCTGTGAGGTTACCAAGCCATGGCAACAATTCCATAAAAAAAATCAGCCTTTGTGTTCAGCCTTGGACACCATTCACTTACACTGGAGCTTGAACTTTACTGATGTAAAGGACTTTTGCTTTCACCCTAGTGTCTCACATAAAGATGAAAGTGAGAATATTAACCATGCTATGACCTTGATCTGCACATGACTAGATATCAGTAGGAGTTTGGCATGTGAATTGGGGACATGATATGGCCTTCGAGAATTGCTTATAAATAGAACCTGCGTTGCCTTACATGATTTATAAAGCCATGATTTCAGAGATTGAGCAATATTTGTTGGTTGAAAGAGAGTAAACTGTAATGACAAGTAACAGAACGTTACTTTATTCAGCAGCTGGATAAAACCTTTCTAGGATAGAGTTCCTTGACCCAGACATTGAATTACATGAATTTTTGTTCCTAATTTCTCACTAATTCTAATACTAAAAGTACAAGCTCCACCATTTTTTTTAAGTTAAGAAGAATTCTAAATAAAAAGTTTGGGAAGAAAGTGTTAAATGAAGGAGAATGAGATCCTAAGAGCATTTAGAGGAGATATATCTTGAGCATTAATGAGAAATTTAATCCTCCTGGATGTTCAGGTTGACTTGAAGATAAAGGACCATAGATTTAATTTTTTTCTCTCTCTTTTATCTGTTAGAATGGTGGCTCCTTTTATGAGTTCTATAGTGTTACAGGTATGAATATTTAGAATTAAGGAGAAAGTGTAGAAGAGTGACTGAGGACATAGGCTCTGAAATCAGATTGTATTTCTCATCCTATTTCTGCCACTTGCTGTCTTCATGAGTTACCATGCCCAAGTATTCTTCTTTGTATCATGGGGATAATATGGTTGGATATGGTGGGTTAGTAGTTAAATCATTCTACCTTCTTTGTGGTCAGCCTTCTCTATAGTATAGAAAACTAAAAACTGTATTTCTGAACTTATTTCCTTCTTCCCATGAAGGATGAACTTACATAGGAATTGTTCTTCTGCCATAAGAAACTTGGGTGGCAAAATACTATTCTAAAAAGTGTTTTTCAAAAATTGGACAACAAACACTGCAATACTGTGGTCTCTGAGAGAAGAGAAACAAATGAGGTGAGTCCAACAATTAGCTCAGTTTACTGACTAAGAACACTTCCTGGGTTACATCATAGGGAAGGGAAGCCAAAGAAAGCCTAGTAGCTTTGCTGAATCAAGGGCATAGAGATGAGAAACCATGGAACACAGGAAGGCTATAATTTGCAAAACCAAATGTTACAAAGGAGAAAGCTGTAAAGAGCAAAAACTCCAGAGATTTGCAGAGGGGTCCTATTTAGTCTTTGAGTACTGATTTCTGTCTGCATGAGGTGCAATTTCATGAAGCTTGGGAAAGAGAAAACACTGGAAGTCAGTCGCTCAAATAATTCCAGGAGAAAAGGCTAGGAATACATCACATTTCTTCCAGCCAAAGCGGCTAACCTCCATTACACATAAGCCACTGAGTAAGAGTCCTCAGAGAGGTCATGCTTTAGCATTGAAAATAAATTATCCCAGAAAGAAGACCATTTTGTGTATGCCAAGGGGAGGAGGGAGGGATGTAAAGCCACAAAAGAATCAAACTGAACTGAAAGTCTTCATTGCAGGTCAGAATAAAGTTGGATTTGTAAAAAGAATACAATAAAAACTAGTACTTACTATCTTTAAATTCACAATGTTTGGCATTAGTGAAAATTTCCTGGCATGCTAGGAGATAGGAAAATATCATCCAAAAGAAAGATTAATAAAAAAAGATGAAAAACTGATAGAGATTATGAAATTGACAGGAAAGGCCCCTAAAACAGCTGTTAAATATTTTGTAAATTTGCTGAACATGAAAGAGTGAACATTAAGAGATAAATGAAAAATATGAAAAAAGACCCAAGTAGAAGTCAAAGCAATGAAAATACAATATCTGAGATTTTTTTAAAAAAATACACCAGAGGGACGCCTGGGTGGCTCAGTTGGTTAAGCGGCTGCCTTCGGCTCAGGTCATGATCCCAGCGTCCTGGGATCGAGTCCCACATCGGGCTCCTTGCTCAGCAGGGAGCCTGCTCCTCCCTCTGCCTCTGCCTGCCTCTCTCTCTGCCTGTGCTCGCTCTCTCTCTCTCTCTCTAACCAATAAATAAATAAAATCTTAAAAAAAAATGTAAAAAAAAAATACACCAGAAAGGATAAATAACAAATTAAAGCAGAAGAAAATAATTTGTGAACTTAAAGACATAGCACTAGAGATGATTAAAAGTAAAGCATGGAGAGAAAAAAGATTGAACAAAACTTAAAGTAC
Organism: Taxidea taxus jeffersonii; assembly: GCA_003697995.1. NCBI lineage: Eukaryota > Metazoa > Chordata > Mammalia > Carnivora > Mustelidae > Taxidea > Taxidea taxus. Next base: position 84,051 of record RCUC01141342.1, on the reverse strand, counting down.
AAGTAACCTCTTAGATGATATTAGTATGTCCAACATGTATTTGAGTCCTAGAAGGAAAGGATAATGGTGGGGTAGGGAGACAGCAGAATACAGAAATATTTAAAGAAAATGGCTCAGATTTTTCCAAATTGGCAAAAACTTAAATCTATGGATCTAAGAAGCTCAAAGAATCCCAACCCAAGTAAAAATAGAAACCTACACCAAGGTACAACATTATCAAGTTATTAAAAAATGTGATACTGAGAATATCTTAAAAGCTGCCAAAGAAAAGACAAAAACTGTCATTCAAAAATGAAAACATATTTTTCAAACAATTAGAAGCTAAGAGAATTGTTTGGTAGTAAGACTGCACCATAATGAATGTTAAAGGAATTTCTTCATACAGAAGAAAATTGGCACCAGAAAAAACTGGTGGGAATGCAAGTTGGTGCAACCACTTTGGAAAACAGTGTGGAGATTCCCCAAAAAATTAAAAATAGAACTACCCTATGACTCAGCAATTATACTACTAGGTATTTACTCCAAAGACACAGATGTAGTGAAAAGAAGGGCCATATGCACCCCAATGTCTAGCAGCAATGTCCACAATAGCCAAACTGTGGAAAGAGCTGAGATGCCCTTTAACAGATGAATGGATAAAGAAGATGTGGTCTGTATACACAATGGTAAATTACTCAGCCATCAGAAAGGATGAACTTTTGCATCAACATGGATGGAACTGGAGGAAATTATGCTAAGTGAAATAAGTCAAGCAGAAAAGAGTTAATTATCATATGGTTTAACTTCTTTGTGGAACATAAGGAATAGCATGGAGGACATTAGGAAAAGGAAGGAAAAAATGAAGGGGGAGAAATTGGAATGGGAGATGAACTGTGAAAGATTATCATTCTGGGAAACAAACTGAGGCTTTTAGAAGGGAAGGAGTGGCAGGGGTGAGCCTGGTGATGGGTATTAAGGAGGGCACAGATGGCATGGAGCACTGGGTGTTATAAGCAAACAATGAATCTTAACATCAAAAATTAATGATTTACTGTATAGTGACTAACAACATAATAAAAAATGAAGTTTGACATATATACTAAATATGTTGGTAAAAGCAAAACATGTTTTGATCTTATTTAGAAAATCTTTTAAAAGATAAAAAGATAATTGCTTAAAAAATAGCATATTGTGGGGTTTATAACACATGTAAAAGTAAAAACATATTAAAGTACAGGAAATGAGAGAAGAAATACAAATATACTACTGTAATGGTATGAACTATATTGCAAGGGTTTCTTTTTGAAACTCGATTGTGATGATATAAAGATGTATTATAAACTATAGAGCAGTCCCTAAAAAAACAAGCAAGTATATGTAGAAAGTCAGCTATTAGTAGAGATAAAGGGACTCATAAACAAATATTCAATCCAAAAGAGGCAGGAAAAGAGAAGAAAAAGGAATGATGAACAAATGGGGCAATTAATTAGGAAAACAAACAGCAAAATGGAATGTTTAAAACATTCATATTTATAATCACAATAAAAGTAAATGCTCTAAGCACTCAAAAGTAGACAAAGGGTTGTCCTGGGTGAAAAAGCAAGACACCATATTAAGAGATAAAAAGAAAAGGATAGGGGAAGATATATTAAGCAAACAAAAGGGTAAAGAAAGAAATATTATGCAAACCATAAGAGAAAGCTGGAGTGGCTATACTAATATCAGAATAGACTTAAAAACAAGGGATTTTACCTGAGATAAGAAACATTTTATAATTAAAATGAGCTTTTGATAAAGAAGATAAAACAGTCCTAAATATATACTCATAACAGAGCTTCAAGATACATGACTCCAAATCTGATAAAACTGAAAGATACATCTATAGTTAAAAACTTAAATAACTCTCAGAAATTTGTGCAGATTAACAAAAATAAGGATAGTGCTATAATAAGACTGAATGCTTGTGTTTCCCCCAAATTGATATGTTGAACCCCTCATCTCCAAGGTGACAGTATTTGGAGGGTGGGACCTTTGGAAGGTAGGTGAGGTTACACTAGGTCCTGAGGGAGGGGAGTTCTCATGATGGAAACAGTACCCTTAAATTCAAAACAAAACACAAGCACTATTTCTCTCCATTTGCACCCACCAAGGAAAAGCTATATGAGCAAATATCAAACAGCGGCCATCTCTAAGCCAGAAGGAGGGCCTACACCAAGAACTGAATCTGTTAACACATTGATCTTGGATTTTCTAGCCTCCCAAACTGTGAGGAATAAGTGTTTTTTTAAGCCACCCAGCCTGTGAAAATACTCACTAAATAATCAATATACTGGGATACATGGTGGTTTATAATTTTTTCACTGAAGCATTTCCTCTTCTATAATTTTTTCACTGAAGCATTTCCTCTTCTATATTTGTAAGAGTTTGTATAGAATTGGTATTAGTTCTTCCTTAAATGTAGAAATCACCAGTGAAGGAATTGGAGGCTAGAATTTTCTTTGCTTGAACATTCTTAACTAACTCTTATCTGGAAGCCAGCAAGGAAAAGTGGTCCTAAAACCACAGGAACTGAATTACTTTAACCACCTTCCAACAGGAAATTATTTCCCTCTTAGAACTTCCATAGGAAAACATAGCCATTGTTGGCACACTGATTTTAGCCCAGAGAGACCTATGTCAGACTTATGATATATAGAACTATAAGATAATAAATTTGTGTTGTTTTAAGCCACTTGTTACAGGAGAAACTAATATATCAGTATTCTAAAAGAACACATTTGTGAGACTCACAGTATTTGATTTCAAGTCTTACTATGAAAAACTAGAGTGATCAATGTAGTATGGTATTGTCATAGGGATAATACTCAAAAGTTTTGGTGTCAGGACCAATTTACATGCTTAAAAATTGAGGATCCAGAAGTGTTCTTTGCTTATATGAGCTATATGGGTTTTCTCTATTGATATATACTATAAATTTTAATTCTGTTTAACATAAAAAACTTGAATTGAGTCTAAAAATATATATATTGGAACTATTTTAAATATTAACTTAGTTGAGCAAATTTGAACTTAATATGAACAAATTTGAAAAATAGCTCAGTTCACAATCTCCTTTAGATTAATTAGATTAATTCCAATTAAGTAAGAAGAGTGGCATTTTCAGTTTTGAAAAATTTTTAATGTTTGGTTTATTAAAAGACAGGCAGGTTTCATTTTTTTAATGGCTGAATAATATTCCATTGTTTATATATACCATTTCTTTATCCATTCATCAGTTGATGGACACTTGGGCTGTTTCCATAATTTGACTATTGTAGATAATGCTGCTATTAACATCAGGGCGCAATAATCCCTTCAAATTAACATTTTGGGTTTTTTGGGGTAAATACCTAGTAGTGCAACTGCTGGCTCATAGGGTAGTTCTAGTTTTAACTTTTTGAGGAACCTCCATACTGTTTTTCAAAGTAGCTGCACCAGCCTGCATTCCTACCAGCAGTGTAAGAGGGTGCCCCTATGTCCACATCCTCACCAACATTTGTGTTTCTTATGTTGTTGATTTGGATGGAACTGGAGAGTATTGTGCTAAGCAAAATAAGTCAGAGAAAGACAAATACCATATGCTTTCACTCATATGTGGAATTTAAGAAATGAAACAATCACATAAAGGAGAAAAAAAGGCAAACTGAGAACAGACTCTTAACTTTAGAGAACAACTGATATTTACCGGAGGGGAGGTGGGTGGGGGATGGGTTAAATAAGTGAGGGGGATTAAGAGTGCACTTGGGATGGATGAGCATCTGGTGTTGTATGGAAGTATTGAATCACAATCACTACATTATACACCTGACTCTAATATTAAACTGTATGTTAACTAACTGGAATTTAAATAAAAGCAAAAAATTTTTTACTAAATCTGTTAGTAGAAACTAAAAAGGGGGGGCGTAGATTCTTATTTCTGTTCTGCATTTAATTTGTTGCAATATCACATTTAATGTAGCCCCTAGAAAACTCTGTTGAAAAACTATGAAGGAATAAAAGTGGAAAGGTAAAATGACTTATTATTATGAAACTAATTTTGACCTCAGGGATCTATGAAAGGATGTCTGAGATCTAGATCACATTTTGAGAACCACTTACATAGATCAATGGGACAGAATAAAGTTTAGAAATAGACCAGTAATATACATTAGGTGGCCTTTGAGGAGAAGTACAATGGTAATTCAATGGGAAAAGGATAATCTTTTCAACAAATGGTATGTAACAGCTGAGCAGGCATATTTGGAAAAATGAACTTTAATCCTTCCCTTACACCACATAGAAAAAGAACACAAAATGGATCATAGACTTAACCACAGGAGCTAAAACCACAAACCTGCTAGATTAAAAACATAGGTAAAATCCTGTGCTTTAGGCTCAGATATTTAGATAGGCCTCAGAAGGTAACATAAACCATTAAAGAACCTCAAAAAAAAATCAGACATCATCAAAAATTTTGTTCTTTCAAAGAAACGAAAGCACAAGCAACAGACTGGAGAAAAAATACTTGTCAATCATTGCTGCAACAAAAGACTTCTATAATATATAATCAACTCTTACAGCTTAATACTAAGAAGACAAAAAATATGATTTAAAAAATGAGCATAATATTTAAACAAATACTTTACACAAAAAGATATGTGAAAGATTGGGAAAATACCATGAAAACTGTTCATCAACATTAGTTATTAAGGCAATGCTACATTTCCCACAGCACACCTACTAGAATTGATAGGAAAAGAATCACATATCAAGTGTTGTCATTAGGACAATACTTATTTTCCCACCATACACTTACTAGGATAGATAAGAAAATGATAGCAATATCATGTATTGGTGAGAATATAGAATATCTGCCTCTCATACACAGCATGTGGGAATCCAAAAGTATGATCACTTTTGGAAATGGCTTGAAATTTTGTTGTAAAGTTGAGCATGTCCCATATGAGTCAAAAATTCTATTTTGGGAATTTGCTCATGATAAATGGAAACATAATCAGGAACAGACTTGTGAGTGAATTGTCTTAGCACTTTATTCATAGTAGCTTTGAACTAGAAACAACCTAAGTGTCCAGTTAGGCTCATGGATGAAGAAATTATGGTCTATCCATTATTGGAATATTAATCAGCAATAGAAAGAAACAAATCAGTACTGATACCTGCAACAACATATAAACTCAACAGCCCCCTACTAAGTGAAAAAGCCAGACACAAAACACAATATAATGTATGATTCCATTTATATTGAAATTCTTAAAAAAGTGAAATTGTAATAATAGAAAGTAGATTCATGGTTGCTTGGGGATTGTAGTAGCAGGACAATTTACGAGGAAGTAATACCTGTGGACGTTTTTGGGTAGTGAGGCTGTTCTAGATCTTGACTGTAATGGTAGTTACATAACTGTATATCTTCTCCAAACTCATCTCTACACTTACCACAGGAGAATTTTTATATAATTTGCATGTCAGTAAAGTCAACTAAAAAATAAACTACATCTTCCAGCCTCAAGGGGCCTGGGTATAAATTAACCAGTAAGATAAATTTCTTGAGGGATGCCTATGTGGCTCAGTTAAGTGTCTGCTTTCGGCTCAGTTCATGATCCCAGGGTCCTGGGATCAAGCTCTGCATCGGGTTCCCTGCTCAAGGACACTCTGTTTCTCCCTCTCCAGCTCCCCCTGCTTGTGCTCTCTCTGTCAAATAAATAAATAAAATCTTAAAAAAAAAAAAAAAAAAAAAAAAGAAAGATACTGTCATTGACATTTGAAAGGCTGAAGTAAGGTAGATGATGGGCTCCTGCAGCTTCTGCCTTTTCTGCTGGCAAAGAGGTAGTAGAGACATTTAATTTGTTGTGTGTCAGTGTTAAGCAGGGTTCACCATGTCCAGTTATTTGCTTTGTAGATGCCAAGAGGCAGGCATGGGACATCTATTGTGCTAGTGCAGATTGTAGCTAGCAGGGAATGATTCCGAAGCTAACAGCTATGGCAGCTTCTGATTTACGGCCATTCTCTGTGGCAGCCACCTGGCTGTTGTGGCTTCCTAACCAGGGTTTTTGGGCCAGTGGTTTTCTAATCTAAAAGAGGCAGCACTGGGGCACTTGGGTGGCTTGGTGGGTTAAAGCCTCTGCCTTCAGCTCAGGTCATGACCCACAGTCCTGGGATAGAGCCCAACATGGGGCTCTCTGCTCAGCAGGGAGCCTACTTCCTCCTCTCTCTCTCTCTGCCTGCCTCTCTGCCTACTTGTGATCTCTATCTGTCAAATAAACAAATAAAATCTTTAAAAAACAAACAACAACAACAAAAAAGAGGCAGCACTGATTTTGTGGTGTGGCTTTTGGAAATTTTCTCCTTAAACTTAACCCAGAATCTGCTTCTTCAACCTTTTCAATGATTCTATAAGCTACCTAATATCCTATAATAAAAATTCTTCAATTAACATATCTACAGTAGAGTTTATTCTTTAAATATCAATGTTTTGACTTAAAGGCATATTCTAAGAAATAAATGAAATTTTGTAAGTAAAAAGTGTCATAGTTTGTAGTAGTTCTTTAAGTAGTAAAGAACTCCAGTATCTATTATTACTGCTGTATGTTTTTAGATAATCATGCAGTGAGAAATCAGCATTAAAGTATAAAACAGAGGGTTGACTTTTTACTTACTGTCTTAGTTCGGATTGCCATAACAAATTATCATGGACTGGGTAGCTTGAATAACAAACATGTCCAGAGTTTGGAAAGCTGGAAGTCCAAGGGCAAAGAGCCAGCAGATGCAGTGTCTGTTGAGGGTGCCTTTCCTGGTTTATGATTGCTGTCTTTGCATGGTTATCCTCACGTGGAAGAGAGCAAAGAGCAGCAAGTTCTCTGATGATGCTTATCAGGGCGCTAATCCCATTCATTAGTGTCCTTCCCTTACAACTGCATATAAACCTGCTTACCTCCTGAGAGAGAGAACTGAAATCATGTGAAATTCAATTTGGAAAACTGGAGTGTGACAGTCCTAATGTAAATATCTAGCAAAAACGTCTAATTGATGTTTTATATGGGTTTGAGAGGTTGGGAAAAAAGACAGTATTAACAAGAGGCAGCTTCAGTTTACAGAGAACAAGTGCAGCCAAATGAAATGTGCTGCTGCCTTTTAACTGGCCGATGAAGGGAGTGGCTATAGACATAATGCAGCAAGGAATTTGACCAAGTTGTAATATCTTTGGTAATAAGATGGAGAAATGTAAGCTGTCTCATAACACAATACAGTGACCTATCTGACTTGGTACATCTAATGTGGGACCAATTAGTGAGTGCCTACTGGCAGGCTCAACCCCACCTGAGGCTCTGAGACCATTTCCGACCCAGGTCAAGATTTAGGTCAGGAACTCCATGTCCAAGCATGCAAGACAGCATCTAAACTTGTTCTCCCAGATATACTGCTGGAAATCTTGATTTGGGATCTTAGAGTCATTTTTGACATCTTTCTCATTTCTTATGTTCATTGTCTATTAAATATTGATTAAATTTGTCTTATCCCAATCATTCCTACTGTCATTTGTCTCAGTGCCTGTCTTACCTTCTTTCAACTAATACAGCAGCCTTCTAACTAGTCTTTCCCTCACAGCTGCTATGCTACTCCCAGCTGGTCCTTCCCATTGTTTCCAGTCATCTTCTAAAAGTCAAACATGATCATGTCACTCTCCTGACTATGTATCCCAAACAAAATCTAAATCTCCTTCATGATCTGACCCAGATCTGTATTTCTAGATTCATTTTCTCTGTCCTCTCCCTGTATACAATGTTCATGTTAAAACAGTTCAAGTTTTTTAGTTTGGGCCTATTTCCATGCCTATTCTTTTCTACATGCTTACTCTCAGATGACTCTTCCTCTTTAAAAAGCCACTGAAATTAAATATATGTATATATTACACTGCTGATCATAGCCAAGTTGCACAGGACTCCAGAGGCTTCACTCACATTACAGTTTATGTAAAAGATACACTGCACAGTCCCTTGGGCAAGCCCTTCACTTATCTTTCAATGTGAATGACCATCCCTGGAGGTTTGAAAGTGGGTGACCATGAACATGCAAAGTCATATGCTGAAAAAAATCCAAATTGTGTGTAACTATAGAGAGCACACTCGTCTCAATTTATTGCCCTATATAAACTCTCCTCCCCTTCCCAAAAGTAACAGCTAGTACCTAGTGGGGTTATTTTATTTTATGTTCTATTCTATGTATTTAACTGTGTATGTGTGTACTTACATTCTTCTGTGAGTAGGATCATATTTTGTGCTGTAATTTTTTATGCTTTTCAATATACAGACCTACCTCAATTCTTTCCACCCCATTCCTTTTTAATAAGTTAAACTAACTTGTTAGAATTCAGTTTACATTATGTCTGTTTTTGTCAAACTCCTCTTAGAAGGTCAATTACCATTTGTGTGCAGTCTCTTAACACTAAACATTCTAATATACTAGCTTTTATTACAGTAAGTTGTAATTATGTCTCTATAGTTTATTTTCTCCCTAAATGTGATTTGATATTCTCAAGTATAGTTTGGGTTTTTGGAACATTTTAGTGGCTCAGAAATAATTTCTGTGAATAACTTGTTATGTTGGAGTTTTCCCAATAAGCCTAGTACTAGATAGTTAAGGAGGTAAAAGCAAATGCCATATTCCTTAGACATCTCTTTGGGTTGGAATGATTAACATAAAAGTTTGAATTCTTATAGGAAATGCATTGATCGGCTTATTTTCTGGACATTTTTAAGGCTCTTCTTGGTAACATTTTTGGAGTATTCTTTGACTTATGGTGAAATATGAAACTTCATGATGAGCTGCAAAATTTAGGGAGAGAGTCCTTTTCTTCCAGGTTATAAGTGCGTCCAGGCCCAAATTCATTTTAACCTGGGACTCAATTGAATCAGGGTGTTTTCCTACCTTATCTTTTCCTCTTACAGATATAAATTAAGACTCATGTTAAAAGCCTGCCCTTTATTACTTTTTTTATTACCTTTTTTTAAAGTTGAGGTATAATTGGCATATAAAATTGTATTGGCTTCAGGTATACAACATAATAATTCAAATCTGTGTATATTGCAAAATGATCACCACAAAATATAGTTAACATCCATCACAGTATATAGTTAAATTTGTGTGCGTGTGTGTGTGTGTGTGATGAGAACTTTGATTTACTCTTAACAACTTTCAAATCTGCAGTATTATTAGTAGTAATTTTTTTTACACATGCATACCAATGTATAACTGCAGGTTGAGATTTATTTTGTTTTCACTATATAATTAGTATGTTTACTTCATGAATATAAACAAATCAAGTTTATAAGATCAATTTTATAGACTTTTGCTTTTATATATTTTATCATATTTATATTTATTTTTAAGGTATTTACCTTGAGAACTACGGGAAAAGAGTAAATGGAGCTATTTGAGAATGCAGTATTAAATATAGTCACCATATTATACACTATATGTCCATGACTTATTTATTTCATAAGTAGAAATTTTTACCTTTTGACCTCCTTCAACCATTTCAACTACCCCCAACCCTGTTTATGTCCTCTATACCTATGAACTTATTTATTTAGACTCCATATATAAGTTAAATAATATAGTACTTGTCTTGCTCTGACTTACTTCACTAACATAATGCCCTCAAGATTCATCTCTATTGTTGCAAATGGCAAATTTTCCTTCTTTTTTATGGCAAGATAATACTCCACTGTGTATGTGCCACATTTTAATCCAATCACCCCATCAGTGGCTACTAAGGTTGTTTCATATGTTAGCAAATGTAGATAATGCCGTAATGAACATGGGGGGTGCATATATCTTTTCAAGTTAGGGTTTAATTTTCTTTGTATAACCCAGAAGGGGAATTTCTAGATCATATAATAGTTCTAGTTTTAATTTTTAGAGGAATCTTCATACTGCTTTCCATAGAGGTTGCTCTAAGTTATGTTCTCACCAACAGTGCACAAGCAGTCTCTTTTCTTGACATCCTTGTCAATACTTGTTTCTTGTCTTCTTGGTGGTAGCCATTTTAATTGGTATGAGATAAAACAGAATTGTAGTTTCGATTTGCATTTCCCTGGTGATTAGTGATGTTGAGCACCTTTCTTTCATGTACCTGTTGGCCATCTGTATACCTTCTTTGGAAATGAGAGATGATGGAGGTGTATTGGAGCAAACATTTTGTGTCCTATTAAATTTAAGTTGTTATCAATCTAAATTAAATTAGCATGCTAATTGTAATAAGTAGTGAAGTAAGTAACAAAATAACTAAAAATGTAATAAAAGAAATGAGAACTAAAATGGTGTACTCCTTTAAAACAAAAGAAAGCAGTAATAGAGGAAGAGAAACAAAAAAGACAAAAGTATAGAAGATCACTATGGTAGACATAAATCAGACTTTATTTACAATATTTTATTTACTTTATTTACAATATTTATATTTACATAATATTTACATTAAATGTAAATAGGCTAAATACTTCAATGAAAAGGCAAAATTGACAAAATGGATTTAAAAAAGATAATTGAACTATATGCTCTGTATGAGACCTATTGAGAACTGAAAAATAGATTGAAAATAAAATGATGGAAAAAAGATATGCCATGCACACAGTAACCAAAAGTAGCAATGCAGACATCAGACAAAATATCAGACAAAAATTTTACTATAGGCAAAAAATGACATTTTATAATATCTCGTGCATCTTATATATCTAATAGGAGTCACAAAATACATGAAGAAAAAATTGCTATGAAGCAAAACCTGACAGAAATATATGAAGCAAAATCTGACAGATGTATGATTCAGCAATTAGTAGTTGGGAGGTTTATTTACCTTGCTTTCAATAATGAAAGAACTAGATGATGAACAAAATAAAAGACTTGAACAATATTATATTAAACCTAATAGATCTATAAGACACTCAGTCCCTGAATAATAGAACATACGTTCCTCTCTAGTACACATGAAATATTCTGTGGGTAGACCATACACCATAAATGGCTCTCCATAAATTTAAAAGGGTTGAAACTATATAAAATGTTTTATCCAACTATAATTGAATGAAATTAGAAATAAGTAACTGCAGATTTGTGATCTCTAACCTTGGATGAACTTTAGCTTTATTTGTATGTTCTGTATATGGCATAGGTTACCTCTTTTAATTTCACAGAACAACTTAAAACCTTCACCACTCTTGAATACTTTGAATTGTACCTCTAACTTTATTGAGAAAGTGGAGGCCATCAAGCAGGAACACTTGAGCCTCTTCCATTTTGTCATATTTACAGGCTTTGCTGAATCTGCCCTCTTCTTCCTCACCTTTTCCTTCTGCTTTCAGAAGAGTACTCTTTTCTACTGATCAGGATCAAACACTACACCTGCTTTATGAACCCCACCCCTCCCAGTCTCCGTAAGAACGTGCTACAATGACTATTTTTCTCTTTTTCTATATCACTGGTCTCTCCTCCCTGTGGGCTCTTTATCCTGAAATATAAATACATTTAGTTCTTTTCCCACATTAAAAATAATGAGCTATCCTCAGTCCACACTATTGACCAATTCCTTGCCTTTCTTTCACTGTCTAAAATTCTTAAAAGTGCTGTTGGGAGGGGTGCCTGGGTGGCTCAGTGCGTTAAAGCCGCTGCCTTCGGCTCAGGTCATGATCCCAGGGTCCTGGGATCGAGCCCCACATCGGGCTCTCTGCTCTGCGGACAGCCTGCTTCCTCCTCTCTCTCTCTGCCTCTCTGCCTACTTTTGATCTCTGTCTATCAAATGAATAAAATCTTAAAAAAAAAAAAAGTGCTGTTGGGATATCCTGGCTAAGACACTAGGCCATAGGAGCTTTAAGAAACTAAAGAATAAAGACTGGAAATTGAATTATCTCAAAACTTGAAGAATTTTTTTCTGTAAGGGCAGAATAAAATGTTCCTTTGCTCTGGAAAAAATATTTAATTGGACCCTTTTATTAGATAAATATAAAGCAATTATTTGCCTATTGTTCTTGTGGAGAATAGAACACTATTAACCCAAATCTGACAGATTTTTTGGAATGAGAAGTTAAATGTTCTCTTTCTGTAATATAAATTGTTCATGTTCTCCAGGAACATAGAGCATCTCTAAGATGTTCTTTGTGTTTCCTTATGTGGTGGGAGGATGTGAGAACTATTTTTTGGTCTTGAATAAATTGAGAATGCCCAGTACTGCAAAGTGTTACTTGTTCTTGTAGGGGAGAATTTTGGGCATTCTTATTCAAGAATTCTTATTCAAGAGGTTAAGGAAGGGATAAGTAATTAAGACAGATGTCTGTAGAAAAAATATGGAATCAGTACCAGGTGCATTACCTGCATCTGGCATTGAATAGCAGTAGAGAGAAGGAACCAGACTGGCTCCAATACCCAGTGTCACATAAGTCTGATTGATGCTGAAAGTACTGATGTTGAATAAATTGTCCATAAGGAAAGGCTATATTCCTTTGAATGGGGAGGATATTTTCTCTGAAGTTGTTGAATATTCCTCCATTAATCATTCAATAATGAGGTATAATCTGGCAATGGAGGCAATGAGGGTTTAGGACCTGGGCAGCAATATGTCAATGGAAGCTGGTTTCAACCTACCATTCTCTAAAAAGAACCAGGTTCCTTGGGAAAAAGCCTGTGAGTGAACAGACAAAGTACAGGATGAGCCCAGGAATTTTGTTTTGTTACGAAGTCAGGCTTTGCTAAAAGAGGGGTACAGACACAACAAAGGGAATAGAAGCTATCTACTTCTACCAGTGGTTTCCAGTCTCAAGTATGGCATAATTTAGGCATCGAAATAATAATAGCATAAATCATAACATTAAATGAAATAGTAACCCATGAGTTCCTATTAGTTCAAATAAGTAAGTAAATCAAATATCTGATCATGAATGGGATAGTCATATAGTCTCAAAATATCTCCCCACAAAATACTGACTGATTACAAAGAGATAAAGAATAACTGCAGTTGCTATCCAGGCGGACACTACTTTAATGAAGAGATCAAATTTGTCACTGTCAGTTATGGGAACAATTGAAATAATGTGCCACCTGATAGATGCAGAGAGAACACAGTATCACTTCTGTCCTATTCCCACCCAAGATGTACAATCCAGATCTAATCATTAGTAGATGCCAGATAAATTCAAATTGAGGGATATTTTATAAAATAATTGGCCTGTAATCTTCAAAATTATTGAATCCTTGAAAACCAAGGAAAGGCAAATGGTTTCAGAATGAAGGAAACTAAAGAGAAATGACAACTAAGTGTGTGTCATCCTGAACTAGAGGTCTTTTGCTATAAATAACACTGGGATATTTATTAAAGTTTGAATGAGATATAATCACTAGATGGGAATGCTTATCAGTACCGGTTTCTGGATTTTGATGGTCATTTTGTGGTTATATAGGAATCAACAAATAAAAGAGGTTAATGTCATCTCATTTTACCTCAGTGGCTAGTAAGACCTAGGTACTTATGTTAGGAAACAGTAACCTATACCCATTACTTTCCATTCCTTATTTCTTATTCATGCTTCAACATATTGTAATTTTTTTCCTTTTTTCTTCTCCATTTTAATTGCTCACCAAGGATTCCAGCAAAATCTTGACCAAACTTGTGCCATTTAGTGTCTCTGACCTTAGAAACTTAACTTGTGCCTCAGTTCATTGTAATTGAGTAGATGGGAAAATAACACAATCGTGGTCAATATATAGATTATACAAAATATGTAGTCATTCCTGACCCATATTAGGTGCTCAAAAATGTGAGTTATTCATTAATATGATTATTTCCATCCCAGAATTCTTGCCTGTGATTCAGATTTACATATTCAAGGGCCTGGATATTTCCCACAGATACCTAGAACACAAAATGCCAAAAACTGAGCTCTGCTCTGCAGTCCAGGACTTGTTCCCATTCCTTTGTTCCTTAATATGCTGCTTGCCTAAGTCACAAAGTTGGATACCATCCTTCTTGACCTTTTCCTTTAAAATTATCCTATTCAATTGATGTCTAAATAATGTCAATTTCCTTAATGTCTTTTTACTCATTCTGCTTCTCCTCCTCCTCTCCATTTTCACTCCTTCAGTTCATCATCGCAGGTCTTTCCTGTTAATGACTGCAGTCTACCTAGTTTTCCCACTTTATTTTTGACTCTCACCATTCATCTGTCTTACCTCAAAAGTGATCTTAGTAAATAAATCCTCTCTCTATCCTACCTCAAAACTGATCTAAGTAAACTATAAATATGAACAAGTTCATCCCCCTTTAATGAATTTACATTTTTAAGAAAAAATTCATTTCTTTAATATGTCTTACAAAGACTAGCTTTACCCCTTGCTCTTTGTCCTTCATCTTCTCTGCTTGATTATATGGTTCCTAACTAACTATGTGCCTACAAGTGCCAATGACTCCTAGATCTTTTCACAAATTCTGTTCTCTCTGCCTGGGATCCTATTGCCTATAATCTTTGCTTAGCTAACTCCTCACTTTTAAGACTTGGCTTATGCACAATCAGCTTGAGGAAGGTTTGCCTGATCCCTACAATGGGGCAGATGCTCTCTCCTTCTGTGCTTCTTTCAGAATCATCACATGATTTCAGATTTGCTTATTTATTCTTTACTCTTTACTCCTTTATTCTTTATTTACTCTTTATTACTCTTTATTCTTTACTTATTTATTCTTTACTCTTTATTTATTCTTTACTCTTTATTCTGAAAACAACCAAAAGGCAGGGACTCTGGATGTGTGTAGATACATGAATCTATTCAGTTCTTACACTATATTCTTAGCACATTGTACATTGTCTGAAATATAGAAAATATTTGTGTATCTAAAAATATTTATTAAAAAAATAACACCAGCTGTATTAGTGACTTTCCCCTAATTCCATATCGTTTGAGACTGCCATCTATTTATATTATATTGACAAAGAGTTATGTAATTACAGTTTATTGACAAGTTAGTCAATATTCCTATTCTCAGTGTCTGGCTTTCAGTAAGTAGTCAGTAAATATTTTTAAATGAATATGCAGTTTTTAATTAATAAAACATTGACTTAGATGTTAAGTCTTTAAAATTCTTTATGCTTTTTTCCTTTAAATGCATTCTTTTAAACATATACTTTTAAAAATATATACTTTTCTGTCAGGCAGAATTCTTTACCTCTGAGATCTGAAATTTCTTGAGTCTTTAAGATCCTAGATACTTTTTAATATCTACCGACTCATTGAAGATTAAAATGGTTATTTTATTGTAATTTTTCAGGGGGTCTATTTCTACTGTATAGGGCAATGGTTCGAATAGTTCCCCCACTCCCACTAAGACCAATGGGTTATTTTCTATATATTTCCTCTAGATTTAGAATCAGCTGAACCTCATGTGGTACCAAAAAGCAACAAGGGCACTTTATACCATGAGAATTAAGAGTTCATAAAACAACAAAAATAAAAACAATCAATAAATCCTGAAAATTCGTCTCATAAAAGTCCTTCACAAAAGCTCTGAGGAATACATCCAGGAAAATGCAGACATAGCTTTTATAAAGTTCTAGATTTCTAGAACTCCCTTTGTTGTGAATGAAACTTCAGTGCTTTAGTTCATATGACTGAATCAGATATTACTAATGAGATTTGTGGTTTATTTTACATATCTTCATGGCCCTGGGTTCATTTTTTAAGTAGCTAACTTAAATGGGGAGTAAAATAAACTACTAAATGGGGCAATACCAAGGGCTTCAACAATGGGCCATTTGTCTGGCCATTCTTCCCAGTGGCATACAAATATTGGACATAAAGTACCTTTATGGGGGCGCCTGGGTGGCTCAGTGGGTTAAAGCCTCTGCCTTCGGCTCAGGTCACAATCCCAGGGTCCTAGGATCAAGCCCCATATTGGGCTTTCTGCTCCATGGGAGCCTGCTTCCTCCTCTCTCTCTCTGCCTACTTGTGATCTCTATCCGTCAAATAAATAAATAAAATCTTAAAAAAAAATAAAGTACCTTATGTTCAGGATTTTTTTCAGCATGCTTAAAAAGGTTTGATGCCATTAGCTGACTCTATGCTGCCACTGACCCTATGCAGTCAGTCTACATCCCTGGAAGAATGAATTTTACCAAAAAATGATGGGGACATTGTAGGATAAGCCTTCAGTGTGCTCCACACTATGATTCCAATTTACTTGGAAATGATGCCTCTATTATCTCTTATACATATTGAAGATTAATGTTTGGCTTGGGCCCTGGTTATCTGGGAAACTAGAGGCTATTGAAATAATCAGTAGGTATTATGAAAGCAGAGCTTATAGAGCAAAAAAAAAAAAAAAAATGGTGGTTGCCATTGTATCTAATGATCTTTGTCAGTGCAGTGAAATCCCCTGAAATTGGAAAGTTCACCATGCTCCACAAAGCAATGACGTTGCCCAAGGAAGCCAGAAGCCCACTGACTTTGGAGGATTCTACAGTCAGAGGTCCCCACATTGGAGCTTGTTGATTTGGTCACTAGCTTTCAGTGGGGCCTGAAATTCCTGGATATTACCTCCAGAGAGAGATGTTTAAACCACTAGAGCCACCAGGAGGTGAAAGAGCTCATGATTCTATCCTGGGAGACGGGAAATGGGAACTATAAATTGCAGTCAGTGGATAGGTTAGCTCATCTCTAAAGTTTTTTCCTAACTTAATGTGCTAGGACAGCCCCCAGTGCCCATGAAACCTTCCAAAGAATTTCCACATTTATGTACAAAGCATTAGATAGATGGAACACTTTGTGAGTTCAGGTTACTTACTCAGAGACTTAAAAGCAAAGTGGGATTTATTAGTAAAGTAGAGCTCTTACTATGTATCTCACAGAGTCTGATTATATAATAAGCACCCACTGAAAAATAGCCTTCATTATTACTATACATACACAAATATATGTATAGCCTTCATTATTACTATACATTGTGTATATATTCCTTGGAATCCTTGGGTAATATTTAAAACACCTTGAGCAGTTGGGAGTACTTATTATATGTTTAATAAGTAAGATTGTTGAGTAATTTCCACAGAATCTCATGTAAAGCTTTGCCATTTATTACGAATAAAACCTAATAGAATAAATAAATAAATGGTCAAAGTAATTGCAGAAGTAACACCATATTCCACATCTACCCAGAGTAAAACAGACATGAACATGTAAAAAGATGTAAAACAAAAATCCATTTACTCATTCTAATACTATTTATTGATATCTGTCTATATGCAAAATGTTGTTGTTAATGTCTGTAGAGCAGAGAGGATGCTCCCTCTGTGAGTTTGCAATCTAGTAAGAAAGATTAGACATTACTAAAATAAGTAGAGTAATATAAGACCTAAGAACACTGTTTTTTCTTATTTGTGAATGTCACAAACACCCTTCTGCAATATGACCAAAGTCAACTATAGAACAAGTTATAGTTTGTTTTATGTATTTTCCTGTTAAAAAAAAAAACTAGCAAAAATGGTGACTATAATTTTTAAAGAATAATTACAAATTTGGTAAACAGTAACCACAGAATACAGTTTGATTTAGGTACTACAGTGGGACAAAATACATGGTGTTTTGGTTGAAGGCCCTTAGACCACTCATTTATTAGCTTCCAATTTTCTCATTTGCAAAACAGAAAAGATAGCAAGAACAGTGTCACTATTTGTCATTTTCACAGGGACCTGTGGAATTAAAGAGATATGTAAGGTAAAGAAAGACAATACCTTTGTAACATAGATTCTATTATCATATCAGGAGATGAAGATTTAGGAAGATTAAGTACCTTGTAAAAAGTTATACAAGGGAGTGACTTAATTGTGCCAAGGCTCATAAACTGTTATTACCATTTTCATCTTGGAGATATGCAGGAAAGATATTTCTTATATTTGTTACTTGGCTCTCTTTACAGTTTTGTACAGCAGCTACCATTTAATACCTGGGTACCATATTTGTACAAAGCTTCTGATTTTATTGTGCATAAGAATCATCTGGTAAGTTGCTTTACAATGCAGAATGTGTGATGCTCTCAGCCTCTCAAACCGATTCACTGTATCTGGTATGGACCCAGAAGTCTGCATTTAAACAACCATTCCCAGGTGATTTCAGCCCAAGTGATCCACAGATCACATTTTGAGAAACCCCTATCTCAATGAGATGGGGAATTTTTAGTGGAAAAGTTAAGACATCATTAAATATTATTAGAACCTAACACACTGAGATCATCTAGGCCCTATCAACATACGTAGTCACAAGAATCTGAAATGACATAAAAGGTTAGGATTATTCAATTTTCCTTTATTTGAATGGATGTGAACTAAGTCCAAAAGAAATATCTATTACATATATGTTTATATACAAGGTAGATGCTTGCTTTCTGTGGTAGAAGAAAATAGGAAACCATCACTGATCAAAGAGCATTATAATTCATGAATTTTCAACTGGATTTGATATTAATCCTTAAGAGAAATTTATTATATCAATTTAGTAGATCAAAAAGAAACAGTGATATTTCCAGATTAGGGGTAAATGTCTAAAATTAACTGAATATAAAACAAAACAAAGAATTTTAAAACCATGAGATAATCTTTCCACAAATCTTACATAATCCATTCTTTAGAAATTATAGAATAAGGTATTCTATTGCTGTTTTTGTAAATCTTCTATTCTGTCTCCTTATTAAATTGACTTCAGCTTTAAATTGATCTGCTTAGCATACAGCCATTAACTTTATACCTGAAGGCGTCTGGTCTAACCACCCTCTGTCTAATCCAGAGCTAGTATTAAATCAATGGACAGGAGTGATTCATGGCTTCCTTAAGGTTATTAAAACTCCTTGCAGTCCTTTCCAGTATAAACATCAAAGGGCTAGCAATTTTTTGGTTGTTGTTAACTTGCTTTTAATGCTACAAAATTTTAATGACAAAATATTTATGATATTCTGGTAATGTGTAAGAAGAATATTAAGTTCAAAGGCAAGTAAGAGGCCGTGCCATGAGCTTTTCTACCTGTAACAGAGTTTTTGAGATAAAATCTCTGTCTTTGTGGTAAAAAAAAAAAAAAACAAAAAACAAGACATTTTTCCAAAAATATATTTAGTCTCATTTATACTTTGTGGTTTGCTGCATGGTTGATGTATAAGGTGACCATCAGGATGCCACCCTCCAAAATGCATTCTAGTAACAAGTATAAACTGCTTTTCTGGAGGAAACAAAAATATCCTACCAATATGTACCAATATGTACCAATGTATGATGTTATGAGAGACATGGTGTTATTACCATGTATTACAGATGAGGAGATAGTGTTGAGGACATATTGAGCAGACTGCCCAATTTAACAAAACCAGTGACTGGCAGAATAAAACTCCAACTTTGTTTGCTTGACTTGGAAGCCTGGGGCTTTTCTCTTGAAACCGTTTGCTTCTCCTATTTATACTGTTTTCAGTTAACTGAAAAAATTCCTAGCAACCACAGTTCTCATCTCTTCTCCACCCACCCCTGACATCAGTTCCGGCATTATGGAGAGTCATACTTTTGAAATGGAAAGAGCATGCTCTTGTGCATAAGATCAGATCTCCTACTTAATCTTTGTGTAACTTTGGAAAAGATTCATTATCTTTTGTGGTTCAATTTCCTCATCTATAAAAAGGTAAAAGATAATCTAACTCCATAGCAGAAGCTAAGTGTTGTCTTCCTCTTCCTTCAATATAGAATTAAAGAGTGCTGAGGGTAGGGTAGATAGACAAAAGTAAGAGAAAATTTATCTTCACTCCATCACTATATGACATGAACCACACCCAACCCTAAACAGCTGCCTTAGAACTATCTGGCTGACAATCGAAACTGCTACATTATAGTCTATTACAAAGACAGATTAATGAGATTAATGAAGGGGAAAAAAAGATGCTATTGGTTCTGGTTATACAGCTATTAATTTATGTCACTTCTAATATTCCTGGATATTAATTCTGTACAAACACATTCTCCCAATTCAAACAATGCCCTATATTGCTAATTTTCAAGGGAATATTCCAGACTTGAATATTGAGCATATTTAATGAGAGAACTCTTGGCTTAAGAACAACTTGATTGAATATTAACAATGCATTTTTATTGCATATTTAATTCCAAGGACAACAGCATATTTTTAGTATAATCAAAGCATTAATCACCATATTTATTCAATTATTTTGAACAGCTTAATGAGGTTAGTCCTTCCCCCTTTATTGCATGGTCTAATAGCTAATTAACACACAATATATGTTTCCAACCCTGTTTTGTTCTTTTTCTTTTAGTTGTAGGGTATTTTACCTTTGCAAACTTTTTTCCACAAAATCTGCTCAATCCTTTGTTTCTACTTAATTGATCATTATACTGAGTTTTCCCTTATTTTTTAAAGATAGAAATACTCAAAAAATACCTTCTTGTACTGTTAGTTTTATTTTTAACTATCCTTTAAAGATTAACATAATCGTCACTTTTATAGTTGAATACCAACACCAACCATGAGTTAAAGAGATATTAAATAGTGTAGTGTAGATGACATGACTACTCAGTTCTATTTCAGGGAGTGAGCCTCATTTGAGGGCAGTGGGGGATATTGGGAAAAGCTCTAGGCTTGAAGTGTTCTGTGTCCCCAGTTGTGGTTCTGATTTTGGGTCTATTCCTTTACTTTGTAAGGGCACAATTTCCTTATGAATTAATGAAATTGAATTGGCTCTTAGTTTCTTTCTACCTGGAAAATCATGGGATTTTAGGATTTTTGTTGTTTTTGTTGTTTGTTTGTTTGTTTATTGTGGATCCATGCAACTCTTCAATATAAATCTAATTATAAATAAATCTTGGACACTATAAATTTATCTTATTATATACTATGTGTGTATCCTTTGTCTAAAATTAGATATAGATGAATCCAGCATAATTTTAAAAAATTCTACCTTTATTTAAGCTTTATTTAAACATATGATGTAACCCCACCACCCTCACCCAACAAAGTAAAAAAAAAAAAGTAAAAAAAAAAAATTCTACCTTACCACACCTCATTGTTTTTGGGTAAGGCTGGTCCCCAAAGATAAGAGGCAGAATCTTTTATGGGTAGTGCAGGATGATTTGTAGAATTCTCACTAACTACTTTCAGAATGCAAAACCAGTTGCTTTCTGCTATTTATTCCTTTTGCCCCCCCCAAGAGATGTGATTGCCCTGAACTAGGCACTAAGCATGCAATGATTTTATCGATGGACAACTGGGGAGAATAAATCAAAGTGCTTCTATTCTACAAGTAGGGAACACTGGACTGAGAATAACCTACTAAATAAATCTCTTGGAGGAAGGCCAACCATTATTTACACACTTAGAGTCATATTATTCCTAGGTCCCTGTCTCAGATTATTTATGATTGCTTTTAAATTTTTAATATGCATCACTATACATCGAAAAGGCACAAACAAATACCAGAATAATGGTCCTTTTTTACTTTAACTTCCACACTCCTCCTTAGCCAGTTGTAATCACCTTTCTTTACTGATATTTATAACACTTCCTACTTGAATATTAACAATAAATTTAATTAGCATGTTTGTCACCTCTTCTATTTCCTTCATAAGCATCTCAAATTATTGGTCTCAAACTACCCTTATAGCACTGAATCATAACACATCCCTCAAAGAGAATTATCATTTATTATTGTCTTTGACTTTTAGTCTTTGAACTATTAAATAAGGAAGAAAAACCACATAGCTGTGTTTTACTTTTTCTTTTTTTTCTCTTCTTCTTGTTCTTATTCTTGCTTCTTCCTTCTTCTTCTGAGCACACAGTGTTACCTTAGTTTCAGGTGTAAACATAGTGATTCAGTATCTCTATATATGATGCTATTCTTGCTACAGATATAACTAACATCTGTCACTATACACTGCTATTGGAGTGACTGTTTTCCCTATGCTGTGCCTTTTATTCCTGTGACTTATTCATTCCATAACTGGATGTCTGTGTCTCTCATTCCCCTGAAACTAATTTGCCCAACTCCCTTACCTCTGGCAACCATCTGTTTTTTCTCTATAGGTTCAAGTCTGTGTTTTGTTTGCTTAAGTAATTGTTTTGTTTTTTAGATTACATATATGAGTAAAATTATATGGTATTTGTATGGCTGTTTTCTTCACATTTCTTGAGTAAATTTTTGAAATAAAACATTTTATGGGACAAATGTTTTGTATCCGGATGCAATGATATAAAAATGAACTGGTATGATATGCTAAGAGTAAACTCAGCCTGCTTATTCTCCATTTATTTATGATATTCTGAGTTCATACATTTGTTTTAACTTTTTGTTTTAATTTTTTCCCCCAACCACTTTCTCAGATTCAGGCAAATGCCTAGAAAGAGAATTGCTAGGTTATAGAAGTGGGTATATGTCTAAGTTTATGAAAAACTGCCAGGTAGATTTCCAAAAAGAGTGGAACTATTTTGCGCTCTAACTAGCAAAGTACAAGAGTTCCAGTTCCTCCAAAGCCTTTCCAACATTAAGTATTATTAGTCTTTTTAATTTTAATCCTAATGGAAATGTACAATGGCACAGCCACTTTGTAAAAAGACTTTGGTGGTTCATCAAAATGTTAAACATAGTATGTGATTCAACAGTTCTGACCCAAGAATAATGAGAACCTATATCCCTACAAAAATTCATACATGTACATTCACAATAGCATTATCCATAATTAAAAAGTAAAAACAATCTAATATTCATCAACTAATAATTGGTTAAATAAATGTCGTATATTTACACAACAGAGTGTTAGCCATAAAAAGATGATGTATTGGGGCACCTGGGTGGCTCAATTGGTTAAGTGTCTGCCTTTGGCTCAGGTCATGATCTCATGGTCCTGGGATCAAGACCAGCCTTGTCAGCTTCCACATTCAGTGGGGAGTCTGCTTCTCCCTCTTCTACTGCCCCTCCCCTAGCTCATTCTCACTCTCTCTCAAATAAGTAGATTTTTTAAAATTATGTATTAATACCTATTACAATATGGTAATTTTCAATTACAATATGGTCAATTTTCAATATGACCTTGAAAATTATGCTAAGTGAGAGAAGGCAGTAACAAACACATGTATTGTGTGATTCCATCTTATATGAAATGTCCATAACAGAAAAAAACTATGGAGGCAGGAAGATTTGAGGTTGTATAGGGCTTGAGAGGGATAAAGGAAAATGAAGAGTGAGTGTGAGTAACTATGGGATGTCTTCGTGGGGACAAAATGTTCTAAAACTGATAGTGGTGATGGAATAAACTAAAAAAAACATTGAATTATACATTTTATATGGGTGAATTGTACATTATGCAAACTATATCTCAATAAAGCTGTTTTTTGTTTGTTTGTTTGTTTGTTTGTTTGTTTAGAAAGGACATATACAGAGGGTGTAACAAGTCCAGAGACACTGAGGCAGGAACATGTTGGATGTGACTGAGGAGCAAAACTCTGTATAGCTGGAGTGGAGTAAAGACAGAGAAGGTTGTGGGTCATGAGGCTGGACAGGTAGGGAAGGGTCAGGATATACAGGGTAATATAGCCCATGAAAAGGAGTTTATATTTTCTTATGAATGTTTTAGGAAGCACTGGAGGGTTCTGGACAGAGAAGGAACATAATCTGATAGGTATTATTTAAAAAAAAATCTCCCTACTGCCTGTGTGGGCTGGGAGCTACAGAATGGACACAGGGAGGACAATTAGAAGCTCTGGTAGGAGGGGTAAGAAATGGTTGCAAGACTAGAATATAACCTGTGAAGGCTGTGAAAATTGTTGGACTTAAGATATATCATGAAGTTAGATCTTACTGGATGCCTGGATGTTTATGAGAGAAAGGAAAGCATTAGGGTGAACCATGTACATATGTGTATCTGTGTATTTGGGTGTGCACTCCACTTCATGATAAAGAAAAGCTGATTTCATTATATTAATTGTCATAAAGGCTCAGAACATTTTATTTGGAGGAGAAAAGAATACAGTCACGTTTTTGTTTCTCTAAATTCTTTTATAGTTTATTCATTGATTGTGCATATTCAAATAAACTCAGGGAATATTCTTAATGTCACTGATGTAAGAAATGAACTATCCATAGAGTTCAAACAAAGTGTTTTACATACATAGTAGTGACCTGAGAGGCAATCAGAGTAAGATCTTTGTGGACTCACATCTTTCTCTGTCACAGTTTCATGTTGTGGTGCTGTATTAAATGTTTGCAACTGATTGCATCTCATTAATTTTTTGATTTAGTTTTAGATAACTGTCTGGGCTTTAGGGTAATTTACTGTTGCATATTTTTAGTAACTATATTTACCTTTGCACGTGGCTGCTTCTTACCTCTCTGGCTATTTATATACTAAAGCTCATTCTACATATCAAAGTCTTACTTAAATTAAGCCCTTCTTCTCTTTATGTAATCATAGTTGGTCTTTTTGTAGCAGTGAG
Organism: Taxidea taxus jeffersonii; assembly: GCA_003697995.1. NCBI lineage: Eukaryota > Metazoa > Chordata > Mammalia > Carnivora > Mustelidae > Taxidea > Taxidea taxus. Next base: position 59,535 of record RCUC01141342.1, on the reverse strand, counting down.
TTTATTATTGTTTTTTAAGTATAATTTACACCTGGAAAGAGTTTAGATTTCATACTTGGTGATCATTTATATGCACACTGTACCTTGTGTATACAGTTGTGAAATCAGAACATAGCTACCCACAAAATGGATCAAGTACAGAGTTAACTGCAAGAAATCACAGTGAGATATAAGCCAGTTCATTTGTGTTTTCATTAGAAAACACTGAATTGTTGAATTATGCTATTGTTGTTGAGTGGTGACTTACAATAAAGAGGCCTGTAACTATTGCCTAAGGCTGTTATCAAGGTAAATGACTTGAATATTTAAAATAACCCCCCCCAAAATAAAATAAAATAAAATAAAATAAAATAAATCCCCCAGGGGTGCCTGGCTGCCTCAGTCCATTGATCTTGGGGTCAGGAGTTCTAAGCCCCACCTTAAGCTTAGAGCCTACTTAAGGAAAACAAATAAATAAAATAAAAATAAATCTGTCATTCTGAAACCTTTTAGTATTGTAGGTTGCCATTCATTTTAGAAAATTCCTTTATGTTTGACACAGAACTCAGCTTCATATTTCTAGTTTCCTATGTTCCTTGTGGGTGGACCAGGGATTCTTCCAGTAGGTGCTCTTTCTGGTTTTAATGATAGCAAAGAGTTTTCTAATTCCCAGAAGTGTGTGATATTTTTTACTGCAATTGTCATCCACAAGAGACCGTGGAAACCTAATAATCTATCTCTTATTCATTCTTCGTGGGTAGGGTATAACCTTGGCAATCAGTCACACAGTATGGCCAACATTATGCTGCTTGCCAACAAGTCTCCTAAGGCTTCTTTCTCCTGTTCTGTTTTTATTTTCACATTGGAACCCCCTCTAAGGATGAGAGTATAAGTATGAGAGAGCTTGTGACTCCTGTGGTATTGAAGCAAGCACTTTAAGTGCTCCTCCTTTTATTCCAGGGATAAACAAAGTTGGGCCAGTTCCTATTGCCCACAAAGAATTTTAACTGGACCAGGATGTCTGCAGGCTGAATCAATCAGAGAAGGCAGATGTTGGCATTTTGAGGTGAATACTAAATAAAGGGAAGAAAAACCCCAGGGAAAGGAGAATGCATAAGGGCAAAGAGGCAGTTTCTTCTGGTATCAAGGAAACACTGCGCCATTCTTCTGTACATTGCCTGGGGTTGCAGACCAGCCATCAAAAAATGTGTGAAGTGCTGGCAAGTTGCTTGACTCCAGCAATACTCCATAACTGTTCAATAATATGAAGAGCATTTATTGTTGTTTTTATTATTATAGTCAACCTGATTTTTTCTCAAAGTAGAGATAGCTTAATTTTTCTTAATTTTGTACCGTAGTGACCAGTGGTCTACAGTTGGAACCAGCAATCCAGGGTACATACTGGTCAGCTGATCTCAGTGGAAACTGGTCCTAAATAATCCATGTAGGCATCTAATCCTGCTCCAACTTGCTCTTAGAACTTTGAATCATTAAGTTAATATGCTTATATTTCATAAACGTAGTGAAATGAAATCCATAAATAGGTAGCATAAATATCTGTTGGTTGAATGTGAATGTAGAGAACAGCTGTATATTTTCTCAGCAACTCTATTAATAATAAACTAAGAGTGAAAGAGATGGTCTTTCTAATATTAAATTTTTTTAACCCTGTGTAACATGTATGAATCTATATAGCCACATGTATTTTTGTAGATGTAGTAGTAGTGATGGTAATGGACACCCAAGTACCTTTTTATTCCTGTGACTATTGTTTTTCAGCCATCACATACATTGAGGGATCAGGGAACTGGGCTATAGACCTTTTAAACAGAGATGGTAGGTAATATAGTTGAGAGTTTATTATCTTCTTGGCCAGTAATTCTAGATAGCTTGCCTCATAGTTTTTAATAGAAAATCTCCATTATCTGCCTGTGATCCCTCAAGAGAATGGAAAATGGGATAATAATGTTTTAGCTTACCAAGTAGAGTAAGCAGGTCATAAAACTGTTACATCCTGCTCTGTGGTACTGAAGGAGAAACATTGAAACAATAAAACTATTCTGGCTGGCTAGTCACCTTTCATCCATGGAATACATTAAGTGAAACACACAAAAATAATTTAACAGTGAAAAGTCTGTACCCTGGAGTCAAACATTCTGTAATATATCCACATAAGTTATTGATCTTAAGTACAAATTTCCTTATCAGCAAAGTGGGAAATTAATTGTACCTGATGTGTATGGTTCCAATGAGGAAGTTATATATGACATTTAGTACTAGTTTAATACATATCTTCATTATTGAATCACAATGTTTCAATTGTCCAAGGGGAAGAAACAACAGTATTGGTTATAAGAAGATTCTCATACATAAATGAACATCTCTTTCATTGCAATTCCCAGTGTAGAAACAGAAAAATTTTTAAGAAACAATCTGGTTATTAAGGTCATTATCTTATCACAGCCAGAGGTCACAAATCTAAAACAGGTAGATTTGGTAAGTCAGGGGTACTCATGGATTTATTTTTGCTGGTATATAATTCACATAACATAAAATTAACCATTTTAAGTGTGCAGTTCAGTGTTTTTTTTAGTACATTCACTATGTTGTGCACCATCACCACTATCCAATTTTGGAATACATCCATCACCCCAGTAAAAAACCCCCAAACCCTATATCTGTTGGTAGTCAGTCTGCATTCTCCTTGCTCCTCTTGCAATCACTAATTTACTTTCTATCTCTGTGGATTTGCCTATTCTGGATATTCCATATAAAGGGACTCTTAATATGTGTGGCCTTGTATATCTGCCTTTTTTCACATAGCTAATTTTTTCACAGTTCTTCCACGTTGTAACATGTAACAATACTTCATTTCTTTTTATGGTTGAATAATATTCAGTAGTGTGGATGTGCCACATGGAGTTTATTCATTCATCAATTGATGGATATTTGAATTCTTTCTATTTGGGGGCAATTATGTTTCTATGAATACTCATGTACAAAATTCTGTGAAAATGTTTTCACTTCTCTTAGATACATACCAAGGGTTGGAATTGCGGTTTCAATTTTATGGTAATTGTTTTACCTTTGAGAAATTCCCAAACTATTTGCCACAGTGACTGTACCATTTTACATTCCTGCCAGCAGTATATGAGAATTCCTATTTCTTCTGATACTTGCCAAATCTCTTTTCCTTTATTTTTGATAATAGTGATCCCAATAGGCACAAAATGCTAGCTCATTTTAGTTTTTATTTGCATTTCTCTGAAAACTAATGATGTTGAGAATCTTTGCAAATGCCAAGTGGTGATTTTTATAACTTTATTGAAAAAAAAAGTCTCCTCTTTAGTTTATGAACCCTTTGAAATTGGATTATATATCTTTTTTTTTTTTTATTGTTGAGTTAGAAGAGTCCTTTATGTACTCAGGATACCAGACCCTTATGAGATAAATAATTTGCAAATATAGTTGACTCTTGAACAATGTGGGGGTTGGGTGCTGATGCCCCACACAGTTGAAAATCCCCATATAAGTTTTGACCCACCACAAAACTTAACTATTAACAGCATAATGTTGACTGGAAGCCTTACCAGTAACAGTCAATTAGCACATATTTTGTTTATTATATTTATTGTATAATGTATTTTTAGAGTAAAGTAAGCTAGAGAAAAGGAGATACTAAGAAAATCATTAGGAAGAGGAAATATACTAAGAGTAGTATGAGAAATCTACATATGTGTGGACCCATGTGGTTCAAATCCATATTGTTCAAAGGTCACTGTATTTTCTCTCATTCAGTGAGCTCTCTTTTCATTTTCTTAATTGTGTCCTTTGATACACATAAGTTTTTAGTTTTGATGAAATTTTTTTTTCTTTGGTTGCTTATGTTTTGAGGTTATTCTAAGAAACTGTTACCTAATCCAAGTTTGTCAAAATTTACACCATTGTTTACTTCTAAGAGTTTTATAGTTTTAGCTTTTAAGTCTTTTAACATTTAAGTCCTTGTTCCATTTTGAGTTAATTTTTATGTTGTGTGAAGTAGAAGTCCAATGTGGATCTCTAATTGTCTTGGTCATGGATGTTTTGATAGTGCAAATCCTTAGTTTCTATGAATACTCATGTACAAAATTCTGTGAAAATGTTGTGTGATACATTGAATAGCTGGTGATACGTAGATTGATTCTATGTCTTACCAGTCATGCTTAATAGTTGAAACCCTTGAAAGATACAAGTAACAATTATTTTAAAAATTTTTCAATTAAACAGAAGGTTGGAAGGACAGGAGCAATATAAAGAATAAATAAAAAATCACTTCTATACCTAAAACTTAAGACTATCCAATTTCAGTATTTCATAACATATTTTTTCTATCCTTTTATTTGTGTTTATGTCACAATTATTCATACTATTGTATAAATTTCTTTTCAATTAATATGAACATATTTCTGTGGCAATATTTTTAAAATTTTAAATACCTACAGTGACCATGTTACTGTGCAATCAATTTCATTCCATATTGTTACTATTTTCATATAATAGTGCTACTATAAATATTCTTATACTTTTATATATATATATATATGATTCTGATTACTTCCCTAGGTAAAATCTTAGATTTGAATTTCATTATCAGAGGCTTTTGATTGATATTGCCAACTTTCTAGAAATATTCTGAGTGGCAACTGACTTTGTCTCTAGCATTTCTTTTTGATTCTTACTTATGATTTCCATATCTCTGCCTACATTGCTCTTCTGTTCTTCGATGCTATCTACGTTACCCATTAGAGCCCTTAGAATATTATTATAGTTATTATTATTATAGATATTATTATTATTATAGTTAGTTTCCAGTCTGATAATTCCAACATCCCTACCATGTCTGCTTCTGATGCTTGCTCTATCTCTTTAATTTGCATTTTTTGGTTTGTTTTTTGGTTTTGTTTTTGTTTTTTTGGAATGCCGTATAGTTTTCTCTTGATAGCCAGACATGAGATAGTCGGACCATTATAAACAGGCCTTTAGTAATGTTTTGGTGAAGTGTGGGAGAAGAGAAGCATTCTATAGTCCTGTGATTAGGGGTCAGTCTTTCAGTGAGCCTCAGCCTCTGGACTGAACTTTTTGTTTTTCTCAGGTTTTTATTCCCACTTAGGTGGAGCAGGTTGGCTACAAGGGGCTGGGCTGGATACTTTCCTACCCACAGGTCAGCTATGCTCTGTTAATACCCTTGCAGGTTAGGCTCTGATTAACTACATTGCCCAAAAGGTAGGCTTTGTTAAGAACAAAGTGTAGGGGCGCCTGGGTGGCTCAGTGGGTTAAGCCGCTGCCTTCGGCTCAGGTCATGATCTCAGGGTCCTGGGATCGAGTCCCACATCAGGCTCTCTGCTCAGCAGGGAGCCTGCTTCCCCCTCTCTCTCTCTGTCTGCCTCTCTGCCTACTTGTGATCTCTCTATCTGTCAAATAAATAAATAAAATCTAAAAAAAAAAAAAAAAGAACAAAGTGTATTTCTAAATTGTTCCTTTTCCCCTCCTCCTGCTGGAAACACAAAGTGATTTTTCTCTGATACTCACTGTGGGAACTTGTGAAGCCCTTAGAAGTAAATCTCGAAATATTGTGGGGTCTCTCCTATGACTGCCCTCCCCCCAGTGTTTTTAACTCTTGGACTTACCACACCAAGCCTTCAGGAGTTTATTGATGACAGTGCAAGTTTTCCTACACTTGCACTGATTTCAAGTTTGTTTTTGTTTGTATGTTTATGAGCCATGACTCCTTCTATAGCCTGCCTGTCTTTCCAATTTTGAGGCAAACAGTTTGTCCTATTTCCTCCTGTCTCTTAAGGTTCCAGAAAGAGTTGTTGATATTTCAGTTTGTTCAGCTATTTACTTGTTAGTAGGACAGAGTGGCGACTTTTAAGATCCTTACATGTAGAACCAAAAACCAATGATCAACTTTGAATTCTTTTAATAGAAATGTAGCATTTAGAAAACATAGGGGCGCCTAACCATTGCTTGCTTGAATGGAAAGAAGTTCAGAGAAGATGTGAATCAATTACATTTTTACTTTCAAAGATAAGAAAATAAGGATTAGCGACACCTTGGTGGCTTAGTTGGTTGACTACCTTTGGTTCCAGTCATGATCCCACAGTCCTGGGATCAAGCCCTGCATCGGGCCCCCTGCTCAATGGGGAGTCTGCTTCTCCCTCTGCATCTCCCCCTGCTTATGCGCTCCCTCTTTTGCTCACTCCTTCTCAAATAAATAAATTCTTAAAAAAAAAGAAAAAAGAAAAGAAGAATAGCTATTGACAAAAATATGCCATAAAATCCTCTAAACCAGAGAGCTCAATGAGTCAGCATTGTAAGTTTTCTGAGAGCAGGACCTAGATACCATTTCTTTTGTAAATTCTTCTAACACAGAGCAGTCAGTTAGTAAATGGTGACTGGCAGTCTGGAAGAAATGTCATGTCTTAGAACCATGGGTTAGTTACTTCAAAGTATCTAAAAAGCATACAGCATGCTCTAACCATTGCTTGTGGGGATGGGTTATCTTATGGAGCTATGTTTTCTGCAGTATGACTCTGCCTATCTCTTGACATGGCTAAGTAAAGCAGTTGAGCAGTTAATAGGCTGCTCAAAAACCCATGATGTGGCTTCATACAAATAAACAAATGGGACATTTATATTCTAACTCTTAGAAATTTGACCTGGGGAATTTAGTAAAGCTAAATTAAAGGAGATTAAGCGAATGAGTTTGTCAAGGACATAAAGTAGAAAACATAGGAATGATAACAGACCACAGGCATGAGAGATAAGATGAAGCAGAAATTATAAGATAAAAAAATAGAGTACAGAGTGCAGGTGTTCATAACTAGTAAGAAGAGATTGGAATAAGATGTCAAAAGAAGTGAAGATCATCTGTATATTCCTATTATGTTGCTTGATTTGCTTTCGATCCAGAATACCACTCTACACAAGGCCCAATTCAACTCTGACTCCTGATACATGAAATTCCATCTCACTCACTATTCCGCATGCATCCTTTGATACCCCACCCAACCAGCATTTATTTAGCTACCTTACTACAAAAGGGTCTAAATAAAACAACATATATTAATTCTCCATTTTATTTATGTAGATAAAACTTAATTTAGTATCCAATAAGACACACGCACACATTGGATGATTTTCCACAAATTCCATAAAGTAGAAATTGCCTTTAATTCACAATAGTTGAATGAAATGTGACCTTTATTTGATCTGATTTTATTACCTAGTTATCCACTTAATTCATATTGCTTATATTTAAGTTAAAAATTATGTGATTTAAAGGAGTGTATCTAATAATTAAAGAACAAAATAGTTTCTACTTACATACTTCAGACTATAAGCAGCTTACCAGTTAGATTTAAGAGTGTTTCCTAAAGGCATTTTTTAAAAAATTAGTAAGTTGACTTATGAATTCCTTAGAATCTCTCCAGATACACCAATATAGGTCTTTTTAGAAGTATAATAGTGATTTGAAATTGATATTTTTGGCTCAACACCAAAATTACTGAATTCTTATAGAAACTATTATAAATTATACACAGTAAATTTGCTTTATTTTTGTTTTTGCTCTTAAAAGTAAAAATGCACAAAAAATTATTTTACCAGAAACTTCTCTTTATAATTAAAACCCTATATAGGGACATCTGGGTGGCTCAGTTGTTTTAAGTGTCCGCCTGTGGCTCAGGTCATGATATCAAGGTCTTGGCATGGAGACCCACATTGGGCTCCCTGCTTGTCCCTCTCCCTCTGCCCCCCCCACCTGTGCTCTCTCACTCTCTCTCCAATAAATAAAATCCTTTTTAAAAAAATTAAAATCTCAGGGCACCTGGATGGCTCAGTGGGTTAAAGCCTCTGCTTTTGGCTCAGGTCATAATCTCAGGGTCCTGGGATCGAGCCCCAAATGAGGCTCTCTGCTCAGCAGGGAGCCTGCTTCCTCCTTTCTCTCTGCCTGCCTGCTTGTGATCTCTCTCTCTCTGTCAAATAAATAAATAAAATCTTTTAAAAAATTAAAATCTATTATAGTACCTTAATATTTCAATATGGTCATTTGGAAAACAAGATCCCTTTAGCAGTGGACATTGGTTTTTGACTAGAAGTCTTAGCTATATTATACAAAGTCAATATTACAAGAACAAAAGAAATTCTCAGAAATTTTGATGCAGTTTATATGCTGATTGGCTCACTGCTGAAAACACCTGCAATACTGATGCTTAGTACATGCTTATAAGGTTGGTGACTTAACAGAATAGACAGAAAAAAAGGAATCTTACTTGTTTATAACAGAAGATTTGTATGAAAGCAGAGTAGGGGAAAAGAATGTAAGGGGAAGCTGAAAGATTTGGAAGTAATTGGAGAAACTGGAGAGAATCTTAGAATCAATACACTTAAGGAAAATTATATGCTATGTCCACAAATGTACCCCACAAACAGGGGGAGAGTATGATTCATAAAGCAGGATTAAATCTCTTATCCTGGGGCACCTGGGTGGCTTAGTGGGCTGGGCCTCTGCCTTCAGCTGGGGTCCTGATCTCGGGGTCCTGGGATTGGGCCCTGCAATCAGGCTCCCTGCTCAATGGGGAGTCTGCTCCCCCTCCCCTCTGCCTGCCTCTCTGCCCACTTGTGATCTCTCTCTCTGTCAAATAAATGGATAAAATCTTTTAAAAAAATCTCTTATCCTATAATTTTCTAAGTACTTGTGAATGCAAATTAAAGTAGAGGTGAGCATGTCCAACTAGCTCTAAGACTACAGACATCTGTTTATGTACAATTAAACACTGAGAAAATTTGGTTGGAATACTATAGTAGTTCTTTTGTTACCATTGTATAAAGGAAAAAATGACTTTTTTCCCAGTATCATTGCAAAATAGATATTCTAACAACTGTTTCACCTACAAAGCATCATGTTTGTGAAAATCAATCATATACTTTGAAATATGGCAGATTAGAATACTCCAGAGTACCTTTCATAAACAAAAGCAAAATACTCTCATGAAATGTAGCCTGTACCATGTCCTTCAAGATAACTATTTAATCAACAATTTAATGATTTTAATAAAAAATAGGAAAAAAACTTCCATGAGAGAAAATCAGAAGAAAATTTTAATTATATAATTAGAACTCAATATTAGATACTGAAATAATCAGAAAAATATATTTTAAAAGTATGAATAAACACTTAAGGGATAAAAAGCAAAATTGAAAATGTAAACAAGAGAAAGATTATTATAAGTAACTAGGGAATTTTGAAAAATCAATACCTATAACATTTAAGATAAATATATAAATATTGATGTTTAATGCTATGATAATCCCAAAACATTAAATTGTAGAACAGACATAGTTAAAGGGAAAATTCATGAACAGGAAAATCTGAGGAAATTCTGCAGACTTGAATTTAGAGAGATGAAGAGATCAAAGTTATAAAGAAGAGTTTAATAATCAAGGAAAACAGAATAATAAGTTCTTAGATTTGTCTCAGTGTATATCTAGGTACAGTATAAAGAAGCACCAATCAACATTCAGGGTGCTAATAGTTGAGACCTTTTCAGAATAGATAAAAGACATGAGTATTAATGGCAAATTGCAAATACTATGATTAAAAAGAAAGTCCTATCTGGCTTTACTAAAAATGCAGTATCCAAAGACACACTAAAAGGAATAACTTAAAAGTTATTAGAAGAAGTAAGGAAGTAAGAATGAAACAAAAGATTCCTACCAGGTAAGAGCAATGACTGGATGGGGAACTTCTCAATAATAATAGGAACAAGAAAATAATGAAATATTTCCTTTGGAATATTGAGAGAAATAAAAGGGTTAACATAATATGTACCTATAAACAATTATTCAAGAAGAGAACCAGACTAAATGAGTTTTAGAAAAATAAAAATGAGAGAATATACTAGCAATAGGATCTGTGAATATACTTCAGAAAAAGAAAAATCCCAGAAAGATATGAGGTTCAAGAAGGAATAAAAATTAATGATGTGGAATGAAATTAATAAAACAGTGAAATTACTGTTAATAACACAATAAAATTTGTGTTATTAAAATATGAAAATAAACATTGTTTCATATAACAATTTTGGAGTCTATGACATTGTCCAAAAAATGACATGTTAAGATGAGAGGAGTTAATTGGAGTAAGAGTGTTTGGTTTCTTCCATACCTAGTATTGTTGAGAAGAAAATGAAGGTATTGATTAAGTTTTGATTTCACATTAAGCATGCAAATTAAAGTTTTAAAGATACAAAAATATGATAGAGTAGGGGACAGCCTGCTTTTTCTGTAGAACAATAAATAATCCAAACATTGCAGTCCTCGGTCTTTATAATAACTACTTAATTCTGTCATGATATCATGAAGGCAGTCATAGACAATATGTAGAGAAATGAGCATTGCTTTGTTTCAATAAAACTTTATTTATAAAAACGGTAGGCCAACTATGACAACTATGACAGGGGCTGCAGTTTGTTTACCCTCAGGGTAGAGTGGATACCCATCAAACACACAGAAGAATAAAACATTTAGAAGTGACAGCTTAAGAAACTCTATCAGACTAATTATAGGAAATAAAATAAACAAGATTGAAAAAATCAAATGTATCCATAATTATATAGATGTAGGTAGAACCAACTGCAACTATCAACTATATTCATACTCCTTGTAAGAAGGAAAACTAAAATCTTAGGCCACCAAATGTTGGAAGTAAATATATCGATAAGATACACCAGGAAAATGCAAATAAATAGAAAGCTATTCTAACTGCATAAATTTTATAGGAAACAGACTTTGAGACAATGAAAGAAGAACATTGTTAATTATAAAAAAAGATGCTATATAGTGATAAATGATAAATTCAGTAAGATATAACACTACTAATCTATAATGTGAACAATGACAAGATTATGAAGAGAAATAAGGACAAATGTCACTATAATAGGAATTTACATCTAAGGAATTGGTAGGAAGAAACAGGAAAATATGAGCAAGGATATAGAAAATTTAAATAAGAATAATGAGATGTATCTGGTTAATAATTACAGAACTTTATTTTCTGCATTGGATGAAGACCAGTCCATACAAGTCTAAATAAAGAAAAAAATGTTTTTGCCTGGGAAATTTCTTCCTTTTTTAAAAATTTTGATTCCACTATATTTAACATACTGTGTTATATTAGTTTCAGATGTACAATATAGTGATTCAACAATTTTACACATTACTTAGTGCTCATCGTGATCAGTGTACTCTTAATCCCCTTCACTTGTTTCACCCAGTGCCCTCACCCACCTTCCCTCTCATAACCATAAGTTTGTTCTCTAAGAATCTGGGTTTTTGGTGTTTTTTTTTTCTCTTTTTTCCTCTGTTCCTAAATAAATTTTAGAGACTATCATTTTAGGCCACATTCACCTACTTTAAGACAGCTATGTTAGGAATCAACTTAATTGGGTAGCTTTGATAACAAACCAGGGAATAATTAAGTCTCCCACAACAATTTATATATTCAAGTTATTGCCAGTAAAAGTTCTGCTAGTGGCTTGCTTGAAACATACAAAATTTAAATATAAAATGTATATGGAAGAATATGACTAATAATGACAATTCTGAGAGAAAAAAACAAAACAAAACCCCAGGAGCTTAGTGTAGCAGAATTTAAAACTTAAAAATCTATGGTATTTCAAGACAAATTAACCAAGTAAAACTGAGCAAAAAAACCCCAGAGATAAACCTTGAATACATGGAAATTCAATATATAATTTGGTATCATTGCTGGTGATTGGAGAGAAATGTACTGTTCAAAAAATGATGCTGAGAAAATAGTTCAACATATGAAAAAATAATATTGCCTTCCTACCTCACAACACATGAGTGCACACACAAACATATACACATAATAATTCCAAATGAATAAATGACCTAAATGTGAAGGTTATATCTTGAGACTTAGAAAAAGCATATAGGAAAGGAACTTTATGTTCTAAAGTCATTGATGTATTTTTTGAACTGCTATTTCTGTCCTCTGAACATTCAATGATCTTACTATTTGCTAGAACTAAGCAACTGAAGTTGCTTTACTACTACATGTGGTAAATGCCTGAAGCAGAAGCTTATGATTATGTTTATATGAATGCTTCACAGTACAACACTCCCTAGTACAACAACTGGGGTACTCCATGGTATGACATCGAAAACAATTTATTTTTCATAAGCAAATTTAAGATTGCACTCTGACAGTTCTGAATGATAGTAATGACATTTGAAAACTAGACACCACACTCTTGGGCTGGATATAATGAATGACTCAGAATAACTCAGAACTGTGATTATTAAAAATATTTGCCCTACAAATTATTTTACAATGCTGATGACATTAATCTTTGTGGGTGGCAGCATACATCTTAGGTAGTGTAAATAAATTGGAAATTAAAGTTTAGGTGCTTAATTTTTCCCTTTGCTAATTTTTCATGAGACTATAACATAATTTCAGAGTAGGGAAAAACTTTCTACTGAGACTTTAGTTGTTGTGTCATATTTTGTTTGAATATCAACATTCAAATGAAATAGGGAAGAAAGAAACAAAACAAGTAGTAGAGCAGCTTTTATTTGTAGAGAGCTTAAAGGTTTCTACATATTTGACAGATACACCAGTTTCAGTCTTAAAATAATAGAAGCTAAGCAGTGGACTCTGTGTCTAAAAATGAAGTGCTAAACAACTGAGTACATATATCCCTTCAAAGCTTGTAATGGAGCCAAATAATTTTTATTAGCCTCAAATATGACTCCTACTCCTAGCCTCTATAAATTAAAAAGAACTAGGAGGCATATCAGTAGTGTGATAAATGGTTGATTTGGGAGGTTTTCCCTTCCCCTCCCCATAGTTGTGGTCCACTCAGTAACTCCTTCCCATCAAACTAAGTGATGGAGGCTCTGAGATTAGAAATGCCTATGAGAGGAAGAGCCTGGCATCTCATTTTTTGATTGGATGTTTGCTTATCCAGCAGGCTTTGTTTTGCTATGGAAGTGGGGAATGGGATTGGGAAAGAAAATTCGAGAGTAGGTCCAGACTGGAGTCAGCTACTGAACATACTGCTTGATGTAGTAGGAATATAAGAATTCTCCATGAATCAAGTAGATACTGCAGAAGGAAGCTCAGTTTGATTTATCTTGGAGGTATGTCACTTATGAGAGCTGACTGCTAGGCTGGATGAAGATAATCCCGTAAGAAAGATGGGGTGAGGTATACCACCAACTGCAGGAGAAGTGGTCAAACTGGGGCATACCTCCCCCTTTGTGGAAGAGGGCAATGGAAAGGCCTTTCCAACAAGGTCACACAAAATGCTCCTTACAATGTCCAAAGGCCAATTTCCAGTGAGTGTCATATTTTTCCATCTTTCTCATCCCCTCATTCCTATCCCAATCTACTAAGGAGGGAAGAGACTGAAAGATATGGTGAACATGTGTTTTATAAGCCAACTATTTCCAAGAAAATGTCAGGTAAAATTTAAGAAAGAAGGAAGTCATGTCATGTGACCAATACTAGATTCAAAAAGCCTGATGTTGGGTATTAAGGAGGGCATGTATTACATGGAACACTGGGTGTTATACATAAAAAATGGATCTTGGAACACTACATCAAAAACTAATGATGTTGGGCCCCTGGGTGGCTCAGTGGGTTAAAGCCTCTGCCTTTGGCTCTGGTCATGATCCTGGGATCGAGCCCCGCATCGGGCTCTCTGCTCGGCAGGGAGCCTGTTTCCTCCTCTCTCTCTGCCTGCTTCTCTGCCTACTTGTGATCTCTGTCTGTCAAATAAATAAATAAAATCTTAAAAAAAAAACTAATGTACTCTATGGTGACTAACATAACATAATAAAAAAATAAAAATAAGGAAAAGGAAGGGAAGGATAATAACTACCCAAATAATTAATGAAAAAAAGTATCTGCTAAAGAAGAACCCATATATAATTTTTAATTGCTGATAGTATTATTGAGGAGTTTACCAGACATACCATGGTAAAATTTCAGAATTTGAAGACTAAAAGAAAATGTTTTAATATGTAATATGTTACCTACAAGGAGAATCAAACTTGTAATTTGTACATTAGAATTAGACTATGGAATAGCAACTACTAGATTCTTAAATGAGAAGGTCTGAAACATGAGAATCTATTGTTTTAGTTAACTTAGCATTTATCTGATAAGAAAGATACTTATTAATGCACAGTATAAAAAAATTATACCAGGGGCACCTGGGTGGTTCAGTGGGTTAAAGCCTCTGCCTTCATCTCAGGTCATGATCCCAGGGTTCTGGGATTGAGCCCCGCATCAGGCTCTCTGCTCAGCAGGGAGCCTGCTTCCCTTCCTCTCTCTCTGCCTGCCTCTCTGCCTACTTGTGATCTCTGTCTGTCAAATAAATAAATAAAATCTTTTAAAAAATTATACCAACTACATATCCTATATAAAGAAAATAATTGGGAAGATATTCTAACCAAGTGGCAAACCCCAAGGAGGCCATCAAGAAAGGGGATAATAAAGAGAAGAAGAAACATTAGTGAGCAATGAAACTATCTCTCCAGTTATAGACACATATATGGATAATATTAAATGATGCAGAAATTAAAAATTTACAAGTAATCTAGGACAAAAAGGATGAGAGGATTAATTTTGGTAAAATCGATAAACTGAGGTGAAAGCAATGATGAAGTAAAGACCTTTAATCAAGGTAATTTTAGGGTGGAAAAAGTAAAGGTGTTTTACAAGTTTGATATTAGGGCCATGGGAGAAGGCACATTGTTGGAGGGGAAACAGTGAGTGCCTTATTTGCATATGATTGTTGAAAGCAAGTGCTCAATTATGTGTTTTATAAATATCCTATTTGTGAAAGAGAAGATTAAAGATGAACCTTAAAATTAACAAAAGGAATAAATGGAATGAATAGTGACTGATCATAACAGTTAAAATGTAGATTGGTAAAATAGGAAACCATGAAGGATGACAGTCAAATCAAAATGGAAGAAATAAAATACTAGATAATTTTACTAAATCAAAAATGCCCTTAAATCCCCTTCTATCAGAGTTTCAGCTTGGACTAGAACACAAAACCCAGAAATAGATACTTCACAAGAAACGCACTTAAAAGTATTAAGGGCTGATGAAAATGGACAGAGAGATACCAGGAAACTACAAATAAAAAGCAACTGGCTGGGCACCTGGGTGGCTCAGTCTTTGGGTGTCTGCCTTTGGCTCAGGTCAGGATCCCAGGATCCTGGGATCCAGCTCCCCATCAGGCTCCTTGCTCTGCGGGAGGCCTGCTTCTCCCTCTCCCATTCCCCTGCTTGTGTTCCCTCTCTCGCTGTTTCTCTCTCTGTCAAATAAGTAAACTCTTAAAAAAACAACAACAACAATGTCATAGCAATATTAGACAATGTGGGATTTAAATTAGGAACACTCGGGGTGCCTGGGTGGCTCAGTGGGTTAAAGCTGCTGCCTTCTGCTCGGGTCATGATCCCAGGGTCCTAGGATCGAGCCCCACACCGGGCTCTCTGCTGGGCAGGGAGCCTGCTTCCCATCCTCTCTCTCTCTGCCTGCCTCTCTGCCTGCTTGTGATCTCTGTCAAATAAATAAATAAATAAATATTTAAATAAATAAATAAATAAATAAATTAGGAACACTCAACAATATAAAGAGGATAGTAGGTAATAACAAAAATGATTCATGAAGACAATATAACAGACACAATTGTGTATTTATAAACATGATAGCTGATAGATTAAAACTAATTTCACTGAAAGGCTATCTTGCTAAGTAAAATTAATAGATTTTAATATACTCCTTTATATTGAGAAATACTTAATATACAAAAATTAGTAAAGACATTGAATGAATGAAAAAATACTGTATATATATATAATATTAAGATGTGAAGTTTAGATATATTTAAATAAAAATGATAAAATGTATATATCCATGAACATTTACATATTAGATTCTGAACTTAAAAAAATAAAAATTATGCTGCAATTTCTACTTAAAATCTAGTAAAATTTAAAATAATGATATTAACTGGTTATACAATGTTAATATCTTAGAAATTAAACATCCTTGTAGATAACCTTTGGATCAGAGAAGGTAAAAACTGAAATTACAAGCACAAAGCAATAAGAAGGAAAACATTTTATCACAAATTATAGGGCACAAAAATCTTTAATAAATAGAAAGTGAAGTTTACTTACTGTCATTAGACTAAAAATAAACAATATTACTATTTATCTCAAGCATATGGAAATTGCATAACAAAATAAACATATTTTTGCATGTTAGATTTTGCATTTTGCATATGGAAATTGCATAACAAAATAAACAGGAAAAAGGAATTACTAAATACAAAAGCTGAAATTAATAAGATACAAACAAAAAATAATAGTACATTGAGTAACTAAATCCCAGCTTGGATCTTTGGGAAAAAAGTTAAAGTGTCAAATGCCATATTAGGCTGATTAAGGAAGAATTAAAAATAAGATAGTTTGATATCAAAACAGTTCACAAAACTGAACATTAGTAGATTGTAAGAGACAATTTTATGGCAAACTTTTTAAAAACTGAATGAAATTAACAAATATAACTCCCTAAAGAAAAAAAAAAACTTGACTAAATGAATGAACACAAAAGAGATTATAAAGATGATAATAAGGCTTACCATTAAAATGAAGCAGTAAGACAGGCGGATTTGTGCCTAATCTGTGTCTAAATTTTAAAGATAAATTCTGTTACTTAAAATACATTGGACTAATGAAAGCTGGTGCAACTACTCTGGAAAACAGCATGGAGGTTCCTCAAAAAGTTGAAAATAGAGCTACCTTACAACCCAGCAATTGCACTACTGGGTATTTACCCTAAAGATACAAACATAGTGATCCGAAGGGGCATGTGCACCTGAATGTTTATAGCAGCAATGTCCACAATAGCCAAACTATGGAAAGAATCTAGATGTCCATCAACAGATGAATGGATAAAGAAAAAGTGGTATATATATACAATGGAATACTATGCAGCCATCAAAAGAAATGAAATCTTGCAATGATGTGGATGGAACTAGAGGGTATTATACTTAATGAAATAAGTCAATTGGAGAAAGACAACTATCATATGATCTCCCTGATATGAGGAAGTGGAGATGCACCAGGCAGGGCAGGAGGATTAGAGGGGTAGGAAAAGAATAAATGAAACAAGATGGGATCGGGAGGGAGACAAACCAAGAGAGATTCTTAATGTCACAAAACAAGCTGAGGGGGGCCAGGGGGAGGGGTTTAAGGAGAGGGTTGTGGGGTTATGGACATTGGGAAGGGTATGTGCTATGGTGAGTGCTGTGAAGTGTGTAAACCTGGTGATTCACAGACCTGTACCCCTGGGGCTAATAACACATTATATGTTTATAAAAAAATTTAAAAATTTCAAAAGAAAAAAAATGACTGCCCATTTAATGTGGGTTTTACAAGGTGAGTTGAAGCTTGCAAAAAAGTATATGCATATTAAAGTACTTTGGAAAACTTTGGAAAAAAAATACATTGGACTATTGAAAATTATGGATAATTGGCAATTACCTTCTTTTTTAAACTAACATGTAATATATTATTTGCTTCAGGAGTACAGGTCTGTGAATCATCCGTCTTACAAAATTCACGGCACTCACCATAGCACATACCCTCCCCAATGCCCATAATCCAGCCATCCTATTCCTCCCCACCAACCCCAGTAACCCTCAGTTTGTTTCCTGAGATTGAGTCTCTTATGGTTTCTCTCCCTCCCCAGTCACTTCTTATTTCATTCCTCATATCAGAGAGACCATATGATCTGTCCATTTCAATGAGGGGGGTGTTGAAGTCCCCTACTATTATTGTATTATTGTTTATGTGTGTGTGTGTGTGTGTGTGTGTGTGTGTGTGTGTTTTATTTTGTTATTAATTGGTTTATATAACTGGCTGCTCCCATCTTAGGGGCATAGGTATTTAAAATTGTTAGATCTTCTTTTGGAGAGATCCTTTAAATATGATATAGTGTCCTTCCTCATCTCTTATCCTCACTGATTGGTGAACTTTGTCTTGGCTGGATGTTCTTGCTGATCTTCTTAGGGAGGGGCCTGTTGCAGTGATTCTCAGATGTGTTTGCCCAAGGCAGAATTGCACCACCCTTGCGAAGGGCCAGGCTAAGTAATCTTCTGGGGTTTGCTCTCTGTAGCTTTTGTTCCCTGAATGCCTTCCATACAGAAAACGGCAGCCTACCAATCTCCAGCCCTGTAAGAGCTCCTCAGTGTGCTCTCAGAGAAAAGCAGTCAATCACACCTGTCTCCCTGGTCCCTGTGCTCTCCCAGCCTGTGACTAAGCATTTCTTTTTTTTTTTTTTTTTAGATTTTTTTATTTATTTGACAGACAGAGATCACAAGTAGGCAGAGAGGCAGGCAGAGAGAGAGGAGGAAGCAGGCTCCCCGCTGAGCAGAGAGCCCGATCGAGCAGGGCTTGATCCCAGGACCCTGGGATCATGACCTGAGCCAAAGGCAGAGGCTTTAACCCACTGAGCCACACAGGTGCCCCATGACTAAGCATTTCTATTTCTGGCACATGGCCCCATTTGGAGTCTCCAAACCCAGCAGATTCCTGCAATGTGCTCCCACACTGCTCCTCCCAGAGGAGGAAGGCTAGGTTCTCTCCTGATCTGCCACTTATGGGGTCCCTGCTTGAAGAGCAGTGGTCTGACTGTGCCTCGGATCACAGTTTACAGTAACCCCAATCTGAGACCCCACTCCTTGGCTCCGTCTCTGCAGCCAGCTTCCCCACTCCCATAACTGGGACCTCTGCCACACTCAGACACCCCTGGTCTTTTTGTAACCCCACAGGTCATGAGAGCCCTCCCATGAGGGGTCCACCCCCCACCCCACCCCCCCACTTAGCCTCGGGAGCGACATCCCTCAGTGGAGCAGACTTCTAAAAGTTCTGATTTTGTGCTCCACTTCTCTACTGCTTGCTGGGAGCCATCCCTTCCCCCTGCAATCTCTCTTCCCATATATCACCTCAGATTCACTTTTCTGCATGTCTTACCTTCCAGAAAGTGGTCGCTTTTCTATGCCTAGAATTGCTGCTCTTCTTCTCTTCAATTTCCTGCTGAGTTTTAGGTGTTCAGAATGGTTTGATAACTATCTAGCTGAACTCCTGGAACCTGATGATATTTAGGTCTCCTACTCCTCATCTTGGTCCAAGACTTGACAATTTTCAAGGCTACATAACTTCAATAGAAAGAATAATAATACAGGCAATGTCCCAAAGACAATGATACACAAAACTATCTGATGAATATAGTTGTAAAAAATGTTATTAAAGAAATCCCAGTAATGCTTGGGTGCTTCAGTAAGAGAAAATCTGTCAACATAACTCAAAATACCCCTCCATTGTTGGAGAAAAATAATGTATTGATACAATAAATTCTGAAAAATCCTTTGATAAAAATTAGCAGTAATGCCTAATAAGAATTCAATTAAGAGAAAAATAGAATTAAGCTATTTAGATAGCATAAAAGTTTTTCAAACACAACTTACCTAATATAATGAAAATGTCATTCTTATCTGAACTAATATGTAAGTTCAATAAAATTACATGTAGAATTTCATTTTGTAATGATTAGATCATAGCATTTAAAAATTTATATAAATATAAACAAATACAAGTTCCTAAGGATAACTAATGGAAGCCTTGATTTACCAAAAATCAGAACTATAATGCTAGTATAATCAAATCATCATGGTGTTTGGACAAGAGCAGGCAAATTAAGAAGTATAACAGCATAATAATATCCAGAAATAGTTAACAGTATATATGATTTTTTAAATCATAGCAAAAATGCTGTTAAATTCAATGTAGGGGGAAAATAGCATATTTAGTAAATGGGGTTAGTACACTTGGATATACATTTGGAAGAAAATTCAACTGTCTAATATAAATTAAAAATTTATAGAAAATTTTAATTAAATAAAAGATTTTTTAAAAGACTTTATTCATTCATTTGTCAGGCAGAGACAGAACACAAGCAGGGGGAGCTGCAGGCAGAGGAAGAAGCAGACTCCCTGCTGAGCAGGGAGCCCAATGCAGGGCTCAATCCCAGGGCCCTTGGGATCATGATTTGAGCCAAAGGAAGATGCTTAAGTGGTTGTGCCACTCAGGTGTCCCTAAATAAAGGATTTTTTAAAAAAATCCTTTATTTATTTATTTTAGAGATAAAGAGTTTAGGAGAATAAGCAGACTCTGCACTGAGTCCCACAAGGGGCTAGATCTCAGGACCCTGAGATCATGCCCTGAGCTGAAATAAAGAGTCAGATGTTGAAGTGACTGAGCCACCCAACCATTCCTCAAATAAAGGACTTTAATGTACATGAAAAGAAACACAAAATAAATTGAGAAAAATAATATTAAACTTGAGTAGGAAATGTCATTATCAGCTTATGACTTCCTTTTACTTTTTTTTTCTGTAATTTTAATTACACAGTACTCATCACTACAAGTGCACTCCTTAATTCCAATCACCTATTTCATTCATCTTCTCACCCATCTCTCCTCTGGTAACCATCACTCTGTTCTCTATAGTTAAGTCTGTTGCTTGGGCATGCTTGGGTGGTTCAGTTGGTTAAGTGTCCCACTCGATTTTGGCTAAGGTCCCACATTGGGCTCTATACTGAGCGTGGAGCTTGCTTGGGATTCTCTCTTTCCTTTCTCTGCTCCTCCTACCATCCCCCACCATGTTCATGCTCTCTCAAAAATAAAGAAAAAATTTTTTAAAAAATTAAAAAATTCTATTGCTTTGTCTTTTCCCCCCATTGCTCATTTGTTTTCAATGTTTCTTAAGTTCCACATAGGAGTGAACTCATACAGTATTTGTCTTTCTCTGATTTCATTTAGCATCACATTTTTGAGATCCATCCATGTCATTGTAAATGGCAAAGTTACATTTTTATGGCTGAGCAATATATATTCTCATTCTCTTTCCCACTTGTGTTCCCTGTCTCTATTTATCTGCCAGATAAATAAAAAAAAAAATCTTTAAAGAAAAGTCATTACAATTCTATACAAGAATTCTTATTTCAGAGTAAGAGAGAGAGAGCACAAGCAGGGGGGGGACCAGAGGGAGAGGGAGAAGCAGCCTTCCCACTGAGCAGGGAGCTTGATATAGGTCTGGATCCCAGGACCTCAAGATCGTAATCTGAGCTGAAGGCAGATGCTTAACCAATTGAACCACCCAAGGCTCCTATTTTTAACTTTTTAAAAAAGATTTTATTTATTTATTTGACAGAGAGAGATCACAAGTAGGCAGAGAGGCAAACAGAGAGAGAGGAAGGGAAGCAGGCTCCCCGCCGAGCAAAGAGCCCGACATGGGGCTCGATCCCAGGACCCTGGGACCACGACTGGAGCGGAAGGCAGAGGCCTTAACCCACCGAGCCACCCAGGCACCCCTATTTTTAACTCTTTGAGGAACCTCCAGAGTGGCTGCATGAGTTTGCATTCCCTCCAAGAGAGCGAAAGTGTTCCTTTATCTTCATATCCTCAATATTAATTGTTTCTTGTGTTTTTTATTTTAACCATTCTGACAGAAGTGAGGTGATATCTCATTGTAGTTTTGATTTGTGTTTCCTAATAAGTGATAATGAATAGCTTTTCATGTGTATCTGTATGTCTTCGTTGGAGAAATGTCTTTTTATGTCTTCTGCCTGTTTTTATTTTATTTTTTAAATATTTTTTTTTATTTATTTGAAAGAGATAACAAGTAGGCAGAGAGACAGGCAGAGGTAGAGGAAGGGAAGCAGGCTCCCTGCTGAGCAGAGAGCCCAATGCGGGGCTTGATCCCAGGACCCTGAGACCATGACCTGAGCCAAAGGCAGAGGCTTTAACCCACAGAGCCACCCAGGCGCCCCTTCTGCATGTTTTTAAATTGGATTATTTGGATGTTGAATTTTATCAGTTCTTTATGTATTTTGGATACTAACCCTTTACTGAATATGTCATTGGAAAATATCTTCTCCCATTCTGTTGGTTGCCTTTTAGCTTAGTTAATTGTTTCCTTCACTATGAAAAAGATCTTTACTTTTATGTCGTCACAATAGTTTATTTTGCTTTTGTTTCCCTTGCCTCATTGTGCCTGTCTAGAAAAAAAGTTGATCCAGCCAATGTCAAAGAAATTACTGCCTATCCTCTTTTCTACAATTTTTAAGGTTTCAAGTCTCACATTTAGGTCTCTAATCCATTTTGAGTTTACTTTTGTGTATGGTATAAGAAAGTGGTCCAGTTTCATTCTTTTGCACATTGCTGTCCAGTTTTCCCAATACCAGTTCTAAAAGGAACTTATTCTGATGGGGTATCCTTTACTGCTTTGTTGGAGATTAATTTACCATATAATTGTGGGGGTTTTTTCTTCATCTTCTATTCTGTTCCATTGATCTACATGCCTTTTTTTGTGCCAGTACCATATTCTTTTGATTACTACAGCTTTCTAATACAACTTGAAATTCAGAATAACTGTGATGCTTCCAGCTTTGCTTTCCTTTTTCAAAATTGCTTTGGCTCTTCAGGATTTTTGTGGTTTCATACAAATTTTAGGGTTGTTTGTCCCAGCTTTGTGAGAAGTGCTATTGATATTTTGACAGGGACTGTACTCAGTGTATAGATTGCTTTGGGTAGTATAGATATTTGAACAGTGTTCACTCTTCCAGTCTATGAGTGTGCAATAACTATCCATTTCTTTGTGTCATTTTCAATTTTTTTTCATCAGTGTTTTATGGCTTTCAGAGTATAGGTCTTTGATTTCTTTGGTTAGGTTATATCTAGGTATATTACTGTTTTTGGTGCAATTGTTAATGGGATAATTCCTTTATTTCTCTTTCTGGAGCTTCATTAATAATGAATAGAAATGCTACAGATGTCTCTAGATTGATTTTGTATCCTGCGACTTTACTGAATTCCTGCATCAGTTCTGTTTTTTGCTGGAGGCTTTTGGGTTTTCTATACATAGTGAAAATTTTACTTCTTTAACACTCTGGATGGATTTTCTTCCTTTTTGTTGTCTAGTTACTGTGGCTAGAACTTCCAGTACTATGTTGAATAAAATGGTGTGGGTGGGCATACATGTCTTGTTTCTGACCTTAAGGGAAAGGCTCTTAGTTTCCCCCAATTTAAAGAGATGTTAGTTCTGGGTTTTTCTTAGATGGCCTTTATTATGTTGAGGTATGTTCCTTCTAAACCTATTTTGTTGAGGGTTTTTAATCATGAATGGATGGTGTACTATGTCTAGTGCTTTTTCTACATCTATTGAAATGATCATATGGTTTTTATCCTTTCTCTTATTGATATGATGTGTCATGTTGATTGATTTGTGAGTATTGTACCTCCTTTGCAACCCAGAAATAAATCTCACTTGTTCATGGTGATTTTTTTTTTTTTAATGTATGGTTGGATTTAGTTTGCTAATATCCTTTTGTGGATTTTTATGTTTATGTTCACCAGAAATACTGGCCTGTAGTTCTCTTTTTTTTGTCTTTATCCAGTTTTGGTATTAGGTTAATGTTAGTCTCATTGAATGGAATTAGAAGTTTTGCTTACTTTTTCTTTTTTTCTTTCTTTCTCTCTCTTTCTTTCTTCCTTTTTCTGTCTTTCTTTCTTTGATTACTTTGAGAATAGTAGGTATTAACACTTCTTTAAATGTTTGGTAGAATTTGCCTGGGAAGCCATCTGGTCCTGGACTTTTGCTTATCAGGAGTTTTTTGATTGTTGATTCCATCTCTTTGCTGGTTATCAATCTGTTCAAATTTTTTATTTCTTGTTTCAGTTTTGATGATGTTTCTAGGAACTTATCCAATTTTTCTGCATTGTCTATTTGTTGGCATATAGTTTTTCATAATACTCTCTTACAGTTGTTTTTCTGTGGTGTTTTTTTCCTCTCCACTGTGACTTTAATTGCATACTTTTAGAAGTTTATCAATTTTAATGATTTTTTTCCCAAAGAATCAGTTTCTGGTTTCATTGACGTGTTCTATTATTTTATGTTTTGTTTAGTTTCTGTATCATTTATTTCTGCTCTAATCTTTGTTATTTCCTTCCTTCTGCTAGTTTTAGGTTTCATTTGATGTTCTTTTTCTAGCTCCTTCTGGTGTAAGGCTAGGTTGTTTATTTGACATTTTTCTTACTTCTTGAGGTAGACCTGTATTGCTGTATACTTCCTTCTTAGAACCACTTTTCCTGCATCCTAAAGGCTTTGGGCTGTTGTGTTTTCATTTTCATTTGTTTCTATGTACTTTTTTCTTCCTTTTTTTCTGATTGTCCCAGTCACTGTTTAGTAGCATGTATTTGTGACCTTTCCAGTTTTGTTTTTGTTTTTTTATTTCTGGTTAACATCTAGTTTCATAATGTGGTCAGAAGAGATGGGTGTAAAACTTCAGTCTTTTTTAATTTGTTGGGGCTTGTTTTATGACATAATTTGTGATTTATTCTAAAGAATGTTTCATGTACACTTGAAAAGAATGTGTATTCTGCTCTTTTAGGGTGGAGTGTTCTTGAATATATCTGTTAAGTCCATCCAGTTCAGTGTGTCATTCAAAGCTATTATTTCCTTGTTTATTTTCTGTTTAGTTGATCTATCCAATGATGTGAGGTATTGAAGTCCCCTACCATTGTATTATAGTTTTTCTTTAAAAAATTCCTCTATGTTTATTATTAATTGTTTTACATATTTGGATACTCCCTTATTGGGTACATAAATATTTACATATTATGTCTTCTTGCTGGATTGTCCCCTTTATTATTATATAGTCTCCTTTGTCTCTTGTCAAAGTCTTTGTTTTAAGTCTGTGTTTTCTGATATAAGTATTGCTATCCTGGCATTCTTTTGACATCCATTTGTGTGGTAGATGTTTCTCCATCCCCTTATTTTCAATGTGCGTGTGTCTTAGGCCTAAAGTGAGTCTCTTATAGATGGCATATAGATGGGTCTTTTTTGTTTGTTTATTTCTGTTTTTGTTTAGTTTTGTTTTATTCATTATTCACCCTATGTCTTCTGACTGAAGCACTTGGCCCATTTACATTCAAAGTAATTATTTGTAGATAGGTATTTATTGTCGTTTTATTACTTGTTTTGGTAGTTTCTGAAGATTTTATCTGAAACTTTCTAATCTTTCTCTCTTTTATGGTTGCCTATTTTCTTTAGTGATATATTTGGATTACTTTCTCTTTATTATTTGCATATCAATTACTGATTTTTGATTTGTGGTTGTCATTAGGTTTGTATATAACATCTCCTACCTATAGTAGTCTAGATTAAGCTGATGGTCACTTAAGTTTGAACTCATTCCTTACTCTCCTCCTCTCCACATTTTAGGTGTGTGGTTTCCTATTTTACATCCTTTTATTTTGTGAGTTTGTTGACTTACAGCTTTTTAAAGAAATATTCATTTTTACTGCTTTTGTGCTTCTTACTTTCATACTGTCATTTCTGGTCTTTCCTTTCCACTCAGAGTTCTCTTTAATATTTCTTAAAAGGCTGATGTAGTGGTTATGAACTCCTTTAGCTTTTGTTTGAATGTGTAACTCTTTATCTCTCCTTTCATTCTGAATGGTAGGCTTCCTGGATAGAGCATTCTTGGCTGCAGGTTTTTCCCATTGAGCATTTTGAATATATCATGCTTATTCTTTCTGGCTTGCAAAGTTTCTACTGAAAAATCCATTGAGAACCTTATGGGGTTTCCTTTGTATGTAGTTATTTTTCCCCCTTTGTCACTATGTTTTGCTGTTTTATTACAGTATGTCTTGGTATGGCTTTGCTTTTGCTGGTTTTTTTGGGGGGGAGGGGCATTCTGTGTGCCCCCTGGATCTGGATATCTGTTTCCTTCTCACATCAGAGAAATCTTCAGCTATTTTTTTTCATAGGATAAATTTCTTCTTCAAGCTCTTTTCTCCTCCTGGGACTCTTAGATTATGAATGTTACTACATTTGATGGAGTCACTGAGTTCTCTGATTCTGTTCTTACTTTTTCCTCTCTTTTGTTCCTCTCTTTTTTGCTTTTTCCTCTCTTTTGTTCAGTTTGATTACTCTCCATTACTGTAAGTTCTAGGACATTAATTCAACCCTCTGCTTCTTCCAGCCCACTCTTCATTCCTTCAAATGTGTTTCTCATTTTGTATATTAAGCCCTTTATGTCTGCTATGTTATTCCCTGTCTTTGTGTTAATGGTCTCACTGGTTTCCTCCACTCTTTCCTCAAGACCAATGAGTATCTTTATGATCATTGCTTTAGATTGTCCATCAGTCTTGTTACTTAGGTCTGTTTTGCGTAGATCTCTGGCCATGGCCTGGTCCTGTTCTTTCACTTGAGATAAATTCCTGTGTCTTCTTATTTTGTCTAAGTCTTTGTGCTTCCTTCTCTGTGTTAGGAAAGTAAGATATGTCTCCTGTTCTTGAGATAATGTCTGTGTGTGTGTGTGTTGTGCATGTGTTGTGCTTGTGTTTGTTTAGTATTTATTTAATATTTATTTTGCTTGGAGCTTTATTTGGTGCTTGCCATTAATTTTTGGAAGATTATCAGCCATTATTGCTTCAAATATTTCTTGTCTGTTTGCTTATTTCAAATACATATGCATGTTATATCTTTTGACACTGTCCCACAGTTTGTGGATGCTCTGTTCTTTTTTATTTTTCTTCCCTATCCTTTTTTAATTTTAGTTTGGGAAATACCTTTTGATATTTCTTCAGAATTGATGTCTAGTCTGCTGAGGAGGTCATTGAAGGCACATTTTGTTTCTGTTAAAGTGGTTTTGATTTCTAACATTTCCATTAACTTCTTTGCTAGAGTTTTTATCTCTGTGCTTACCTTACTCATCTGCTCTTGCAGAAGAGAAACTTCTCTTTATTACATTAGTCCTTAGAATGTTAATCATAATTATTTTTAATTTTCTAATAATTCTCACATCTGTATCATACCCAAGTCTGGTTATGATTCTTACTTTGTCTTTTCGGATTTTTTTTTTTGGCTTTGTTATGCTCTGTAATTTTTTGTTGAAACCTGAACATGTTGGATATAGTAATGGGAAATGAAGTAACTAGATTGTTAGTATAAGGATTTATGTGCTAACGTACTGTTTTATTAATATAATTATTACATTAAGTTAAAAAATTATTAATAAATTAACATATATTAACAGCTAGGAGTTGAGCTAATATAGCCAGGAGTTAGAGCTTTTCAGAAGCTTCAGATTCCTCTAGTGTCCTTGTTTTTGTCTTTCCTTTTGACTTCAGGCATTCCTAAATACTCCTCCTTAGAGAGTCTGTGTGTTTTAGCTCTTTAGCTGTCATTCACTGTTTTTATACTGTAATCCTGTGGTGTGGTGTTAAGGTATATGGAAGGGTGAGTGTTCTATAATCTTCCACTTATATTTCAGTCTTTTTGTGGACCTGTGTTATATCAAACCTTGATATACATGTGTTTCTCTAGTGGTATAGTTCTTTTTGTTCCTCCTTGCCCTCTATTTCTTGAATCTGTGACCACTGATTACTATATATATCCCTCCCAATTGGATGAGACAGGAGGTATGGGAAAAGCTAGGTAGGAGGAATTCCCTTTCCCCTGCAGGGCATTGGCAAAGGACTTTCTTCTGGAAAATAGCCATTTGTTATGGAGAAGTCTCTTGGCTTGTTTTGCAGTGGTTACTCTTTTGTTCTGCCTGTCAGAGACAATAGGAGATCTTCCTAGAAAAGAGGATAAGAACTTGGTGAGATTCTGGAAGAAAAAGTCCCTTCAGAGTAGGGTTGTCCCTCTAGCTTCTCATTCTTTACTTGTTCATAATCAGTCTCCAGAAAGTCATCAATCACACTAAAGCACTCCTACTGCTTTATTGTTCCATGTAAGTAGATATCACTTGATATTTCTTCATTGAGGCACGTTTCCAGATTTTGGGATAATGGTTTGTCTGAAACTCCAGTTCCTTGATAGATTCAAGAAAAAAATTTTTATTTTCAATTTGTATAGCTTTTTGTTGTTATTGTAAAGATTGCAGTCATTTTTAATACCTTCACATGCAGGAGCTGAAACTGGAAGCTGTATGACTAAAAAAAAAATTGAGTATATAAGAATATAAAACTTAGTATAACAAAAAGATAGCATAGAAAATATCAATTTCAGTAAGACCTAGTTTTTGGAAAAATCTGTTTGCAACCTAGATGACAGCTATAGAATGTATTGCTATGCAATATGAGAAATCTTACTGACACACAAGGTAAAAGTGAGTTAGGAATATGACCTGTTAACAAAGAGCAAACCAAATGGCCAATAAATAAATGAAAAACTAAATTAATAGTTAAGTAACAAAACTTGAAAATATTAAATAATTGTAGCACTCATATTTGGAAGAAACACAAATTTTTGCAACCTCTTTTGGAAAATAAACTGGCAGCAATCATTAAGATAAAATGTACACAAACCCTTAACCCTAGTCTACTCAATGTTCTATAACCATTCCATATAAATAAAAGTAGATCAAGGCATGCACATGGAAGTTGATAGCCTATAACTGTTAATAAAGTGAATACTCAATACTAGGAAAATGCTTAAGTAAATTGCAAAATAGCCAAATTATGGGATATTTTGAACTCATTGAAATGAACAATATGAATTGGAGCTATACCACTTGGTGTAGAGGAATTGCCATAAAGTATTTATGAATGAGAAAAGCAGAATGTAAAAAGTATGTTTAATATGATTATAATGTTGAAAAACAGTAAAAATAAAAAAGCATATATATGCTTATATCTACATAAAGAGCTTGTCAAAGTTATAAATTATTTTTATGATATGATTTTATATGGAAAAATAATAAAGCATAGGAAATTTAAAAAATTTTTAAAATTCCTCTATATGCATGGGGATGCTTGTATAATTTTGAATAAGCAAGTTGAGATGTTTAGAAAAACACATAAAACAACTGACATGAGTTAGCTCGGAAGATGGGATAGTGAAGGAGATATGGAGCAAATGATCAACTTTTTCTTCATACATTTTGTATTCACTGTTTTAAAGCTTATATTAAAATATAAATTTGACAAAATCAAATTAGAAGCAATGAAGAATTTTTAAAAATATAGTAACATACTTCCATAGATATTTTACTGACAATATCAGCCTGGATTTGGATTTTATAGTTACAAGTATTACAGGAATATAAGGGATTTAGTATAGGAATCAGTGTTACATGGCTTTATTTTTTTAATTTATTTTTTATTATGTGAATGTATTATTTATTAAGAGTAATAATATGAAAAAAAAACTTTCAAGGACATTATTACATGCTTTTATTTTTTCATGTTGTTTCTAATATATGCCTTTAAAAATTTATTTAAATTCTAGTTAATTAGCATATAGTACCATATTGGTTACAGGAGTAGAATTCATCACTTACATACAACACTCAGTGTTTATCATAACAACTGCCCTCCTTAATACTCATCACCCATCCAGCCCTTCCCCAACCACCTCCATCCATCAATCCTCAGTTTGTTTTCTATTGTTAGGAGTCTCTCTCTCTCTTTTTCAGTGTTACGTGGCTCTAAGAGTAGCTGAGGTAATGATACTCTGTAAAGCTATATCTGGATTGTCAGAGAAGGTTTTTACCCACTTTAGTAAAGTCACTGAGTCCAATGGCCAAGGTTTCTCTATAAAAAAATGTTTTTCACTTCCTCAACAGATGAGACAGCCTTAACAGAAGACTATCTTACCACCAAGTCCTCTCGGTCATGAGCTTGGGTAGTCATAGTTCCAAACTTAACCAGGTTGTTGTGACACAATATAGTACAGTCTACTTTTTTGTCAATTTGGCATTCATACACTTCTTTTAAACTTTCAAATCAAGATAATAAGCACATCTTGCTTCCTGGCTAACATAATGTAAATATTAATCATGAAGTGGCATCACATCTTGTGAGGAACTAAATTTGTTGCTGTATTATGTTGGTTATAAGCACATCACTAACTTCAGCCCACATTCAAAAGAAGTGGATTGTACAAGAACATAAATATTCAAGGGTAAGGATCATTGGGGTCATCTCAGAAGTGTGCCTTCTACACCACTGTTTATTAGCAGACCAGTTGTACCTGTCACCACTTTTTGTTGTTGTTATTGTTGTGTAATTCCATGGCAGAAGGAGCTCAAAGTGACTCTGACATTCTCTGCTTAGTTCAATGGAACTTTATCTCCTTGTGGATTCATTCCATTGGGAACAATGCTTTATCTCCTTGTGTATTCATTCCATTGGGAACAAAGATTTCTATTCCAGCAGAAACCTTTTGAGTAGGAAAGACAAATTCAAATCCAGTTCAAATGTCTATTCCAGTAAGAGCAAATCACTACCCATTCCATGAAAATGTAATTAATTTGCCATTCTACAGCTCTCTGGTTACTCTGGGACTCATGGTTTGTCCCTACCACTGGCAAATTGGGCACTCAGCATTGATAAAAACAGTTTAGCCTTGTTAAATGGATGCCCACATTGATGATTTTATCTGTTCCCACTCTTCACTTTAGAACTAGGATCATGGCAAGAGTGTTGCTTGAGATACCTGCTATAGGTGTTAAAACAGCATAAATCACTTGGCTTTCACAAGCCCCCTTTTTGAAAAGTGGATCACTGTGCTGTTTTGTGTTCCTAAGAATTTGTATTAGTTCAGAGCTAGTGTCCAGTAATACCTAAGATGTTTGTTTATTTCTTTCTCTAAAGCAGAAATCCCCTGGTAGATGGCCACAGATGCAGGTTCTTTGGAAAAAACTGAATGAATAATTTACAAAATATACTTTTGACAGTGTAGCAATATCTTTCCTCTTCATTTAAGGTGCTCTGAGTCTGCAAGCCACTCAAGTCCAAGAAGTGGATAAGGGCTACAACTCTTGTAGCAATGCAAGTCGGGCCTCTATTTAACAGTCCTAAAGGTTTTGCTTATACAAATCAAATAGACTTGATTTAGGAGGCTGTTCATCTGTACCAGTCCTAGGGATATAATTATTGAGCCACAGACAAAGATCTCTACATGTCAATCTATGTGACTACTGCTCTATCCCTGCTACCCATTATGGTAACTATGCCCATCTTAACCCTGGTAATTGCCAGTAAAAATTAAATGCATCACATACCTCCTATCACTTCAGAATCCCACCATCCTCATTGTTCTTTTGGGAATCCATTCCACTGATAGCCTCCTCCATAGTCATTTCTGATATGGAAAGAATAGTCATTGAATAGCCTTTCAAGGTTGAATGTTTCTCCCTTACCAATGTAGTTCTGAAAAACTTGAGGTAGAGGGTGGATGTGAGCAGTGGAACACAATAAAACAATCCTATCTCTCTAAGCCTTTGGGTACTGCCTTCTTCAGTGAATTTGACCACCACAGTCAACCAACCAAACAAGCTGTCACAGTTATTCCCAATTGTTCAGGGTAACACACTGATTCCAAAATCACTCAGGGATTCCTATAAGCTAGCTGAATCCAATATTGTATTTCTTCCATCCTGTTCTAACATCCTTAGAGTTCATTCTCAAAAGTATTCCTCCAGTTTGCACAGATGTAAGTTTTGAAAAGATTGTATTTCTTTTGATGTGCATGGTATTGACTCCAAATACAGACTTGTTTTTTTTTTAATTTGAGTCCAGTTAAAAGTTAATAAACGAGTGCTGGTGGAGTGGATCTTGTGAAAATGAGCATTCTCCTACAAGCCTGCAAATTGTTTTGAGGAGTAAGAGGAGGTTTCTAATATGTGGAGTTTGTGGATTCAGGGTCTTCAGGTCCACTGGGATCTATCCAGATGTCTGTCATTAGGGTTACATTCCTTCCCGTTAATTCTCTCTCTCTCTCTCTTCCTCTCTCTCTCTCTCACACACACAGATACACCTAAGGAACCCTGAGAATTTATGGATTTGATTAACACTTTAATTTAGTCACTTGCAGTATCAGATTTTGTATTTGGTCTTCAGAAATTTCAAACCTGCAACTAAAAAACAATAGGTAATCTTTCAGGATAGTCATAGATGTTTCTGGTTTCTTACCCAGAAGTTGAGATGGGAATTTGCAGGCTTGACTTCATCATTTATTTTTTTTTCCAACTTTTCCAATGTAGTTACACTAGCCAAACATCCCCTCCACTCAATATGTCCCATCCCTATATTCCATATTATTAAGATAATGCTGTTTTTGTCTTCAAGTTGGTACTTAGTTACCCAAAACTATAGGTGACTTCACATGATAATTTAAGAAACTATTTTACAACTCTATATCATGGTCAGTATCTAATTTGCCACTCACAGGTTATTAATGCTTTTAAATCTAGTTACATTATAGAACCAATTCTAGGTTCCCATCTTTAAGATTCTGTTCCCCTGGATCCACTTTTGTACCAAAAGCTATATCAGTCTGAGTTTGTTTGGGAAAACTGAGACAAGTATTACAGGAATGAGTGGTTTAATATGGGAATTAAATTTTATATACATGCATAGCTGGTAGTGATCTGTCTGGAAGGCTGTAGTTACTGAGTCAGAGAAACTCATGAATCATTTCATCCTGAAGCAGTACTGAGTCCAAAATCTCAGAGGATATTCATGAAGTTAAGCACATGAAACCTCAAAATGGGAACTAATGAAGAGGTCTGAGGAATCACCACAGTGAATGAAGCCTTCCATGTTTGAATCTCATGGCCTCCCAAGAACAGCAGCTTCCACTTCACCTCAGCCTTCCAAATAATTTGAGAGCCCCTCATTGGCAAGTTCCAACTTGAAATAATACAGGGAGAGTGACTCTGTGGAACAAATTTCCTAGACTTGAATGGAAATAGTAGCAGTATGTCAGGTTGTCTAACAGATAATCTAGAACCACCTAGTTCTTTCCTATCTCCACTATGATTTTCTAAATATCCAAACTCTGAAAAAAGTCTAGGTGTCTTTTAAAACATCCTGTATTAGGGTGTTGAGTTCAACCGCCATTTATTGAAATCTCTGTTTTAGATACTATGCTAAAATATGGAATACAAAGACAAGAAAGTCAAATTTCTTCAAGATCTCATAGGCTAGCAGGAAAGAAAAATACAGCAACAGAAAAGTTATGTTTATTTGAGGGATACTATAGCAGTGATATAAATCAAGGTACAATGAAAAAAATGGTTTTTTTGTCAGGTGGAAAAGTTAAGGTCATTCTGAGTAAAAAGAACAGAATGTGGAAAAGTATATATTCCAAAAGATGAAATATTTAGAAGAAATGCAAATAGTTGTGTATGGCTAGAAATTAAAAGAGTTCAAAAACAAAATAAGGGAGTTTAAGTTGGAAAAGCAGGAGGAGGTAAAGTCAGGAGGAATATATAAGGTTTAATTGTTTCTTTTGTAGGAAATTGAAACCAAATAGATTTAGGCCCTGGAGACATGATTTGTATGAAAATCACTTTTATAGCAATGTGGTGGTAGAAATGGAGTGGATTAAGGATAGAGGTAGGAAAGTATGTTAGAAAGCAATTGCCATAGTCTAGGTGAAAATTAAATAAATAATATGGTAGTTGTAGAAGAAGGATGGTTTCAAAGGGAAGTTGTGCTTAATTTAGTGATTGTTTGGTGGGTTATGGAGATGTGCAGGGAGAGATCTGGCATAACCTTTCTAGTTGTGGCTTTGTTGACCAAATAAATAGATAGAAGCCATTAGCTAAAATAGGAGCTCAAGATAATGTGTTCTTTTAAAGAACTAAACTAGGGAGAAATATCTTGATTTTTTTTATCACTTTGAAATGGAACTATTTTTAATATTATAAAATGGACAAAATATTCCTGTGTTCCATGGTACATAAAGACAATATTCTTTAATAACATCCAAATAAGAAATGTAATGTATGTACAAATTTAGCTACTCAGCATGACCTTTCATATCTATCAATTAGAAACCCATGTAAATAGTTTGCTGTGAATGTCAGAAAATGTAGACAAGGTGTAAGAAACTTACAGAATTATATTTGAGCTATTCACTTTATGTAAGTCAACATATTATATCCATTTTCTTTTTTTTCTTCTCTCCCACTCTTTATTAATTTGTAAATTCTGAGTTCACTAGTTACACCCTTGTCATGGTTTTCTTTCCACAATAACTCATATAATTCTATTCCTAAGTACACTTCCTGAACAAATAAAGGAATAATTTAATTAACCAAATGGGAAGTACTACATTATCACAACGTACTGATAGCAGCATTAGATTAGGGTCAGGGGATCTGGGTCCTTGAATCCGTTCTGTCACTTCAGCAGGTGACTTAAATCTCTTCAAGCTTCAGTTACATTATGTGAATGGTTGATTACTTCTATTTTTGCACTTATAAGACTACAGTTTAATGTATTTATTTTCTGGAATTCCCTACTAGGTAAATAAACAATGTAGTCTAATCATTTTGTTTTCCCGACAATTGGTCTAGTACTAAACGTATGGTAGAGGCTTAACGGATAATAGCTGAACGTTTAAATAATCATCACGAGTGTGAAGGAAGGTTAGGGTTTGGAAGGGGGGTCAAAACAGTACCTTGAGAATCTATAGGACCTAAGATGAAGAGAAAACCAAAAACTGAGGCTAGAAAGAACAATCATAAATCCCGCGGTGAGTTTGGAATACCTCAACTCCAGTAGAGCAAGTCTGCTCATGGGATGGAAAGGCAAAAGTAGGCTTAATCCTGAGCAAGAGTGATTTCTATCTGATTCATTTTGACCTACTGTGGGAAGTGCTAGGTTGGAGACTGTAATATAAGAAAAAATTAGTTGGAGACTTTCCACTTCTGGTTTGTCACCACTTGTTTGGTAGTAGGGGTGGTGATGGTGGTAGTGTAGCATAGTTAATAAATTAGATTATGCTGTTCTTTACACTTTCACTTCAAATGTATTCTTCAGAATCAGAACCATTATGTGGTTAAAAATCTACCTAGGCTTACACCAGTACTTGTTCAGATCATGTCTTCCTAAGTGTGCCTGGCTGAGGCATATCAATCTACATGGAGCTCTGCTTGCCAAGTCATGACCCTGGGAAGAGGAGAGGCAGAAAGTAGACACAGGAAGAGCTATGCTTTTTAGTTGATCTCTCTGACAGAAACCTTTTTATAATTTGCATTTTTTAAAAAACAATATGAGTCTTGAGTTGGATTTTTGACTTACTGAGCTATCATTTTAAATCCCTTCTCACCTCCCTTCTGCTACCCTAAAGTGCTTGGCAAAATCTTTTCACAAGTAATATTTTGTTAAATGAAAATAGTTCTAACTTGAGTTTTGTATTTTCCAGACTGAATAGTTCCAAGTTTTCCAAGCATTTTCTATACCATTGCATTTCTTAGAAATTTACACTTATTTTTCCTTCTCTTGCTTAGTTTTGCAGAGATCTCCTTAAAAAGCTTATGTTTGAATTCCATCTCCACTTTTTACTAGCTTTATGACTTTGGACAGTTATGTAATCTCTCTTTGCCTCAGTTCAATTATTACCTGTAAAACATTAGTTATTTCACAAGTATTTATTAAGCACCTACCATGTACCACACAAGCTTATAAGTGGTTGAGAAACAGTTGAAATACAAAGTTCCTTCATTTAATGGAAATTACATTAATTTTTATGATGTTTCTTGGCACATAGTAGGTGATATTAGTTATATGTGTATATGTTATATGAAATATAGTATATGTGTAGTGTATGGAAGTGACAAATGCTGTAAGTTATGTGTCTATATATTTCTGTGTGTCTATGTAGGAAGGTGATGCCCAGAGTAGTCAAAATATATCAGATATATTCTCATACTGTTGAATGCATACATTTTAAAACCTTAAATGTGAACAGATATACTTCTTTTAAGGTAGCATAAAATTGTTTTAGTAGCTGGGTTAATCATTGCTCTTGTTAAGGCTAAAGTCAGCTTATACCTTCAGTTACTATTTGTACAAAATAACATCGAGTGCTGTTACTAGTTAATATGAGAATGATTGGCGTGTGCAGTGCAAGTCTTTGGGAAAGACCAGAACTTACTCTGTGTGTGTATGTAGGGCTAAGTTACCTTGACATTGCCTCTGCTTTACTGTGAGTTCTGCTTTCACTCTTCTTGCCTTTGATCTCCTGCCCACTCTCCCCAGCCAAGTGGTGTGCTGGAGCCAGCTTGTACCTGCTGTTCAGCTGATAGATAAAAATTCAGGAAGTTTTCAAGCTCATTGAAAGCTACTGTTGTTGGCTTAAAAATGGCTATGAAAGGGGTATTTACACAGGAATCAGTAAATTCTACACATCAAAACTTTTTTTTTAGGACAATATAGTAGAATATTGTTCAAACAATACTTGACCAGTGTCTCATTATTGTGTTTTTAGTTGCCAATTGAGCTTTTCTTGAATATTTACTGAAAATTAGTCTTTTGGTTGGTACATGTTCATCTGTGTCCTCCATCTAGGATATTGGCATTTTTAAAAATTTTAATTCTGATATAGTTAACACAGAGTGCTATGTTAGTTTCAGATGAACAATATAGTGATTCCACAATTCCATATATCACCCAGTACTTACTCAACATGGAAAGTATATTATAAATCCCCTTAACCTATTTCACCTATCCCCCCCGCCCCCACCTCCCCTCTGGTAACCATCAGTTTTTACTCTTTGATCAAGAGTCTGTTTATTCAGTTTGTTTCCTTTTTAGTTTGTTCATTTGTCTTATTTATTAAATCCCACAAAGGAGTGAAATCATGTCATCTTTCTCTGACTTACTTCACTTAGCTTTATACTCCCTAGCTCTATCCATGTAGTTGCAATGGCAAGATTTTATGCTTTTTTATGGCTGGATAATCTTCCATTATATATATATACACATATATATGAGTAATATTCCATTATAGTCCATATGTGTGTGTGTGTATCTTCTTCATGTATCAATGTACAATTCCTTTCATAATTGGACTGTTGTAAATAATGTTGCAAAAAACACAGAGGCGCATATAAGTTTTTAATTAGTGTTTTCATATCCTTTGTTTTGATTTGTATTTCCCTGATGGTGAGTGATGTTGAACACTTTTTCATGTATATGTTGGCCATTTGGATGTCTTCTTTGCAGAAATGTTTGTTCATGTCTTCTGCCCATTTCTTTATTGGATTATTTGTTTTTTGGGTGTTGAATTTGATAAGTCCTTCCTTCAACCATTTTGGATTCTAGTCCTTTATCTGATATGTGATTTGCAAATATCTTTTCCCATTCTGTTGGTTGTCCTTTGCTTTTGTTGGCTATTTCCTTTGCTATGCAAAAGCTTTTTACTTTAATGAAGTCCCAATAGTTCGTTTTTGCCCTTGCTTCCATTGCCTTTGACGATGTTTTTAGGAAGAAGTTCTAGAAGGCAGAAGTTCTGCCTCTGAGGTTGAAGAGGTTGCTGCCTGTATTCTCCTCAAGGATTTTGATGGATTCCTGTCTCACATTCAGATCTTTTGTCCATTTTGCATCTAATTTTGTGTGTGGTGTAAGGAAATGGTCTAGTTTCTGCATTTGGTCCAGTTTCTGCATTCTTCTGCATTTGGCTGTCCAATTTTCCCAATACCATTTGTTGAAGAGAATGTTTTTTCCATTGGACATTCTTTCCTGCTTTGTCGAAGATAAGTTGACCATAGAGTTGACAGTCCATTTCTGAGCTCTCTATTCTGTTCCATTAATCTATGTATCTGTTTTTGTGCCAGTACCATACTGTCTTGATGATTACAGCTTTGTATTAGAGTTTGAAGTCTAGAATTGTGATGCCACCAACTTTGGCTTTCTTTTTCAACATTCCTCTGGCTATTTGAGGTCTATTCTGGTTCCACATAAATTTTAGGATTATTTGTTCCATTTCTTTGAAAAAAAATTTGATGGTGTTTTTATAAGGATTGCATTAAATGTGTACATTGCTTTAGGTAGCATAGACATTTTCACAATATTTGCTCTTTCAATCCATGAACATGAAATGTTTTTCTATTTCTTTGTGTTTTCCTCAGTTTCTTTCATGAGTACTCTATATCTTTCTGAGTATAGGTTCTTTGCCTCTTTGGTTAGATTTATTCCTAGGGATCTTACGGTTTTGGATGCAATTGTAAATGGGATCGACTCCTTAATTTCACTTTCTTCTGTCTTGTTGTTGGTGTATAGAGATGCAACTGATTTCTGTGCATTGATTTTATATCCTGACATTTTACTCAATTTTTATATGAGTTGTAGCAGTTTTAGAGTGGAGTCTTTTGGGTTTTCCACATAAAGTATCATATCATCTGCAGAGAGTGAGAGTTTTACTTCTTCTTTGCCAATCTGGA
Source organism: Taxidea taxus jeffersonii (assembly GCA_003697995.1). Lineage (NCBI taxonomy): Eukaryota > Metazoa > Chordata > Mammalia > Carnivora > Mustelidae > Taxidea > Taxidea taxus. Next base: position 21,151 of record RCUC01141342.1, on the reverse strand, counting down.
TGCCTTTTATTTCTTTTTGTTGTCTCATTGCCAATGCAAGAACTTCTAGTACTATGTTGAATAGCAGTGGTGATAGTGAACATCTCTGCCATGTTCCTGACCTTAGGGGAAAAGCTCTCAGTTTTTTGCCATTGAGAATGATATTTGCTGTGGGATTTTCAGATGGCTTTTATGATATTGAGGTATGTACTCTTTATCCCTACATTGTGAAGAGTTTTGATCAAGAAAGGATACTGTGCTTTGTCAGATGCCTTTTCTGCATCTATTGAAAGGATCATATGGTTCTTGTTCTTTCTTTTATTAGTGTATTATATCACTTTGATTGATTAGCAGATGTTGAACCAACCTTGCGGTCCAGGAATAAATCCCATGTGGTCATGGTGAATAATCATTTTAATGTACTGTTGGATGCTATTGGCTAGTATTTTGGTGAGAATTTTTGCATCCATGGTCATCAGGATATTGGTAATTCTCCTTTTTGATGGGTCTTTGTCTGGTTTTGGGATCAAGGTAATGCTGGCCTCATAAAATGAGTTTGGAAGTTTTCCTTCCATTTCTATTTTTTGGAACAGTTTCAGGAGAATAGGTATTAATTCTTCTTTAAATGTTTGGTAGAATTCCCCTGGGAAGCCATCTGGCCCTGGGCTCTTGTTTATTGGAAGATTTTTGATGACTGCTTCAACCTCTTTACTCATTATGGGTCTGTTCATGTTTTCTATTTTTTCCTGGTTCATTTGTGGCATTCTCTCAGAATGCATCCATTTCTTCCAGACTGTCAAATTTTCTGGCATATAATTGCTCATAATATGTTCTTATAACTGTTTATATTTCTTTGGTGTTGGTTGTGATCTCTCCTCTTTTATTCACGATTTTATTAATTTGGGTCCTTTCTCTTTTCTTTTTGATAAGTCTGGCCAGGAGTTTATCAGTCTTATTAATTCTTTCAAAGAACCAACTCCCAAGTTTTGTTGATTTTTTTTCTGCTATCCTTTTGGCTTCTATTTCATTTATTTCTGCTCTGATCTTTATTAATTCTCTTCTGCTGCTGCCTTTAGACTCTCCTTGCTGTTCTTGCTCCAGCTCCTTTAGGTGTAGGGTTAGGTCGTGTACTTGAGACCTTTCTTGTTTCTTGAGAAAGGCTTGTATTGCTATATACTTTCTTCTCAGGACCACTTTTGCTGTGTCCCAAAGATTCTAAACAGTTGTGTCTTCATTTTCATTTCATTAATTTTTTTAGTTATTTAATTTCTTGGTTGACCCATTCATTCTTCAATAGGATGCTCTTTAGCCTGATATTTTTGTTTAGATGATCTGTCCATTTCAGTGAGGGGGCTGGTAAAGTCCCCTCCTAATATTGTATTATGCTTGATGTGTTTTTATTTTGTTATTAATTGGTTTATATAATTGGCTGCTCCCATGTTAGGGGCATAGGTATTTAAAATTGTTAGATCTTCTTGTTGGACAGACTCTTTAAGTATGATATAGTATCCTTCCTCCTCTCTTATACTTTTTGTCTTAAAATCTAATTCATCTGTTATAAGGATTGCCATCCCAGTTTTCTTTTGATGTCCATTAGCATGGAAAATTGTTTTCTACCCCCTCACTTTAAATCTGGAGGTGTCTTTGGGTCTAAAATGAGTCTCTTGCAGACAGCATATCAAGGGGTCCTTTTTTTTTTTTTTTAAATCCATTCTGATACCCTGTGCCTTTTGTTTGGGGCATTTAGCTGATTTACATTCAGGGTAACTATTGAAAGATATGAGTTTAGTGCCATTGTATTACCTGTAAGGTGGCTGTTACTGTATATTACCTCTGTTCCCTTCTGGTCTACTACTTTTAGGCTCATTCTTTGCTTAGAGGACCCCTTTCAATATTTTCTGTAGGACTGGTTTGGTGTTTGCAAATTCTTTTAGTTTTTGTTTGTCCTTGAAGTTTTTAATTTCTCCTTCTATTTTCACTGACAGCCTAGCTGGATATAGTATTCTTCGCTGCATATTTTTCTTGTTTAGTGCTGTGAATATATCATGCCAGTCCTTTCTGGCCTGCCAGGTCTCTGTGGACTGTTCTGCTGCCAATCTAATATTTCTAAGGTTGGATGTTAGATACCTTTTGTCCCGAGCTGCTTTCAGGATTTTCTCTTTGTCTCTGAGACTTGTAACTTTTACTATTAGATGATGGGGCATTGACCTATTTTTATGATTTTTGAGGGGGTTCTCTGTGCCTTTTGGATTTTGATGCTTGTTCCCTTAGCCAAATTAGGGAAATTCTCTGCTTTGGTTTGCTCCAATATACCTTCTGTCCCCCTCTCTCTTCTTCTGGAATCCCAATTATTCTAATATTTTTTTGTCTTATGGTATCACTTATCTCTCAAATTCTTCCATTGTGGTCTAGTAGTTGTTAGTCTCTCTTTTTCTCAGCTTCTTTATTCTCCATCATTTGGTCTCCTGCATCACTAATTCTTCTGCCTCATTTATTCTACAATAAGAGCCTCCATTTTTTATTGCACCTTATTAATGGCTTTTTTTATTTCAACTTGGTTAGATTTTAGTTCTTTTATTTCCCCAAAAAGGGATTTTCTGGTATCTTCCATGCTTTATTCAAGCTCAGTTAGCACCTTGATAATTGTCACTTTCAACTTACTGATGTCCTTATTGATTAGGTCCCTAGCTGTCAGTACTGCCTCTTGTTCACTTTTTTGTCATGAGTTTTTCCACCTTGTCATTTTATCCAGATAAGAATAGATGAATGAAAGAACAAAAGATTAAAAGGGTAGCAACAACCCCAGAAAAAAACCGAGTCAGGAAGACCTGAAACTGAGGGGGATAAGAAAGGGAGGAGAAAAGAAGGAAAAAAAAATGTATTATATGGGTGTATGTATGTGTGTGTATATGTGTGTATGTATTAGAGTGGTGAATAGAACAGGGCCACACACTTTATTATGCATGCATTTTGATCTGTCAGAAGAAACTACCTCTCAAAACTTTAAAGAAAAAGATATATATACAAAAATAAGGGTAAACACAATGAAGGGTTGGAATATGACTCTAAAGATGAAAATTTAAAAACATTCTAAAAAAGGAAATGGTAAAAAGTTGGTTGAAAAATTAAAGAAAAAGAGGAAAGAATGTAAATAGGGTGGAGACTAGAACCAAGCCATGCACTAGATTTAGGGCATATTTTGATCTATTAGAAGAAATTGTATCACACAATTTTAAGGAAAAATCCTGTGTGTATATAAAAAATGAGGTTAAATATAGTGGAGGAATAAAATGTGATTATAAAAATGAAGCATTAAAAGATACTTTTAAAAAGGTATTGAAAGGATAAAATTAGTTAAAGAATGTTAAAATAGGAAAGAGGAAATTTTTTTAAAAATAGAATAAGAAAAAATAAAAAAATTAACTTGGAAAGACTAAAGGATCATGGGGATAAAATCCATGAATTCTATTATCCCTTTCCCCTAGTTCTGGAGTTCATTGATCTGTGAACTTGGTCTTGGCTGGATGTTCTTGCTGATCTTATTGGGGAGGGGAGTGTTGCAGTGATTCTCATATGTCTTTGTCTGAGGCAGAATTGCACTGCCCTTGCCAGGGGCCAGGCTAAGGAATCTGCTCGGTTTTGGTGTCAGGGGCCTTTGTTCCCTGGATGCTTTCCATGCAGCTTTGGAGAATGGGAATGAAAATGGCATTCCCCCAATCTCTGGCCCTGTAGGAGCTGAGAGCTCAGGGCCCCATTCCTCAGTGCACCCTCAGAGAAAATCAGTCAGTCTCTCCCATCTTCCTGATCTCCACAGTCTCCAGGTTCACCTGGCCTGTGACCAAGTGTTTCTATCTCTGGTGGATGACCTCTTTTGGAGCCTTCAAACCCAGCAGATTCCTGCAGTGTCCTTCCTCCCAGAGGAGGAAGGAAGGGTTCTCTCTGGATCTGCCACTGCTCAAAGAGCAGTGACCCAACTGTGCCTTGGATCATGGTTTATGGTTCCCCCAAGCTGAGAGTCCACTCCTTGGCTCTGTCTTTGCAGCCAGCTTGCCTGCTCTGATACCTGGGAGCTCAGCCACACTCAGGCATCCCTGGACTTTCTGGGACCTCGCAGGTCCTGAGAGCACACTATCCCACAAGGTCTCCACCCCCACTTAGCCTCTGGAGTGATGTCCCTCAGTGGAGCAAACTTCTAAAAGTTCTAATTTTGTGCTCCACTGCTTTCTCACTCATCAGGAGCCAGCCCCTCCACCTGTGGTTTATCTTTCCAAATGTTGCCTTTGATTCACTTCTCTGCACTTGCTACCTTCCAGAAAGTGGTCGATTTTCTGTTCCTAGAATTTCTGCTCTTCTTCTCTTCTATTTCTTGTTGAGTTTGTAGCTGTTCAGAATGGTTTGATAACTATCTAGCTGAGCTCCTGGGACCTGATGATATTTAGGTTTCCTACTCTTCCACTATCCTGCTCCTCCCTAGATGTGGTAGTTACATCTTTTAATGTTTTTAGGAATGTCCACATTTCCATAGTGGCTGTACCAATTTACATTCCCACCAGTAATGACAAGGATTCCCTTTTCTCCACATCCTCACCAACACTTTTTAGATTTTTTTTCTTTTTTGAGAATAGCCATTCTCACAGTTGTGAGGTGATAGCTCATTGTGGTTTTGATTTGCTTTTTTTTTCTGGTGATTAGTGATGTCAAACACATTTTCATGTACTTGTTGGCCCTCTGTATGTTTTTGGGAAAATGTCTATTCAGATCATCTTTTCATTGTCTAAATAAGATTTTTTAAAATTTATTTTTTTAAAGATTTTATTTATTTGATAGACAGAGATCACAAGTGGGCAGAGAGGAAGGCAGAGACAGAGAGAGGGGGAAGCAGGCTCCCTGCTGAGCAGAGAGCCCAATGTGGGGCTCGATTCCAGGACCCTGGGATCAGGACCTGAGCTGAAGGCAGAGGCTTTAAACCACTGAGCCACCCACCTGCCCCTAAATAATATTTTTAAATTGTTATTTCTTTGTTTCTTTCTTTGCCTGCTATTGGGTTGTATGAGGTTTTATTTAAGATTTTATTTTATTTTTTGATAGAACACACAAGCGGTGGGGGTTAGGGGAGAAGGAGAAGCTGACACCCCACTGAGCAGGGAGGCTGATGCAGGGCTTGATCCCAAGATCCTGAGCTGAAGGAGATGGTTAACTGACTGAGCCACCCAGGTTGTATGAGGTTTTTTTTTTTTTTTTTAAGATTTTATTTATTTATTTGACAGAGAGAGAGAGAGAGATCACAAGTAGGCAGAGCAGTGGTCAGAGAGAGGAGGAAGCAGGCTCACTGTTGAGCAGAGAGCCAGATGCAGGGCTTGATCTCAGGACCCTGAGATCATGACCTGAGCCGAAGGCAGAGGCTTAACCCACTGAGCCACCCAGATGCCCTTATATGAGTTTTTAATATATCTTACATATTTACTCCTTATCAGATACATGATTTGCGTATGTGTTCTCACATTCACTAGGTTACCTTTTTATTTTGTGGATGGCTTCCTTTGCTGTGAAGAAAGTTTGTAATTGTTTTCTTTTGTTACCTTTGCTTCCAAAAAATAAGTACCATGACCACTGTCAAGGAGGTGACCACTTTTGTTCTTTTCTAGGAGTTTTATGGTTTCAAGCTTTACATTCATCTTTTTAATCCACTTTAGTTAACTTTTGTGTATCCTGTAAGATAGTGGTCTAGTTCTATTCTTTTGCATTTGGTTCATTTTCCCAGTACCATTTCCTTTTCCCATTGTACATTCTTGGCTCATTTTTTGTAAGTTAACTGCACATACATGAATTTCTTTCTGGACTCTATGTTCTATTCTGTCTGGTTTTATGCCAGTGCTCTATGATTTTGATTACTATAGCAATGTAATATAATTTGAAATCAGGGAGTGTGATGCCTCCAGCTTTGTTCTTCTTTCTTAGGATTGCTTTGGCTATTTGAGATACAATCCATCTAGTTTGTAAATTCAGTATTCTCAGAGTTATAAGCTATTTCTATTTAAATGGATAGCTGGCAAATAAATTTAGAAATACGTATCAGTTGTCAATGTTAATAGAGACAAAGCATTCACAATTCAAAGCATACATCACTCTATCAAAATAAGCTATGTACTCATTCTATCCTAACCCTTGCTCTGTAAAAAAAGAATTATAACAAAGCCCCATGTTTTCTAATTTTTTTTGTGACTACACAGTTCAAGGACAAGTTATCCAAACAGAGATGTTGATTTGTATGCATAAAGTACTGCCAGAATCTGAGTTTTTTTTTTACTTCAAGTGACTTCAAGAAGTCAAGGTTATAATTTTTGAACACTTGTACAAACTAAAAATGGTAGGGTATCTTTTTGAATCCTGGAGAATAATTTATTAATTACATTCAACTGATGTGTAGTGTCTTTTTTGAAGAACTGACCTGAAGCATAGTTATTAACCATTGTAATTGTTTTTACTGTAAATGTATTGAAAACTTACTATATGATAGGCATTGTCCCAAGAACTTTCTGTTGAATATCTCCTTTTATCCTCCCAGTAACACCTGGGGGATAAATACTATTATCCCCATTTTACAGATAAACAGATACAGAGAAATTACATAGTTTGCCCATGGTTATATTATTGGTAATTGCTGTGAGTCAAACAGTTCAGATTGATTTCAACCTGGAACCAAACTTAAAGATCAGAATGGATATAAAACCCCAGATGTAATAGCCCAGCAATTGGAAATGATCCCTTACTACCTATTTATATCTAGGTCCTAAGCTGAAGGACTAGATCCAAAAATCCAAAAGTGCTAAAAGATTGCAACCAGGCCATTCTCCATAGCTGTTCATTTTAGGGATATTGAGCCAATTATATATACATATATGTATATGTATATATATGTAGTTTTTTTTTCTTTTAGATATACTATTATATCCATTCCCATGTTCACACTACAGTTTAAGGAACAATATAGAATGAATATATGACTGAGTGGTGGGAAGGTGGTGGTTATATTGAGTTGATGAGTTTTGTCTTCCTCTGTCAGTCATTAGTCAATTGCACTTATTAATAATTTACCCATATTAGGGGTGCCTGGGTGGCTCAGTGGGTTAAGCCTCTGCCTTCGGCTCGGGTCATGATCCCAGGGTCCTGGGATTGAGCCCCACATCTGGTTCTCTGTTCAGCGGAGAACCTGCTTCCTTCTCTCTCTGTGCCTGCCTCTCTACCTACTCGTGATCTCTCTCTGTCAAATAAATAAATAAAATCTTTAAAAATAATACTAATAATTTACCCATATTATACAATACCAGAAGTTTTTGATATTTGGTAGGTAATATGATGCTATCCCAACCTTTATACATTTAAAAATAAAAAAAAAACACAGAAAAAGTTAAGAGTGTAAGAGAAAATGGATATGGATTACTTTCATTATAATTATATAAAAACATTATGGAAATTATTGACATGTGCAAAGCTGTACATTATTTAATGTATATATCTCAATGAATTTGGAATTTTCACCACCATCAAGTCCATAACATATCCACCACCTCCCACAGTTTCCTCCAAACCCTATTATTATTGTTGTTATTTCTGTGATATGGACACTTAAGATTTACCATCTTAGCAACTTTTAGCTTCACAGTACATAGTTGTTAACTCTAGGCACTATGCTATATAGTAGATCTTTTGAAATTATTTATCTTACATAATTGAAATTTTATTTACTTGTGGCCATCACCTCTCCATTTTCTCCTCTGCTAACAACCACCATTCTCCTCTCTCCTATGAATTGGACTATTTTAGATTCACATATAAGTGAAGTCATACAGAATTTGTCTTTTTGTCTTAGCTTATTTCACTTAGCATAATGCTCTTCAGATCCATCCATGTTGTTTCAATTCAGGATTTCTTCCTTTTTCCATACTTAATAATTATGCATATATTTTATTTTCAGTTATCTATCGGATATGTAGGTTGTTTCCATATTTTGGCTCTTGTGAATAATCCTGTAAGGAACATGGGAGTGCTATGAAATATCTTTGACATTCTGACTTTAATTGTTTGGATAAATCCTCCAGAAGTGGCAATTCTGGATCATAAAATGTAATTTTTTTTTAAGATGTAATTTTTTAATGGAATCTTTGTACTGTTTTCCATAATGGCTGAACCAATTTAAGTCATCCCCAACAGTGTACCAGAATTATTTTCCCCACATCTTCACCAACATTTATATCTTGTCTTTTTGATAATAGCCATCCTAACAAGTATAAGGTGTTACCTCTTTGTGGTTTTGATTTGCATTTGCCTGATAGTGATAAGTTCCACCATATATCTTAGTAAAATTTTCCTTTATCTGTAATGTGCATCTTTATATTATTTGTAATTCACATATTATACTTTATACCTGTATAAATGTACACATTACAAACTTACACTTTAGTACTTAGTTTTATGGTCACTTTTATGATCGTTACTTAAAATTATGTATATTTTTATACTATTGTGGTAGCAATTATATTATCTTTTATCCCATCTAAGTAATATGCCTTCATTTATTCAAAAGCAGAAGTAGTTTCCCATCAGTTTATAGCTGGTGGATGCTTTGCATTACATTTTAAATGCTGTTCTGGAAATAGGCAAATAGTTATAAACCAGGCCTGCTATTGTCATTTATTGATGAAGAAACACTGATACTGAGTTTCTTCTTTTGTAAATTCGTGATAAGCTGTCATCCCAAAGACATCAAGATAAGAGGAATCAATGTACATTGTCATTTTGACAGGCCATACTCTCTTGTTAGTTTACACATATGCTCAAGGAGAGAAAACTATCAGCTACTTTTGTGGATGGTGATGACCAAGAGAGAGAGTATGGGATTGGTATCTGAGGACATCCTGTCAAGGCTGAGTGGAAACATAATCACTTGTTCTAATGCATGCCATTGCCCTACAGGGGGAGCCATGATGACAACTGATCCCTCCCTGCAGTTTGAAGTCCTTGCTAATGACCTGACTGCAATTCTCAGTCCTCTCAGCAAGGATCCTAAATGCTTCCTCCAGCCAGCAAGGTACTGTGAGCTATTTTCATTATATGTGTTTTTAGACCATTACTCCCGTTTTTAAATCATTCTGTTCTGTTGGGGTAGAAAAACCAAGGACAATTCATTTGTTCCCAGATGATATGGAGAAAGGACTGGTTCATCTTAGAAGTTGAGTGAAAAGTGATCATTTTTACTATAGATAATTTAAAACTTAAACATCTTGGTGGAGTGGGGAGGACGGTATCAAAATAAACACTACTTAATTAACTGTAGAGGTATATCCACCATGAATTTCAGATTTCACAAGGACCCATGAAGCCCAGCGCATGGCCTCAGTCTCATGACATAGCTGTTATTCACAAATCTTTCTTTTTAGGAAGTCAACTTTTGCCCTTCTTATGCTAGAAAAATTTCTAATATTTTTATTAATACATTAAACAAATACAGATATATTTTTACAGACTCAGTCATCAGAACCAATGTGTTAGGACCAAGGGTACTAATTATTTTATTCTGAAGTCTGAATTTTTTTATTCTTAAAGAAAAGATAATTTTAATAATTAACAGTTGAAACCAGTAAACAAGTATAAATACTAACCCAAACATTATTATAAGGGAATTTTAGGTGAATCACAGACTATTTTTACTTATGTGAAATAAAGAGCTAGATGGAAAGGAACTTTAGAATAATTAAAGAATAATAAAAAGTGACATAATTACTTGAAACTTTTCCCAGGAAAACAGAAATATTGATATGTTTAACTTGCAAAGTAACCTAGATTTTCCACTTTTAAGTCTACATGAGAAAATGTGATAGGATAATTTTAAGTCAACATAAGAGAATGTGATAGGATGAAATAGTAAGTGGAAGTGTCTTGCCAGGTTCTGAAACTTAGTAAATAAATGTTGAAATATGGATGGTGGTCTCTGACTTCTATTTTTCTAAAGATAAAAATTTATGATGTGTATACTGCCTGATTTTTCTCTTAATACTATTCTTACAGTGTTATAGGGCAAGAATGACAAGGATATTGAAAGCCCAAAATTATTTTCATTGCTGTTGTGGTTTTATAAGGTAATAGGGATTGCTGTATCACCAATAGAACTAATGGCATCCATGACAATTGTGAATACTGACTCCGTAGATTGATCTTGTCACAATCAGTTTTGCATCCTATGGCCTGTTGGGCTGAGTTAGTATGGTCATGGCCCATGGAGTGTAAAGTGTTTGAAAATCTGATGTAAGGCTAAAGAAACCCATGCCAAAAAGATCTATAATATAAATGTGCTGAAGTTACTTTTATTCTTCTATATTATTCCCCTTTTCAGTTGTGTTAATTCTGTCCAAGGGCAAAATAAGATATAAAGAAATAGCCAAGAATTAGTTTTCATAGTCTTTTGGGAAATTATTACTGAAGGTGATTATTAGTTCAACCAACAAATCCCACTGGATGGGTTCTAATAAAGATGTGCTTTGTACAGAGATTCAACTTACTAAAAAGTAAAAATAATTAAAAATTCATCCTGACAAGGAATAAGTTGATCTTTTTCCTTTAGATTATTAATATAAATTGATTTATGGTTTCCTGAACCTGAATTTTACTTGGTTTTAATTCATTTTTGATAGCATAAAGAAAGAAAACAACTCTTGCTAAATTATTCTTCCTGTTGTTTAATAAGAGTGAGCACTGCACCACATTATGGCTCCTGAAAATCCATTAGTCTATTGTGAAATATATAATTATAGACTATTATGAAAATAAGAAATTTTTATTACACATATGCATTTGACAGCCTGCAATTAGTGTAGACTCTCTAATTAACATATGTTTTACTATGGTGAGTGATTAGGGATTATCATTTAATTATGGATAATTTCAAATACTCATCTATTTTTTGTGAATCTTAGAAATAAAAACAAGCACTTTTTAAGAGCAAGGAGAGTATGCTTTCATGCTTTGTTTTTGTCCAGTACTAAGAATTATTATGAAATAAGTAGTAATAAAATAGCTTTCCTCTGAGTAAATTGCTGAATATTTCTTGCCATATATATCCTATTGCATTTATGAATGCTGCTGTTCTTTTATGAGTTATTCATGAATAACTTTGCACATAAAGAAGAATCAATAGTACAGAGAACTATAGAAGTGGTTGTGATTTGCATTAATTGAATACGGTTTTTTCCCAAGTAGTTGTTCTAAACACTTAGATTCATCAGTCTACCCTAATTAGAAGAATGTATATTCAGGTTACAGACAAATTATACTTTCTCATGTCATAGTATCTGACCATCTTTGAATAATTCTTTTGTTTTTGTATAATGTTTGATGAGCTCACAAAAGTTTTTCTACTTGGTGGTTTTGTTATATCTCATAGATAAATTTCTATGTTTAGAAAAACATATAAATAGGAAAAACATGAAGCATAATAATCCATTTCTTCCTCTTTATACCAAATGAAACTGCCATCAAATTACAATGCTTTTGAAATGTTCTTAATTGTTTTCTCTTTCTATAAATCTGGAATTAATAGGATTAATTAATACTTCTAAAATCAGAATATCTTTATTGAGGCTTATAAGCAAGGGAAGGATATTTAGTAATTTCTTGTAATATCTGTCTCTGTATTTATGGTTTAATTTGCATTTTTGACAGAATACATTGCTTAAAAAAACAAATCCACATATTAAAAATATAGGTAGAGAGAATCTAATTAAGTTGTGCTGTGTAGATGTTTACTGAAAGTAACTAATGCCCTAAAGCAGATTTTTAAAAAGTGGGGAGAGGGAGTGAGAATGATCTTCTGTGGTTGTATTTAAAAACATAAGTAGCCTAGATATCCTAGATTTTTTTTTTTAACAGCCCACGCAGTTGATTGCACAATGTAATAGGAGAGAACTTCGATTGCAATAGACATAAGGCAGATACAGGGTAGATCTCCGGGGTACATTCTTTATACAGATGAACAAATAATTTTAGGTTTCACAACATGTGGCAGGCATGATTTGTTGCATACCAACAGCCATTCATTCCTCCCTTCTTCCTAAAAGAGCCATGATTTTATTAGGGTAGACTATGTGCCTACCCACCCAGGCACTGTAAACCTCATTCCCCTTTGCCAGGTTTCCCAGGCTTGTGAACCGGTACCTTATGAAATAAAAGAAGAAAACTGTGAAGGGCTTTTGAGAAAGATTTTTTCCCAAATAAAAGACACAGACTTGAAATGCAAAAGCTTTTGCTTCCTACTTCTAGTCTTTGATGGGGAATGAAATGTCTGGAATAGCAACAACCACACTATACTCGCTGAGGAAACAACTATGAGGACAAAAAACTACCATGATAAAAATCCCAGTGGGAAAGAACAGAGAGAGCCTGGGACCTTAGGCTGTATTGTTTCTCTGTTTTGAAACAAACCTCAATAAGAATGCCAGATGAATGGCATGTACTGAGTAACTTACTGTGGCGGGCAGAGTAATGGTCCCAGAGATGTTCGTACTCTAATCCCTTGGACATGTGAATTATGCTACTCTTTAGGCAAAAGGGACTTTTTCAGTGTGATTAAGTTAAGGTACCTTGAGATAAGGAGATTGTCCTGGATTTTCATGGTGGGTCCAGTGAAATCACAAGAGTCTTACAAGTGGGAGAGGGAGGCAGAAGAGTCAGAGAGATATGTGACTAAAGAAAAATAGTCAAGGGGTACATGTGGTTGTCTTTGAAGATATGTAGGTGCAAGGGAATGTTTCTAGGTGCTAGAAGGTATAAGAAAACAGATTTAGCCCAGAATCTCCAAAAAGGGACATACCTCTGTCAACACCTTGATTTTAGCCTTGCAAAACCCATGTTCGAATTTTGACCTACTCTCATGTTTTTCTGCTTGGTAAGATAGAACCATAAGATGTTGTGGTTTTATTATAAATAAATTTATTTATTTATTATAACAACAGTATACTGCTAGTATATAGCAGTGTAGAAAACTAACAAACATTAACTACAACTCCAATATTTTTTAAAGATTTTATTTATTTATTTGACAGAGATCACAAGTAGGCAGAGAGGGAGGCAGAGAGAGAGAGAGGTGCAGGCTCCCCGCTGATCAGAGAGCCCAATATGGGGCTCGATCCCAGGACCCTGGGATCATGACCTGAGCTGAAGGCAGAGGCCTAACCCACTGAGCCACCCAGGTGCCCCTACAACTCCAATATTATGACAACTACTAGCAATAATAAAATAGCTAATATTTATTGACCTCTTACCATGCTCCTGCAACATAAGAATTTTGCAAAAATCTAATTTAAATCTCACAACAAATTTTTTAACTCCATTTGAGAGATGTAAAAATTGAGGCTTCAATTAAAATATAAGTAAGCAGGTTCTGCCTAAGCATCCAGGAAGTCCAACTTTAGCAAATTCTCTCTAGATGACTTTCTATGTGCTTCTGTTGGGTTAACTATGGGTTAAACAGAATCTCCTTTTGGTTCAGTTCCAGTTATTAGAAAGCTTTCTAAAAGGTTTTCTAAGTTTATATTTATTTAAACAGCAAAATATATTCTTTTAGAAGTATCTTATAGCACCTCAAGATTATATTCAAACCACTAATTCTTAATGAGTATAAATGAAGGGGGACAAATGACAAATGTCAGGCCTGGGTCAATTTTAAACAGCTCCTAGGATATAGAGTTGAATCTGAAGCCTCAAACAAATCACCATTTTCTTGCCAGATTAATAAAATATATTCCTTAATCAAGTTTTATATGATTTAGATTTCTATCATCCAGGACTCCCAAATATTTTGATTGAGGTAAAGGTGTTTTCATTGTATGCCTGACTCTATCCACCTGCTTTTATCCCCTTACTAAAAAAAATATAATCTGTAATGTTATTTATTTATCTGAGAATAAACCCATATTATATTTAAGGTATAGAAGGTATAATATATTTTTAGTAAACGTGTCTGCACAGTAATTTTTCCTTAACTTCCCCTATGTTTTTCTTAAAATCTCTGCATCTTTAATCCTACCAGAGTTTGCTATTTTTTTACCTACTTATTGGCCTTCTGAATCTGATGAATCAAATCCACATACTTTTCCTGAATAGGTCTTTTTTTCTTGATTTACATTGTGTATGCTTGTGGACTGAAATTATTTTTCCTAGATACATTTCTCATTTTCTTGACACCTTTTAATATGTTAATATACTTCAACTCCTATTTTTCATTTAGATAATATCTGATGATGACAGCCATTGCAGTATAAATTGTATACTAGGTAGTAAGGAACACATTTTGACAACCGCTTCTCCACACAAGGTAGGGTATTAGGGCTTGTCTGTCTTGGCTGAAGTCTTTGTCCACCTACCTTAAGGGGATTACTGATTTCAGCTTCCTGATATTCACGGGGAAGACAAACAATAAAGCAACCAATTTCAGACATCATTCTTAGAGGCTACATAATAATGCTAATGAAAATAATCATGATTATTGTGTGGGGAGCCACAAGACCCACAGTTTATCATCAGGCTCATCTCCAAGGCTGAAAGATACAGAGACATATTTAGAACTTTTATGGAATTCCTCAGTCAATATTCTGTAACCACTACAGGCTTATAAGAGAATTACAAAGGACAAGGCCAGGCCAAAAAAAGAAACCAAAGGAAACAAAACACTTAGAAATATTGGGGATTTGAACCCAAATTTCTCTGTGGAATTCTGGCCTCAATGAGTTGATTAATTACTGGTTTGTAAATTATGGTCTCCAGACCAGCAATGTTACTATCACCTAGGAACTTGTAGCATTCTACTATAGACTTAGCCAAATTCATGAAGAGGCATGCCAACATCTGAGACCAATGGATTAGATTCTGGGAAAGTTAGGATTAGAGTCTAGTTTAGGCAATTTTTGTGATGCCTCCTTTTCTGTAGGCTATGCCCCAGCTATCTGGTATCTGTCAGAAAGTAGAGTGACCCCCCCAGGGCAGAGAAGCAGCCACACAACGGGCAAAACAAAACAAAAGCTTACAATATTAAAAAGAGAGAAAAAGAGAGAGACATTGATAAGAAAAACCCACATAGGCAGAAGCACTTTTAACTTCTTTTCTCATTGAGAGCTCTATTCCCCAAAACAGTGAGTGAAAACAGTTCTCAGAGCTGGACCAGCTGGACATATGATGTGATCAAGTTGCTTTTTCATCAAATGTATTAACATATCAGAGAAGTAAGTTAGAAAAGCTGTCAATTAATTCAGGTTTCCACAGATGACTGGTCTTATTCCTAAGAAAGTTGCCACCTTTCAGTGAACAAATAGTCCCCCTTACTGTTGCAAATTTATCTTTAAGGAGAGCTTTTGTGGCTCTCCACACAAGATGTGCTGTACCAAAACGGCACACCTACCAAACCCAGCTACTTAATGGTTACAGACAGCTAACAGTTTGAAACTGAATAATGCATGATGTGTGGTGTTTCCTAGGATTGAGTTCATGTTTATTAATTAAATACTTTTATTATGGTTTGGAACATTGCAGTTTTCTGGTTTTGGAACATTGTAGTTTGATGACAATATATTTAAAATTCTGTTTTATTCACCACATCTGATTCCTTATTTCAGATTTAAGTGGAGGTGTACAACTTGGATTAATAAAAAACTTGTTTCTGGGGAACCTGGGTGGATCAGTGAGTTAAATGTCTGCCTTCTGCTTGGGTCATGATCCTGGCCTGGGTCCTGGCATGAAACCCTGTCAGGCTCCCTGTTCAGCAGGGAACCTGCTTCTCCCTCTCCCTCTGCCTGCCTCCCCCTCTTGCACTATCTTTTGTTCTCTATTTCCAAATGAATAAATAAAATCTTTAAAAAAAATGAAAATAAAAAACTTTCTTATTGCTACTACTTAATAAAGACTAAATATATATATATTTATATAAATATCTTTTATATATATACATATGTATGTATGTATACATATGTGTATATATATATGTATGTATGTATACATATGTATATATATATATATATATATTGGAAAAGAGCGTCAGATTCTTAGCTTTGCATGCCATGTGTCTCCATTTGTCCTTGTCCAGACTTCCTGTGAATATTCCTCTTAATATAATGAAAACAAAGACTTTTCACAACTTTTGGGTTGCAACCCTTGCCTATAGCTAACAGTAATACATGTGCATCTTTGCTCAGTAGGCAAATTGTTTGGTAGAAGACTTTTCCAAATTTTCAAGCCTAATACTAGTTGAGGAACTCTCCCTTTTTTGTGTAAAGTATAATAGTAGCTTCCCCAGTTGATATCTCTTGTCCCAGCTTTTCCCTTCTAATCCACTTTATTATTAGATAAATATTTCTAAAATTTAACTTTCATCAAAAATTTCATAGAGTGTCATTACCTGTGGACTTAGTCATTTTTTTAAGATTTTATTTATTTATTTGACACTGAGAGAGTTCACAAGTAGGCAGAGAGGCAGGCAGAGAGAGAGGGGGAAGCATTCTCCCTGATGAGCAGAGAGCCCGATGCGGGGCTATATCCCAGGACCCTGAGATCATGACCTAAGCCCAAGGCAGAGGCTTAATCTACTGAGCCACCAAGGTACCCTGGACTTAGTCATTTCTATTTCATCTCTTTAAAAACAAAAGCCAAAACAAAACTGTATTTTTATTTTTTTAAATATATTTATTTAATTAATTTATTTATTTATATGACAGAAAGGAGTATAATGGGGGTGGGGGAGCGAGAGGCAGGGAGAGGGAGAAGCAGGCTCCCTGTAGAGCAGGGAGCCTAACACAGCACTCCATCCCAGCTTGTGACCCAAGCTGAAGGCAGATGCTTAATTGACTGAACCACTCAGACACCCCAACTATTTCATTTCTTATGTTATATGTGGATTTTGGAAAGCACACAAGTATAGGTATGCACACTCATGTGGATTGAGAGTGTCCTTTTCTTCTTAGTTTGCTAAGAAATTTATTTAAATGGTGTTCAGTCTGGAAAAGCACATCTGTTGAAATAATCATATTTCCCTGTTTATTCTCTTAAGAATGGGAACACTTATGTTCAATTTTTTTTAAAGATTTTATTTATTTATTTGACAGACAGAGCTCACAAGTAGGCAGAGAAGCAGGCAGAGAGAAGAGGAAGCAGGTTCCCCACTGAGCAGAGAGCCAGATGTGGGGCTGGATCCCAGGACCCTGGGATCATGACCTGAGCAGAAGGCAGAGGCTTTAACCCACTGAGCCACGCAGGTGCCCCTTGTGTTCAATTATTAAAGCATTCTGGAATTCCTAGAATAAAAGCCACTTGCTCATGGAATCTTTTTTAAAATACATGTTGTGGACTCAGATATTTTGTTAAAAATTTTTGTTTCTGTTCATAAGGCATCCTGACTGGTTTTTATGTGTCTTCTTTCTTTGTGTAATGCTTTTATCTGCTTTGTACCAGTTTCATACTGGGCTGGTTCTGACTTCATAAAATGATTTAAAAAGTGTTCCCCTTCTATATTCTTGAAATAATTTGTGTGTAGAATTGCTATTGTATTTTCTTTAAATGTTGTAGATTACAACAAAGAAGCTATTTGGGCCTAAAATTTCGCTGTGGAAAGATTTTAATTGTACTTTCAATTTTTAATAGATACATGGCTATTATTATAAATTATAATATAATTTAATATATTTAATATAATTTAATATATTATAATTTAATAATATAATTATATTATAAATAATAATAATTATTATAAATATTATCATATTTTCTATAAGTTCTTTTTGTACTTTTTCTATAAGTACTTTTGGTAATTTGCATCTTTCAAGGAATTTACTCATTTTGCCTAAACTTACCTAAATTTTTTCAAAATATTTCCTTAACATCTTTTCAATGACTGAAGAAATTGTAGTGAAATGCCATCTTTTATTCCTGATATAGATCTTTTTTTTCTTTGTAATCAAACTAGGGGTTTATCAATGTAAACGATTTTTCTAAAAAAAAATCACTTTTGATTTCATTGTTTCTCTTTTTCCTTTTATTGATTTACTTTGTTTCCTTAATTTCTCCTTTGCAAGCTTTTTGTGATTGAAGCTTAGATGATTTTAGGCTCTCCTTACTTTTTATTTTATTTTTTTTAAGATTTTATTTATTTATTTGACAGAGATCACAAGTAGGCAGAGAGGCAGGCAGAGAGAGAGGAGAAAGCAGGCTCCCTGCTGAGCAGAGAGCCCAATGTGGGGCTTGATCCCAGGACCTTGGGATCATGACCTGAGCTGAAGGCAGAGGCTTTAACCCACTGAGCCACCCAGGTGCCCCCCCTTACTTTTTAATATAAATGCTTAAAGCTATAAATTTCCCTCTAACTACTGCTTTATTTACATCTCACAGTGGTTTACATGTTTTCTTTCATTATCATTTGCACAAAATATTTTGTAATATGCTTTATGACTTTTCTGATCTTTGGGTTATTTGACATAGTGCTGTTAATTTTCAAAATACTTGTTAGTATTACATAGAACTAAAAAAAATAAGGTTGCTTACTTAATTTTGTTGTAGTTAGAGAGTTTACTCAATTTGAGTTTAGTATTTTTATATTTATTGACACTGTTTTCATGGTCCTACAGATTTATTTATTCTTGATAAATGTCCCATTTGCACAAAAAATAGCAGATTCAGTGTTCAGTGAATATTGATTATATCAAGTTAGTTGACAGTGTGATTCATTTTTTCTTTGTTCTTGAATTTTTATAATTATTTCTAATGATTACTGAACAAAAAGTGTTGATGTCATCATTCAAGAATGGCACCAACACATTTATATTATTATGTTTTCTTAATGAATTTTTCCTTTTATTATTAAGAAATTTTTGTCTCTATCCTTGATAATTTCTTGTCTTGCAATCTGCTTTGTCTGATATTTATACACCCACTTCCACCTTCCTTATGATTAACATTTTTGTACCATGTCTTTGTTCATCCTTTTACTTTTAAGCTGTGTATATCTTTATATTTAAAGAACATGAAGAGGAGTAGGGAGTTGAGGGATATTGGAGGAGGAGGTGAACCATGAGAGACAATGGACTCTGAAAAACAATCTGAGGGTTTTAAAGGGGCGGGGGGGGGGTGGGAGGGTGGGGGAGCCTGGTGGTGGGTATTATGGAGGACACGTATTGCATGGAGCAATGGGTGTGGTGCATAAACAATGAATTCTGTTTACACTGAAAATAAATTAAATTTAAAAAAAGAACATTTTTGTAAAAAACAACAACAACAATAACACATTTCTTATGGACAGATATTTTGGTCATGCTTTTGGTCCAGTCTAATAATTTCTATCTTTTAATCAATTAGTTTGGTCCATTTATATTTAATGTAAAATCTGATATAATTGAATTTAAATGCAAAGCAATATTTGTTTTCTCTTCATACCATTGTGGGTTTTGTTGTTGTTGCTATTCCTTTGTCTCTCTTTTCCAGCTTTCCCTTGGATTGAATATTTTTTTGTCTTTCGTTTTAAATGCATTATTGAAGTATAATTTATTTCATCTATATTTTGTTGGTTGTTGTAGGGTTTAGAGTAACCTTCATCTATCAGATTCTACTCAAAAATATGGTAACACTTCACATATGTTGTAAAAACTTTAAGATAGTTTGTTGCTAATTTCCCCCTTATTCTTTATACTTTGTTGTAATACATTTTATTTCTCCATAGGGAATAACCCTGTAATAGATTGTTATTCCTTCATCTTTTATCTCTCAAAGGAATTTTAAAATGTGAACAAAGGGTTCCTGGGTGGCTCAGTCACTTAAGTGGCTGATTCTTTTTTTTTTTTAAATTAACATATAATGTATTATTTGTTTCATGGTACAGGTCTGTGATTCATCAATTTTACACAATTCACTACACTCACCATAGCACATAACCTCCCCATTGTCCATCGCCCATTCTTCCCACTCCCCATCCCTCCAGGAACCCTCAGTTTCTTTCCAAAGAATAGAGTATTTTATCGTTTTTCTCTCTCTCTGCTTTCATCTTGTTTCATTTTTCCTTTCCCCTATAATCCTCCGTATTGTCTCTCAAATTCCTCATATTGGTGAGATCATATAATTGTGTTTTTCTGATTGACTTATTTTGCTTAGCATAATATTCTCTAGTTCCATCCACATTATTGCAAATGGCAGTATTTCAGGGATTTTGATGGCTGCATAGTATTCCTGTGTGTGTGTGTGTGCACACATGCACACGCGTGCATGTGTGTGTATGTGTGTATACCACTTCTTTATCAGTTTTTCTGTTGATGGACATCTAGCCTCTTTCCATAGTTTGGCTGTTGTGGACATTTTTGCTCTAAACACTCAGGGGCACATGCCCCTTCGGATCACTACATATGTATCTTTAGGGCAAATACCCAGTAGTACAATTGCTGAGTTGTAGGGTGGCTCTATTTTCAACTTTTTGAGGAACCTCCATGCTGTTTTCCAGAGTGGCTGCACCAGCTTGCATTCCCACCAACAGTGTAGGAGGGTTCCCCATTCTCCACATCCTCGCCAACATCTGTCATTTCCTGACTGGTTAATCTTCACCATTCTGACTGGTGTGAGGTGGTATCTCATTGTGGTTTTGATTGTATTTCCCTGATGGTGAGTGATGTTGAGCACTTTTTAATGCATCTGTTGGCCATTTGGATGTCTTCTTTGTAGAAATGTCTGCTCATGTCTTCTGTCCATTTCTTGATTGGATTATTTGTTCTTTGGGTGTTGAATTTGATAAGTCCTTTAAACATCTTGGATACTAGTCCTTTATCTGATATGTCATTTGCAATTATCTTCTCCCATTCTATTGGTTGTCTTTTGCTTTTGTTGGCTACTTCCTTTGCTGTGCAAAAGCTTTTTACCTTAATGAAGTCCCAATAGTTCATTTTTGCCCTTGCTTCCACTGCCTTTGGTGATGTTTCTAAGAAGTTGCTGCCTGTGTTCTCCTCAAGGATTTTGATGGATTCCTATCTCACATTCAGGTTTTTCATCCATTTTGCATCTAATTTTGTGTATGGTGTAAGGAAATGCTCCATTTTCGTTCTTCTGCATGCGACTGTCCAGTTTTCCCAACACCTTTTGTTGAAGAGACCGTTTTTTTTTTTTT